>OX608078.1:0-15000 GCA_951509765.1 Sphenella marginata
TTCGGGTAAATTTTGGAATATTCGCACAAAATTTGTATCTATCGAAATGGGAGGACCACAGCTTTCATTTGGACTTTGGTTCAATTCGATATGTCTATCGATAACAAAGTTATCGGTCAAAATGTGGTTTCGGGTAAACTTTTGGAAAGGGGAAGACCACAGCTTTCATTTGGACTTTGGTTCATTGCGATATTTTTATCGATAACATAGTTATCGGTTAAAATGTGGTTTCGGGTAAACTTTGGAATATTCGCACAAAATTGGTATCAAACGAAAGGGGAAGGCTACAGCTTGCAATTGGGCGTTTGGTTCATTTCGATATATTTATCGATAACATAGGTGTCGGTCAAAATGTGGTTCCGGGTAAACTTTGAAATATTCGCACAAAATTGGTATCAAACGAAAGGGGAAGACCACAGCTTGCATTTGGACTATGGTTCATTTCGATATATATACGTAGACCAAAACTGGAGCTAGAAGGTTTTTGTGAAAAAATGGGTCTAAAATGAAAGGTCTTGATGCGATTTTTAAAATGGAGTCATTTTAAATCCTTTTGGGATTGGGCACGAGAAAGGGATAGGTATATGGATGACAATTAAAAAGCAATATGAAAAGACAAAAGCATATGAAGAGGATGGACGGAGAGAAAGATGTGGAGCTGAAACTAGGAGGGCGAATCACATATTTTAAATGCAAACAAGTTAGTGTTTGGGCAGGACAACGTCTGCCGGGTTTGCTAGTATAATATAAATTTAAATTAAAAAAAACTTCTCGCTCCCTCAAAGCTTAGACAGTATGTTATGAGGAATTCAACTATTATTTTGTTACAAAATATGTATTTTCACAATATTTAGAAGAAGATTTAACAAGCCGATTCTGTGCTCTTGACAAATTTGTCAATCTTGATAAATATTCAGGAAAAAAATATTTTTATCAAGTGTTTTGAATTCTCCGTCAAAAAAAAAATTAATAAAAATTAATTTAAATAAAATAATATTTGGCTTTGACGCAAAATTCAAAAACACTTGATAAAAAATAATTTTTTCTTTATTATTTATCAAGATTGACAAATTTATCAAGAACACAGAATTGGCCGGTAAGCCTATTTTGGGTGCTTTGAAATTCTGTGAATGTACATATGTATATACATATGTGCATACATAGAGATCATAGAGGTCGCAGAAGAAGTTTTTGGAGAATTATTAGATTACTTTTGTTCAATTGTTTAATGCGAAATGTCAAATCATGATTGCGTTTCATTTGTCTTTGTAATGAAACATATTACCTACATTTTGATATTTTGAGAGATGGTTTAAAACGAACATAACATAATTAGCGATATCATTCAAGAAACGGAATATTATTTTTTACCTAGAAGGCCTAATAGCCCAACCTAATTAATCGCACGCTCGTGCGCTAACCACGATGTTTGTGCTGTAACCGAAATAAGCTTGCACGATCTATCGTAACAGACATGACCGGGGTAGTGTTGTTACTCCACAAACAACACTCAACGCAAAACAATTGGAATCAACGTCCGTTCAGCAGTTTTTATAATTTTTATTTAGATGAAAACTTTTATTGCTTTTAAAAGTGTATGTGCATTCCATTTTTATAAACTATTTTTTACACATTAAAGTATCTAAATTAAATATGGATTGTATTAAATACTGCTTTATACTTTTAGTTTTAAGTAAACATGAGGTACAAATAACACTTTTTATTAAAGCATATTTAAAACGTAGTTAAAATTCATATATAATTTATCAAATCCCGCTTTTATTAAGGGTGTTTAGTTAACATTAGGACATATAACACACCTTTTTTATTGGGGCATATTTAATAGGTGGTTTTTATCTTTCGAGATCTACACATTAATGTATTAAATACTACTAGTATATCCCGTGGTCGAAATTCGACCACCTTAAATTAGTTTAACTTATTAAATCCTCTGTCGCATTTTTCTCCAGTACCTAATGCCTAGAGGCATAAATATTGGAGACATTTTTATTGCTGAAAATAATTATTTATAGTTGAGTTATTGAGAGTCGCTTTCATAAAAGCTGGTTTACTCTAAAGACGGGTAATTTGACAACTAACCAAAAAAAATCCGTCCATTAAAGACCAGTAATCATTAATAGGAGATGGCAAAAACGGTACTTAGTATTGTTTGAAAGTCCACCATCAGACCCTCCTTTCATATTCCGTCAATATTTCAATAAACAAAATTAAATTTCATTGACATATACCAACAAAATGACTGACCACAAAAACTGACTTAACTGACACTATGGCGATTTGGTGTCAAATGTGTTTTCATTACGACTTAAAAACTGACATGAAGTCGATAAAGCAGAGCGCGTTAAAGACTGACGTCAAATTGTGTTGTCAAGCGATTGATTGATCGTTTTCACTAAAATTGCCCAGTCAGTTGTTTGACAATCTACTCCACTATCAATTGTAGGGTAGCGAGTTCCCACCCCAACTTTTGTTAAATATTTTTTAACTTTTTACTTTATAACGACAGTGTGGGCGTGGCACCTCCCATACGAATGAAATACTTCTTAGTCGATATCTCTGGACGTATTTAGGTTAGATCATTGAAACTTGGTTAGGGGTTATATGGAATCGATCCCTACCACCTCCAAAAAAATCTGGGGATAACGACAGTGTGGGCGTGGCACCTCCCACACAAATGTGGAAGTATTCGGGTTACACCACTGAAATTTGGTGAGGGGTTATACGAGATCGATCCCTACCACCTCCAAAAAAAATTGGGGTTAACGAAAATGGGGGCGTGGCACCTCCCATACAAATTTTTCAAGCTAAATATCTCCAAAAGTATTTAAGGCAGGAACCTGGAAATTGGTATAGAGCCAAATGATATCAAAACAATTTTCGCGCATAAAAGTGGGGTTATCGTAAAAGTGTTTAAAGTTACGACCTGAAAATTGATCAGGAGATTAATGATATCAATAGTTCCCGTGTAGGAAAATTTTTTCGCTATTTACTTATGCTCCGGGACAGAAAACTAAAAATTTTGTGTATCGTGTAGCCTTAAACGGAATACTAAAATTTTATATTTTTGAAGTTGTATGCACAATGAAGTAGTGAAAAATTAATAAAAAAAATCTATTTTGGGAAGAACGAAGTTTGCCGGGTCAGCTATATTTTATGTATATAAATATGAAATCTTAAAGTATATTATTGATTTTGAAAGGCCCCCTAACTACTTACATCCCGAGCAACGCCGGGTACCCTGCTAGTTAATTAATAAATTAAGGAACACAACAAAAAAACATAGTTACTAAGTACTAAATTGGCGCATGTACATTAGGCTCGATCGAAAATTGATATTTTTAATTTATTTTGTTAAAAAGAATAATTAATTAATTAATTAACGAAAACAACTTAATTAGTTTAGACGCAATATTAAAATAGCTTCCGTGAGATCGTCACTTAGAGCTGCCCTGTAGTCTTAATAATATATTTTAATGTAGAAAACGCGCGTTCCACGCTGACTTTGGTAGCGGGAGTTGCATGGATTATTTGATACAACTGGTATAGAGTACTATGACTAAATCGTTTTGGTTCCTAAGTGGTCTTTTGCACTTACATACAAAATTACAAAATATACACTTCTCATTGATAAAGCACGACCGCACTGATTCCCCCTCTCTTTTGCGACCCATATTAACCAATATTATTTTGAAAAATTTCAAATATTTTTGTGAATTGTTTTGATAAAAACCGAAACGAAATTTATTTTGATAATTATTTTTTGATTTTCAACGCAACGATATATTTTTTTGTTGAGCTTTTAACGTTATTATTATTGAAAAACAAAACGAAATAAAAAGTTTTTTTTTTGTTTATTAATAAATTTAACGTTATTTTTCAGCCCTGGTTATAATACCATTTCATGTTCATGAAAGGTATAAACACTTTTTTAAAAATAAGCTTTTATTGTTGATTTAATAAAATTAACTAAAAAGTAAAAAATAAATTCACTGTAAAGAAGCATAACACTTTATAAGTTCATTGTAACCTTTAACGATAAAAAGGCTTCTTCGTGTGCGATAAAATAATTCCATATTGTACATGATTATATATTTTTAACATTAAAACTTTACACTTAAATTATTAACTTCCAGTCTACATCACAGTCTCAATTTTATTATTAATAAAAGCGTGTTACATTGTGATAGCAAGAAATGTCTTAAACGTCCCTAATTATACCATCAAATAGACTAGAAGGTCCTAAATGTTTCTAATTATACCAAATAAACTTTAACACGCTTTTATCTTATAAATAAAAATGAATGTGTGTCTGTGTGTCCTTTATGGGCGTCCAAAGTACTCAACCGATTTTTATGAAATTTTCACAGTATATTCTTGAGATCATGGGTTAAAGCATAGGCTATATTAATTTTTGGAAAAGTGGGCGGTGCCACGCCCCCAGGCTATATAAAACTACAATTCTTCATAACTCTGAACATATTTGGTCTAAATTAATGATTTTTGGATATGTGTGTCCTTTGGTCAAGATTTATGTAATTTTGGAAAAGTGGGCGGTGCCACGCCCACATTTTTTGTGTTTTGTTTGTACTTCAATAATGTCCAAAGTTTATGGTCGATGTCTTTTAAACTTTCAAGATTGGTTAAGAAAATTGTTGTGTACGATTCAGGCTATATGAATTTTTGGAAAAGTAGCCAGTGCCACGCCCCCAGGCTATATAAAATTTAAATTCTTCATAACTCTGAACATATTTGGTCTAAATTAATGATTTCAGGATATGTGTGTCCTTTGGTCAAGATTTATGTAATTTTGGAAAAGTGGGCGGTCCCACGCCCACATTTTTTGTGTTTTGTTTGTACTTCAATAAGTTCAAAGTTTATGGTCGATCTTCTCTAAATTTCCAGATTGGTTCAGAAGATTGTTGTGCCACGACCCCAGGCTATATAAAATTTAAATCATCATTACTTTGAATATTTTTGGTCTAAATTAATGATTTCAGGATATGTGTGTCCTTTGGTCAAGATTTATGTAATTTTGGAAAAGTGGGCGGTGCCACGCCCCTTTTTTGTGTTTTGTTTGTACTTCAATAATGTCCAAAGTTTATGGTCGATCTCTTTTAAACTTTCAAGATTGGTTAAGAAAATTGTTGTGTACGATTCAGGCTATATCAATTTTTGGAAAAGTAGCCAGTGCCACGCCCCAAGGCTATATAAAATTTAAATTCTTCATAACTCTGAACATATTGGGTCTAAATTAAAGATTTTTGGATATGTGCGTCCTTTAGTCAAGATGTACATATATAATTTTGGAAAAGTGGGCGGTGCCACGTCCACATTTTTTGTGTTTTGTTTGTACTTCAATAATGTCCAAAGTTTATGGATATCTTCTCTAAATTTCCAGATTGGTTCAGAAGATTGTTGTGCCCCGCCCCCAGGCTATATAAAATTTAAATTCTTCATAGCTCTGAACATATTTGGTCTAAATTAATGATTTCTGGATATGTGTGTCCTTTGGTCAAGATGGATATAATTTGGGAAAAGTGGGCGGTCCCACGCCCACATTTTTTGTGTTTTGTTTGTACTTCAATAAGTTCAAAGTTTATGGTCGATCTTCTCTAAATTTCCAGATTGGTTCAGAAGATTGTTGTGCCACGCCCCCAGGCTATATAAAATTTAAATTCTTCATAGCTCTGGCACCTCCCATACGAATGAAATACTTCTTAGTCGATATCTCTGGAACTATTTAGGTTAGACCACCGAAATTTGGTTAGGGGTTATATGGAATCGATCCCTACCACCTCCAAAAAAAACTGGGGATAACGACAGTGTGGGCGTGGCACCTCCCATACGAATGAAATACTTCTTAGTCGATATCTCTGGAAGTATTGAGGTCAGATCATTGAAACTTGGTTAGGGGTTATATGGAATCGATCCCTACCACTTTCAAAAAAACTGGGGATAACGACAGTGTGGGCGTGTCACCTCCCATACGAATGAAATACTTCTTAGTCGATATCTCTGTAAGTATTTAGGTTAGATCATTGAAACTTGGTTAGGGGTTATATGCAATCGATCCCTACCACCTCCAAAAAAACTGGGGATAACGAAAAAGGGGGCGTGGCACCTCCCATACGAATGAAATACTTCTTAGTCGATATCTTTGGAAGTATTTAGGTTAGACCACTGAAATTTGGTGAGGGATTATATGGAATCGATCCCTACCACCTCCAAAAAAACTGGGGATAACGACAGTGTGGGCGTGGCACCTCCCATACGAATGAAATACTTCTTAGTCGATATCTCTGGACGTATTTAGGTTAGATCATTGAAACTTGGTTAGGGGTTATATGGAATCGATCCCTACCACCTCCAAAAAAATCTGGGGATAACGACAGTGTGGGCGTGGCACCTCCCACACAAATGTGGAAGTATTCGGGTTACACCACTGAAATTTGGTGAGGGGTTATACGAGATCGATCCCTACCACCTCCAAAAAAAATTGGGGTAAACGAAAATGGGGGCGTGGCACCTCCCATACAAATTTTTCAAGCTAAATATCTCCAAAAGTATTTAAGGCAGGAACCTGGAAATTGGTATAGAGCCAAATGATATCAAAACAATTTTCGCGCATAAAAGTGGGGTTATCGTAAAAGTGTTTAAAGTTAGGACCTGAAAATTGATCAGGAGATTAATGATATCAATAGTTCCCGTGTAGGAAATTTTTTTCGCTATTTACTTATGCTCCGGGACAGAAAACTAAAAATTTTGTGTATCGTGTAGCCTTAAACGGAATACTAAAATTTTATATTTTTGAAGTTGTATGCACAATGAAGTAGTGAAAAATTAATAAAAAAAATCTATTTTGGGAAGAACGAAGTTTGCCGGGTCAGCTATATTTTATGTATATAAATATGAAATCTTAAAGTATATTATTGATTTTGAAAGGCCCCCTAACTACTTACATCCCGAGCAACGCCGGGTACCCTGCTAGTTAATTAATAAATTAAGGAACACAACAAAAAAACATAGTTACTAAGTACTAAATTGGCGCATGTACATTAGGCTCGATCGAAAATTGATATTTTTAATTTATTTTGTTAAAAAGAATAATTAATTAATTAATTAACGAAAACAACTTAATTAGTTTAGACGCAATATTAAAATAGCTTCCGTGAGATCGTCACTTAGAGCTGCCCTGTAGTCTTAATAATATATTTTAATGTAGAAAACGCGCGTTCCACGCTGACTTTGGTAGCGGGAGTTGCATGGATTATTTGATACAACTGGTATAGAGTACTATGACTAAATCGTTTTGGTTCCTAAGTGGTCTTTTGCACTTACATACAAAATTACAAAATATACACTTCTCATTGATAAAGCACGACCGCACTGATTCCCCCTCTCTTTTGCGACCCATATTAACCAATATTATTTTGAAAAATTTCAAATATTTTTGTGAATTGTTTTGATAAAAACCGAAACGAAATTTATTTTGATAATTATTTTTTGATTTTCAACGCAACGATATATTTTTTTGTTGAGCTTTTAACGTTATTATTATTGAAAAACAAAACGAAATAAAAAGTTTTTTTTTTGTTTATTAATAAATTTAACGTTATTTTTCAGCCCTGGTTATAATACCATTTCATGTTCATGAAAGGTATAAACACTTTTTTAAAAATAAGCTTTTATTGTTGATTTAATAAAATTAACTAAAAAGTAAAAAATAAATTCACTGTAAAGAAGCATAACACTTTATAAGTTCATTGTAACCTTTAACGATAAAAAGGCTTCTTCGTGTGCGATAAAATAATTCCATATTGTACATGATTATATATTTTTAACATTAAAACTTTACACTTAAATTATTAACTTCCAGTCTACATCACAGTCTCAATTTTATTATTAATAAAAGCGTGTTACATTGTGATAGCAAGAAATGTCTTAAACGTCCCTAATTATACCATCAAATAGACTAGAAGGTCCTAAATGTTTCTAATTATACCAAATAAACTTTAACACGCTTTTATCTTATAAATAAAAATGAATGTGTGTCTGTGTGTCTGTGTGTCCTTTATGGGCGTCCAAAGTACTCAACCGATTTTTATGAAATTTTCACAGTATATTCTTGAGATCATGGGTTAAAGCATAGGCTATATTAATTTTTGGAAAAGTGGGCGGTGCCACGCCCCCAGGCTATATAAAACTACAATTCTTCATAACTCTGAACATATTTGGTCTAAATTAATGATTTTTGGATATGTGTGTCCTTTGGTCAAGATTTATGTAATTTTGGAAAAGTGGGCGGTGCCACGCCCACATTTTTTGTGTTTTGTTTGTACTTCAATAATGTCCAAAGTTTATGGTCGATCTCTTTTAAACTTTCAAGATTGGTTAAGAAAATTGTTGTGTACGATTCAGGCTATATGAATTTTTGGAAAAGTAGCCAGTGCCACGCCCCCAGGCTATATAAAATTTAAATTCTTCATAACTCTGAACATATTTGGTCTAAATTAATGATTTCAGGATATGTGTGTCCTTTGGTCAAGATTTATGTAATTTTGGAAAAGTGGGCGGTCCCACGCCCACATTTTTTGTGTTTTGTTTGTACTTCAATAAGTTCAAAGTTTATGGTCGATCTTCTCTAAATTTCCAGATTGGTTCAGAAGATTGTTGTGCCACGACCCCAGGCTATATAAAATTTAAATCATCATTACTTTGAATATTTTTGGTCTAAATTAATGATTTCAGGATATGTGTGTCCTTTGGTCAAGATTTATGTAATTTTGGAAAAGTGGGCGGTGCCACGCCCCTTTTTTGTGTTTTGTTTGTACTTCAATAATGTCCAAAGTTTATGGTCGATCTCTTTTAAACTTTCAAGATTGGTTAAGAAAATTGTTGTGTACGATTCAGGCTATATCAATTTTTGGAAAAGTAGCCAGTGCCACGCCCCAAGGCTATATAAAATTTAAATTCTTCATAACTCTGAACATATTGGGTCTAAATTAAAGATTTTTGGATATGTGCGTCCTTTAGTCAAGATGTACATATATAATTTTGGAAAAGTGGGCGGTGCCACGTCCACATTTTTTGTGTTTTGTTTGTACTTCAATAATGTCCAAAGTTTATGGATATCTTCTCTAAATTTCCAGATTGGTTCAGAAGATTGTTGTGCCCCGCCCCCAGGCTATATAAAATTTAAATTCTTCATAGCTCTGAACATATTTGGTCTAAATTAATGATTTCTGGATATGTGTGTCCTTTGGTCAAGATGGATATAATTTGGGAAAAGTGGGCGGTCCCACGCCCACATTTTTTGTGTTTTGTTTGTACTTCAATAAGTTCAAAGTTTATGGTCGATCTTCTCTAAATTTCCAGATTGGTTCAGAAGATTGTTGTGCCACGACCCCAGGCTATATAAAATTTAAATCATCATTACTTTGAATATTTTTGGTCTAAATTAATGATTTCAGGATATGTGTGTCCTTTGGTCAAGATTTATGTAATTTTGGAAAAGTGGGCGGTGCCACGCCCCTTTTTTGTGTTTTGTTTGTACTTCAATAATGTCCAAAGTTTATGGTCGATCTCTTTTAAACTTTCAAGATTGGTTAAGAAAATTGTTGTGTACGATTCAGGCTATATCAATTTTTGGAAAAGTAGCCAGTGGCACGCCCCAAGGCTATATAACATTTAAATTCTTCATAACTCTGAACATATTGGGTCTAAATTAAAGATTTTTGGATATGTGCGTCCTTTAGTCAAGATGTACATATATAATTTTGGAAAAGTGGGCGGTGCCACGTCCACATTTTTTGTGTTTTGTTTGTACTTCAATAATGTCCAAAGTTTATGGTCGATCTTCTCTAAATTTCCAGATTGGTTCAGAAGATTGTTGTGCCACGCCCCCAGGCTATATAAAATTTAAATTCTTCATAGCTCTGAACATATTTGGTCTAAATTAATGATTTCTGGATATGTGTGTCCTTTGGTCAAGATGGATATAATTTGGGAAAAGTGGGCGGTCCCACGCCCACATTTTTTGTGTTTTGTTTGTACTTCAATAAGTTCAAAGTTTATGGTCGATCTTCTCTAAATTTCCAGATTGGTTCAGAAGATTGTTGTGCCACGCCCCCAGGCTATATAAAATTTAAATTCTTCATAGCTCTGGCACCTCCCATACGAATGAAATACTTCTTAGTCGATATCTCTGGAACTATTTAGGTTAGACCACCGAAATTTGGTTAGGGGTTATATGGAATCGATCCCTACCACCTCCAAAAAAAACTGGGGATAACGACAGTGTGGGCGTGGCACCTCCCATACGAATGAAATACTTCTTAGTCGATATCTCTGGAAGTATTGAGGTCAGATCATTGAAACTTGGTTAGGGGTTATATGGAATCGATCCCTACCACTTTCAAAAAAACTGGGGATAACGACAGTGTGGGCGTGTCACCTCCCATACGAATGAAATACTTCTTAGTCGATATCTCTGTAAGTATTTAGGTTAGATCATTGAAACTTGGTTAGGGGTTATATGCAATCGATCCCTACCACCTCCAAAAAAACTGGGGATAACGAAAAAGGGGGCGTGGCACCTCCCATACGAATGAAATACTTCTTAGTCGATATCTTTGGAAGTATTTAGGTTAGACCACTGAAATTTGGTGAGGGATTATATGGAATCGATCCCTACCACCTCCAAAAAAACTGGGGATAACGACAGTGTGGGCGTGGCACCTCCCATACGAATGAAATACTTCTTAGTCGATATCTCTGGACGTATTTCGGTTAGATCATTGAAACTTGGTTAGGGGTTATATGGAATCGATCCCTACCACCTCCAAAAAAATCTGGGGATAACGACAGTGTGGGCGTGGCACCTCCCACACAAATGTGGAAGTATTCGGGTTACACCACTGAAATTTGGTGAGGGGTTATACGAGATCGATCCCTACCACCTCCAAAAAAAAATTGGGGTTAACGAAAATGGGGGCGTGGCACCTCCCATACAAATTTTTCAAGCTAAATATCTCCAAAAGTATTTAAGGCAGGAACCTGGAAATTGGTATAGAGCCAAATGATATCAAAACAATTTTCGCGCATAAAAGTGGGGTTATCGTAAAAGTGTTTAAAGTTAGGACCTGAAAATTGATCAGGAGATTAATGATATCAATAGTTCCCGTGTAGGAAAATTTTTTCGCTATTTACTTATGCTCCGGGACAGAAAACTAAAAATTTTGTGTATCGTGTAGCCTTAAACGGAATACTAAAATTTTATATTTTTGAAGTTGTATGCACAATGAAGTAGTGAAAAATTAATAAAAAAAATCTATTTTGGGAAGAACGAAGTTTGCCGGGTCAGCTATATTTTATGTATATAAATATGAAATCTTAAAGTATATTATTGATTTTGAAAGGCCCCCTAACTACTTACATCCCGAGCAACGCCGGGTACCCTGCTAGTTAATTAATAAATTAAGGAACACAACAAAAAAACATAGTTACTAAGTACTAAATTGGCGCATGTACATTAGGCTCGATCGAAAATTGATATTTTTAATTTATTTTGTTAAAAAGAATAATTAATTAATTAATTAACGAAAACAACTTAATTAGTTTAGACGCAATATTAAAATAGCTTCCGTGAGATCGTCACTTAGAGCTGCCCTGTAGTCTTAATAATATATTTTAATGTAGAAAACGCGCGTTCCACGCTGACTTTGGTAGCGGGAGTTGCATGGATTATTTGATACAACTGGTATAGAGTACTATGACTAAATCGTTTTGGTTCCTAAGTGGTCTTTTGCACTTACATACAAAATTACAAAATATACACTTCTCATTGATAAAGCACGACCGCACTGATTCCCCCTCTCTTTTGCGACCCATATTAACCAATATTATTTTGAAAAATTTCAAATATTTTTGTGAATTGTTTTGATAAAAACCGAAACGAAATTTATTTTGATAATTATTTTTTGATTTTCAACGCAACGATATATTTTTTTGTTGAGCTTTTAACGTTATTATTATTGAAAAACAAAACGAAATAAAAAGTTTTTTTTTGTTTATTAATAAATTTAACGTTATTTTTCAGCCCTGGTTATAATACCATTTCATGTTCATGAAAGGTATAAACACTTTTTTAAAAATAAGCTTTTATTGTTGATTTAATAAAATTAACTAAAAAGTAAAAAATAAATTCACTGTAAAGAAGCATAACACTTTATAAGTTCATTGTAACCTTTAACGATAGTAAGGCTTCTTCGTGTGCGATAAAATAATTCCATATTGTACATGATTATATATTTTTAACATTAAAACTTTACACTTAAATTATTAACTTCCAGTCTACATCACAGTCTCAATTTTATTATTAATAAAAGCGTGTTACATTGTGATAGCAAGAAATGTCTTAAACGTCCCTAATTATACCATCAAATAGACTAGAAGGTCCTAAATGTTTCTAATTATACCAAATAAACTTTAACACGCTTTTATCTTATAAATAACTAGTAAGGAAGTCTAAGTTCGGGTGTAACCGAACATTAAATACCTAGTAGTGATCTGTTTTGGTATCCTAATTTACTCAGGTCTATTTTAATACCTGAAAAGGTGTTATAAAACAACCGATTGTTTTCGATTAAAAACACTCCTGTTGTAAGTGGTAAATTAAATTATCACTAGATAAGAAAATATAAATAGCTTTTCCCATGTCCATGAGAGGTATGAAAATAAAAAAAATTAATAAAACCAAGAAGGGAGTCTAAGTTCGGGTGAACCGAACATTAAATACCCAGCGTTAGTTTTCAGAAAAAGGGGGCGTGGTTTTCATCCGATTTCGCCCATTTTAAAAACCAATCTATGCCGAGCCTAAACAATAGCGAATTTGGTGGGCGCGGCCACGCTCCTTGCTCATAAAGCTTTAACCGCTTACATGAGCCAAAAGTACTGAATCGATCTTTTCAAGGGTTATACCATGTCCTATATATAACTTTGGAAAAGAAGGCGTGCCATGCCCATAACTTTTAACGTATTTTGTGAAATTTTTCGATGTACGGATATATGTGTCCATTAATCAATATTTACCTAATTTTAAAAAAGCGGGTGGTGGCACGCCCACGGATTTTATTATGTTGTTTGTCCCTATTGAAGATCAGTTTTCGATGCAGATCTTTATGATACTTTCACAGTGGCTTGTTAATAGTGAAATGTTGATATTTTGTTTATTCACTTGTGGGGGTGCCACGCCCATTTTCCAAAATATTACGAAAAAACCTTTAAACATCACTAATAACATCATCAGGTGAATGAGTGTACTAAATTTTAGCATTATATCTTTATCAGTTAAACAGATATTGCATATTCCGGTTTCCTAACTCTCGTTTAGAGAACTTTAGTCCAAAAAGGGGCGTGGTCGTTCACCGATTTTTCTTATTTCCTATAGTACTCTACATAAACATAACATGCCTGGAACCTAGTTTCGTAAACCTATCTCACACCGTTCTGAAGTTATTAGCAGTCGAATTTGAAAATTGCTTGACTCATAAGTGGGCGGTGCCACATCCACTTTCCAAAATTTTGCAAAAATAATGTAAAGAATATGAAAATTTATGTATGTACCAAATTATATTATTATAGCGGTATCAGTTAATTAGATATGGACTTTTCAATATTTCCATCTACTTTCAATATAACTTTTATAAAAAAGTAGGCGTGGTCGCCAAGCGATTTCGTTTATTTTCTATATCTGAATTTAACACAACAATAGTATGCCCTCTACGAAATTTCGTTATACTAGCATAAACTGTTCTCAAGTTATTAGGAGTCAAAATTTTAAAATTTCTTCAAATATATGGGGGCGGTGCCACGCCCCTTTTCAAAAAATTTGGTAAAATCCGCCTTAGAACATATAAATCAATACATATTGCAAATTTTATCATTGTAGCTGCTTCTGATATTGAATTAAAACATTTTATACGTTTTTCGAAATTTTCGATATCGAAAAAGGGGGCGTGTTATCATCCGATTTCGCCCATTTTCAATAGCAACCTACCTTGGCCAGAAAGTAACCTGTATGCAAAATTTCATGCAAATATCTCAATTTTTACTCAAGTTATCGTGTACACGGACGGACAGACGGACAGACGGACGGACATGCCTTAATCAATTCCTCTTTTCAACCTAAGAACTTTCATATATGGAACTCTATATCTAACTCGATTATTTTGTGCCGTTACATAGTACCTTTATGTGAACAAAATTAATATACCCTTGTACTAGTACTAGTACGCTGGGTATAAAAAGGCAGTAGGGTGTTAACTACTTGTCCGTATATTTTGCGTGTTTGCTATCCGATTTGCGTAATTTTTGGCGGGAGTATACTACATACTATTGGAAAGCATCTCACTTACTTTCATTGAAATACCTTCTTGAAATTTTAAGCAATCGCTTTTGAAATTAACAGACCTTTTTTGCTGAAAAGTGGGCGGCGCCACGCCTACTTCAACAAAATCCGCAAAATTTTTTTACAGCTTAGTTTTCCCTAAAAAGCCTATTATGTGTGTAAAATCTTATTTATATAACTTATACAATTATGGAAATATCGCGATTTTAATTTTACAAAGAAATTTTTCAGAACTGTATTCGAAAAGTGGGCGTGTCCTTTAACCAATTTTGTTAATTTTTACAGCAAAGAGTAAGCTTTATATGTTGAACAATTTCTCCAAATATCGTTTCAATAAATTAATTTTTACAGGAGTTATGGCATGGAAAGTTTTGTGGAATAATCCACCATAAAGGGGCGGGGCCATGCCTATTTTCCAAAAATTTTGTGTTTTCGACTTTCTTTGCCCACGAACACTTTAAAGGTGAAATAGAAATGATATACAGGTAGTTTAAGCAAAGTTATTGCATATTCAATATATCTATGATCCTTTTCAAAATCTTTTGTATAAAATTGGGCGTGGCCTTACCCGA
>OX608078.1:617500-923777 GCA_951509765.1 Sphenella marginata
GCCTTTCAAGAATTCATTTTTGACAAATTGTGCCAGGATGAGTGCAAATTCAAATGTTGATTTGATACAATATTAAGGTTTTTCTGCAATCGCATTTTGAGCAATAACTCAGTTGTCGATAAATTTATCGAAATATATCGGAGTCCAAATGAAACCTGGGGTCATCCTTACCTATGTACATATATGCGAAATATCATAAGTATAGGTCAAGTATACTCAGAATTGTATGGGGGAAAAAAATATCGAAAAGCAATGGTCCCTAGAAGCGTCCGAACCCCCAAAATTAATAAAAAAAAAAATAGCCTATAACTTCTTCCAGACTATAACCTGTATGCGTTCCTAACTTCATCAAAATCCGTCTTGCCATTCTCACATGATTGAGTAACAGAAGCAAACGTCTGGACATCCAAACATCGCTACATTCACATTTATAATATTAGTATGATTATTGCTACTGAAGAATTTACCAAATTTTGAAAAAGAATATTGAAAACTGGTTTTCAAAAATGTTCTTTTGAGGTATTCGTTGGTAACGTTAGGGGGCCTTTCAAGAATTCAATTTTGACAAATTGTGCCAGGATGAATTAAACTTCAAATGTTGATTTGATACAATATTGTAGGGTAATATTAAGGTTTTTGGGAAATCACATTTTCACCGATAACTCAGTTATCGATCAATTTACCGAAACCTATCGAAGTCCAAATGAAACCTGCGGCCTTCTCCTTTCGTTTTATACCCATATTATAGAGTAATGTTAAGTTTTTTGGGCAATCACCGATAACTCAGTTATCGATAAATTTATCGAAATCGATCGAAGTCCAAATGAAACCTGGAGCTACCCCCTTTCGTTTGATACCCATATTGTAATGTAATATAGAGGTTTTCGGGCAGTCGCATTTTGACCGATAACTCAGTTATCGATCAATTTATCGAAATATATCCAAGTACAAAGGAAACCTGGGGCCTTCCCCTTTCGTTTGATACTCATATTGTAGGTCAAGTTTAAGGTTTTTAGGCAATCACAGTTTCACCGATAACTCAGTTATCGATCAATTTATCGAAACCTATCGTAGTCCAAATGAAACCTGCTGCCATCTCCTTTCGTTTTATACCCATATTATAGAGTAATGTTAATTTTTTTGGGCAATCACCGATAACTCAGTTATCGATAAATTTATCGAAATATATCGAAGTCCAAATGAAACCTGGAGCTATCTCCTTTCGTTTGATACCCATATTGTAGGGTAAAATAGAGGTTTTCGGGCAATCGCATTTTGACCGATGACTCAGTTATCTATCAATTTATCGAAATATATCCAAGTACAAAGGAAACCTGGGGCCTTCCCCTTTCGTTTGATACTCATATTGTAGGTCAAGTTTAAGGTTTTTAGGCAATCACAGTTTCACCGATAACTCAGTTATCGATCAATTTATCGAAACCTATCGTAGTCCAAATGAAACCTGCTGCCTTCTCCTTTCGTTTTATACCCATATTATAGAGTAATGTTAATTTTTTTGGGCAATCACCGATAACTCAGTTATCGATAAATTTATCGAAATATATCGAAGTCCAAATGAAACCTGGAGCTATCTCCTTTCGTTTGATACCCATATTGTAGAGTAAAATAGAGGTTTTCGGGCAATCGCATTTTGACCGATGACTCAGTTATCCATCAATTTATCGAAATATGTACATATATTGAAGTACAAATAAAACCTGGGGCCTTCTCCTTTCGTTTGATGCCCATATTGTAGGGCAACTTTAAGATTTTTGTGCAATAACATTTTCACCGATAACTTAGTTATCGATCGAAATATATCGAAGTCCAAATGAAACCTGGACCTATCTTCTTTCGTTTGATACCCATATTGTAGGGTAATATAGAAGTTTTCGCGCAATCGCATTTGGACCGATAACTCAGTTATCGATCAATTTCTCGAAACCTATCGAATTCCAAATGAAACCTGGAGCTATCCCCTTTCGTTTGATACCCATATTGCCGGGTACTATTAAGGTTTTCGGGCTATCGAATTTTGACCCATAACTTAGTTATCGATCAATTTATCGAAATATATCAAAGCTAAATTGAAACCTGGGGCCTTCCCCTTTCGTTTGATACCCACATCATAGGGTAAAATAGAGGTTTTCGGGAAATCGCATTTTGACCGATGACTCAGTTATCCATCAATTTATTGAAATACATATCGCTTGCCTAGTTCAACAACGACGCAATTGTAAAATATAAAGTTTTGGTGAAGCAAGTTTCAATATTTGTCCGCGCATACGTTATTCACGATTGGAACAACTTCGCAAGCGTCTAGCGCGAAAACTATTTGTAATACAATTATAAAATTGATACACAGCAATAATTAGTACTTTTTAAAGCTTTTGTGAGCGTTATCTCGAAACTTTAAAATTGACAATTGCGTCGTTGTTGAACTAGAGAAGCGATATATCGAAGTCCAAATGAAACCTGGAGCTATCTCCTTTCGTTTGATACCGATATTGTAGGGTAAAATAGAGGTTTTCGGGCAATCGCATTTTGACCGATGACTCAGTTATCCATCAATTTATCGAAATATATTGAGGTACAAATGAAACCTGGGGCCTTCCCCTTTCGTTTGATACCCATATTGCAGGGTATTATTAAGGTTTTCGGGCAATAGAATTTTGACCGATAACTTAGTTATCGATCAATTTATCGAAATATATCAAAGCTAAATTGAAACCTGGGGCCTTCTCCTTTCGTTTGATACCCATATTGTACGATCTTTCTATACCTATATGCGAAATATCGTAAGTATAGGTTCAATATACTTAGAGTTATATGGAATAAAAAAAATATCGAAAAGAAACGGTCCCTAGCAGGGTCGGAACCCCCAAAATTAAAAAAAAAAATAGCCTATAGCTCCTTCCAGACTATAACCTGTAGGCGTGCCAAATTTCAACAAAATCCGTCTAGCCATTCTCACGTTTTTAGGGAACAAAAGCAAACGTCTGGACATCCAAACATCCAAACATCCAAACATCCAAACATACAAACATCCAAACATCCAAACATCCAAACATCGCTACATTCACATTTATAATATTAGTAGGATTATTGCCTACTGAAGAATTTACCAAATTCGAATATTTTGAAAATTTTGAAAAAAAACCGGTTTTCAAAAATTTTCTTTTGCGGTATTCGTTGGTAACGTTAGGGGGCCTTTCAAGAATTCAATTTTGACAAATTGTGCCAGGATGAGTGCAAATTCAAATGTTGATTTGATACAATATTAAGCTTTTTCTGCAATCGCATTTTGAGAAATAACTCAGTTGTCGATAAATTTATCGAAATATATCGGAGTCCAAATGAAACCTGGGGCCATCCTTACCTATGTACATATATGCGAAATATCATAAGTATAGGTCAAGTATACTCAGAATTGTATGGGGGAAAAAAATATCAAAAAGCAATGGTCCCTAGAAGCGTCCGAACCCCCAAAATTAATAAAAAAACAAGTAAGGAAGTCTAAGTTCTGGTGAACCGAACATTAAATACCCAGCGTTAGTTTTCAGAACGAGATACAAATACCATGACTTGGCAATGATATTATCCCTAGAATCTTATTTGAAATTTTCTATATCAAAAGAGGGGGCGTGGTTTTCATCCGATTTCGCCCATTTTAAACACCAACCTGCTTTGGCCAGAAAGTAACCTGTGTACCAAATTTCATGCGAATATCTCAAGTTTTACTCAACTTATGTTAATTTATGTGATTTTCGATATCGAAAAATTGGGCGTGGTTATCACCGGATTTCGAAAATTTTCACAGCAGCTCACCTTGGCCAGAAAGTAGACTGGATAACAAATTCCATGCAAATACCCCAGTTTTTACGCAAGTTATGTCAATTTATGTGATTTTCGAAATTTTCGATATCGAAAAAGGGTGCGTGGTTATTATCCCATTTCGCCCATTTTCAATAGCATCCTACCTTGGCCAGAAAGTATCCTGGATAACAAATTCCATGCAAATATCTCAGTTTTTACGCAAGTTATGTTAATTTATGTGATTTCCAAATTACCGATATCTAAAAAGGGGGCGTGGTTATCATTCGATTTCGTCCATATTCAATAGCAACCTACCTTGGTCAGAAAGTAGCCTGCATAACAAATTCCATGCAAATATCTCAGTTTTTACGCAAGTTATGTCAATTTATGTGATTTTCGAAATTTTCGATATCGAAAAAGGAAGCGTGGTTATCATCCGATTGCGTCCATTTTCAATAGCAACCTACCTTGGCCAAAAAGTAACCTGTATAAAAAATTGCATGCAAAGATCTAAATTTTTACTTAAGTTATGTTAATTTATGTGATTTCCAAATTACCGATATCTAAAAAGGGGGCGTGGTTATCATTCGATTTCGTCCATATTCAATAGCAACCTACCTTGGTCAGAAAGTAGCCTGCATAACAAATTCCATGCAAATATCTCAGTTTTTACGCAAGTTATGTCAATTTATGTGATTTTCGAAATTTTCGATATCGAAAAAGGGGGCGTGGTTATCATCCGATTTCGCCAATTTTCAACAGCATCCTACCTTGGCCAGAAAGTAGCCTGGATAACAAATTCCATGCAAATACCTCAGTTTTTACGCAAGCTATGTCAATTTATGTGATTTTCGAAATTTTCGATATCGAAAAAGGAGGCGTGGTTATCATCCGATTTCGCCCATTTTCAATAGCAACCTATCTTGGCCAGAAAGTAACCTGTATGCAAAATTTCATGCAAATATCTCAATTTTTACTCAAGTTATCGTGTACACGGACGGACAGACGGACAGACGGACAGACGGACGGACGGACAGACGGACAGACGGACAGACGGACGGACATGCCTTAATCAATTCCTCTTTTTAACCTAAGAGCTTTCATATAAGGAACCCCATATCTAACTCGATTATTTTGCGCCGTTACATAGTACCGTTATATGGACAAAATTAATATACCCTTGTACTAGTACTAGTACGCTGGGTATAAAAATAGCCTATAACTTCTTCCAGACTATAACCTGTATGCGTTCCTAACTTCATCAAAATCCGTCTTGCCATTCTCACGTGATTGAGTAACAGAAGCAAACGTCTGGACATCCAAACATCGCTACATTCACATTTATAATATTAGTATGATTATTGCTACTGAAGAATTTACCAAATTTTGAAAAAGAATATTGAAAACTGGTTTTCAAAAATGTTCTTTTGAGGTATTCGTTGGTAACGTTAGGGGGCCTTTCAAGAATTCAATTTTGACAAATTGTGCCAGGATGAATTAAACTTCAAATGTTGATTTGATACAATATTGTAGGGTAATATTAAGGTTTTTCTGCAATCGCATTTTTACCGATAACTCAGTTATAGATAAATTTATCGAAATATGTCGAAGTACAAATGAAACCTGGGGCCTTCCCCTTTCGTTTGATACCCATATTGTAGGGCAAGTTTAAGGTTTTTGGGAAATCACATTTTCACCGATAACTCAGTTATCGATCAATTTACCGAAACCTATCGAAGTCCAAATGAAACCTGTTGCCTTATCCTTTCGTTTTATACCCATATTATAGAGTAATGTTAAGTTTTTTGGGCAATCACCGATAACTCAGTTATCGATAAATTTATCGAAATAGATCGAAGTCCAAATGAAACCTGGAGCTACCCCCTTTCGTTTGATACCCATATTGTAATGTAATATAGAGGTTTTCGGGCAGTCGCATTTTGACCGATAACTCAGTTATCGATCAATTTATCGAAATATATCCAAGTACAAAGGAAACCTGGGGCCTTCCCCTTTCGTTTGATACTCATATTGTAGGTCAAGTTTAAGGTTTTTAGGCAATCACAGTTTCACCGATAACTCAGTTATCGATCAATTAATGGAACCCTATCGTAGTCCAAATGAAACCTGCTGCCTTCTCCTTTCGTTTTATACCCATATTATAGAGTAATGTTAATTTTTTTGGGCAATCACCGATAACTCAGTTATCGATAAATTTATCGAAATATATCGAAGTCCAAATGAAACCTGGAGCTATCTCCTTTCGTTTGATACCCATATTGTAGGGTAAAATAGAGGTTTTCGGGCAATCGCATTTTGACCGATGACTCAGTTATCCATCAATTTATCGAAATATATCCAAGTACAAAGGAAACCTGGGGCCTTCCCCTTTCGTTTGATACTCATATTGTAGGTCAAGTTTAAGGTTTTTAGGCAATCACAGTTTCACCGATAACTCAGTTATCGATCAATTTATCGAAACCTATCGTAGTCCAAATGAAACCTGCTGCCTTCTCCTTTCGTTTTATACCCATATTATAGAGTAATGCTAATTTTTTTGGGCAATCACCGATAACTCAGTTATCGATAAATTTATCGAAATATATCGAAGTCCAAATGAAACCTGGAGCTATCTCCTTTCGTTTGATACCCATATTGTAGGGTAAAATAGAGGTTTTCGGGCAATCGCATTTTGACCGATGACTCAGTTATCCATCAATTTATCGAAATATATTGAAGTACAAATGAAACCTGGGGCCTTCCCCTTTCGTTTGATACCCATATTGCAGGGTATTATTAAGGTTTTCGGGCAATAGAATTTTGACCGGTAACTTAGTTATCGATCAATTTATCGAAATATATCAAAGCTAAATTGAAACCTGGGGCCTTCTCCTTTCGTTTGATACCCATATTGTAGGTCAAGTTTAAGGTTTTTGGGCAATCACATTTTCACCGATAACTCAGTTATCGATCAATTTATCGAAATATATCGAAGCTAAAATGAGACCTGGGACCTTCCCCTTTCGTTTGATACCCATATTGTACGATCTTTCTATACCTATATGCGAAATATCATAAGTATAGGTTCAATATACTTAGAGTTATATGGAATAAAAAAAATATCGAAAAGAAACGGTCCCTAGCAGGGTCGGAACCCCCAAAATTAAAAAAAAAAATAGCCTATAGCTCCTTCCAGACTATAACCTGTAGGCGTGCCAAATTTCAACAAAATCCGTCCAGCCATTCTCACGTTTTTAGGGAACAAAAGCAAACGTCTGGACATCCAAACATCCAAACATCCAAACATCGCTACATTCACATTTATAATATTAGTAGGATATACACGCGTCGGTCAACACTCACTTTACAACTGAATAAATTGCAAATGCATTATACCTACTCAACATTCAAAAATGTTAAACGAAAAATACAGTTAGAATTGGCGACGTTGACATGCTTATGCTTGTGCATACATATGTACATTCATATATGTATATACATCATATACATAAGCATCTATAGTTTATGAATATGTACATACTTATGTCGGTATATACATATGTAAATTGAGTTAGCGGTTTACAGTCGACAACAACAATGCGTAAAGAAAAATTGAGTAAGAAGTTTTCTATTTATTGTAAGAAGGTATACTTTTAAATAATATTAAAAAGATTTACCTCCCGAAAATAAGAAGAAATCTCTATGGAAATATCTTCGTCTCTGACTTCTGTCCTCTTTTTAGGCCTCGAAGCTGTTCAAAGAGACAATCTTATTATTTTTATGACGATTATTTGGCTCTGTGTGGGCTCGCACATATTCTCTCAGCTTTTGTTCTTCCATTACAACGCTTTTATTTGTTTTTTGGTAAAATTTATAATAACAATAATTAATTTTCACGGTCTCTTTATCGCCTTGTGTCAAAACTGAAACTTCAAAAGCAAAAGTTGTGACAGTAGGTATGCTAAGTTACATAGAGATCAAACTTCAACAGACTTCTATGCCATGATTTGGGTTGCCATGCGTTGTATAATCGAATACTTGTAAAACCAATTTAGCAGATATCGAAAATGATAGAACCCATGCAATGTATTTCTATGCTATGCAAGCATAATTGAACCATTACTTACTTAACTTACGTTATGTCTCGCAATCGCACCCATCAATCCATCATAATTGTTGCTTTCGCTCTGGAGAATAACTAGTAAAATTTTAGCAGCGGGCTTTAGATTTTATCAATGATGGGAAGACGGGTGTACGTTGGTCCTGCTTAAAGTGCAGATCCACTGATGTAGACCTCTTTAGACTTTTTAAGGAAACTCGTAGCGCTTTCTCTGAAATAGGCAAAGAAATCTGCAGCATAACAGAGAAGTTCAAGCATTACGATGACTTGTTCAAGTCATTTAAGTGTTTGGACGGCTCTTCTGCTGTTAAGGAGAAAAGCATTAATTGTGGTAGTTTACCTAGTTTGCCTATTGCTGTAAGTCCAGCCCCCACTCTGATTATTCCTACACCTCAAGCCTTTGAGTTGATTAACTTGGCTTCACCGGGTCCGGAAGCCGTGGCTCCTTCCACTTCCAAGGCTCCTAAAAGAAACCTTGCTGTTCAGACCCGTTCTATGTCAAGTCAACCAACAGTCAAGAAGCTGGTTGTGGTCCCTGCGAAAAAGTCTGTTTTTGTGTCCAGGTTCGAGAAGGACACTTCCGCTGATGACATTAAGTCTTATGTTAAATCTAAAATTAAAGCTGACGGTATGATAATAAATAAGTTTAAATTTAAATACGATAGAACCGTATCATCATTTAGGATTGATGTTTTTCAGTCCGAATTTGATGCTAATTTGGATAGCTCTTTCTGGCCACCTGGGGCTTTGGTTCGGGAATTTTTGTTTAAGCCGAATGCCCCAAATTTAACGAAGGTCCCTAGTCAGAATATCGATCAGAATACCGATCCAAAAAACGTAAAGTAAATTCTGCCTTTAACATTTATTATCAGAATGTTAGAGGTTTGAATACCAAGCTAACGGATTTCTATCTTAAAACGATCAATTGTAACTACAATATTATTGCCTTTACCGAAACTTGGTTAAAACCGCATGTCTTTGATTCGGAAATTTTTTGCGACGGATATCAAACGTATAGAAAGGATCGCTTAAACAGAACCGGTGGTGGCGTCTTGGTGGCTGTAAGATCTTCATTACCATCTGAAGATGTATATATGCCCTCCATTGAAAACATTGAGTTTAAGTGCATCCGAGTCCTGTTAGGCAGCGGATATATTTATATTGCTGTTTGCTACATTCCACCGTCATCTGATTTATCTGTGTATATGCACCACATTTCTCTTTTAAATGGTGCTCATTCTATGTTAAAACCGTCCTATTCATTTATTGTTTTGGGGGACTTTAATCTTCCATACATCTCGTGGAGCAAAATTAATAATAGTATTGTGCCAATCTCGGCTAAGCTTAGTAACAATGAGTTTTTGGATGAAATTACCAACCTTTGTCTTAGCCAAATTAATGTTATCCCAAATAAGTTTGGTAAAGTTTTAGGTGCGATCTTCTAGTGTTACCTGAAGATGTTTACCATCCCCCTCTGGAGATAGTCTACGAAACCATAAGCAATGAGGGGAAGTGCATTAAGAAACCTTGCACCTCTAATATAAAATTTGATTTTGCGAAAGCCAATTTTAAAAAGTTAAATGAAGAACTATCTAAGATAATCTGGCCTCGGTACAATGAGGATGTTGAGCTTTGCGTTTTACATTTTAATAATAATATTTATAATCTTTTCGAAAAGTATGTACCTAAGCGAATCTGCGTTTATGATGAGCCAGCTCAGGCCTGGTTTACTAAAGAGCTAAAAGCATTAAAAAATAAAAAGTCGCGTATTTTCAAAATGTACAAGAAAACGGGTTAACATTCAGATTATATACAGTATTCTATTATACGTCATAGATATTTAGAACTAAATAAAAAGTGTTATAGAGATTATATTTGCAAAATGAAAAAGCAAATTTTTTGCAACCCTAAATCATTTTATGGCTTTGTAAACTCTAAACGCCAAGTAAAAGGGTTCCCTTTGTTTAAGCGACATACATACATACATAAGCTATGGTTTTTCTTTCGTTTATTTTATTTGCATTGCATGCTATTGTAATTCGCAATCAGCTTATAAAATATTTCGAAGATATAGTTTATGTTTTGGAAAGCCAAAGGGTGGTTTTTCCAAGCGAAAATGAGGAAGCCAATAGCGCCATGCCTCAGAGCCAACAGTGCTCGCCACCAATAATACATATATACTCTCTCGTTCTCCAAAGAATATTTTAGGCATGTCTAAGCTTTAGAGAAGGCGAGTTGTTTTTTAAGTTATTATTATTTTTTATTTTATTTTATTATTTGGCTCAGGTGCTATGTGACCGTTTTGCTCAAATTGTATGTATTCATTTGGCTCAGGTTCTGACGACCATGTTTGCCTAAATGTTCAAAATTGTTTGTTCTTTAGAGAACGGGAGGTGCGGTACACCTGTGACACCCTGTATGTATTATTGGTGGCGAGCACTGTTGGCTCTGAGGCATGGCGCTATTGGCTTCCTCATTTTCGCTTGGAAAAACCACCCTTTGGCTTTCCAAAACATAAACTATATCTTCGAAATATTTTATAAGCTGATTGCGAATTACAATAGCATGCAATGCAAATAAAATAAACGAAAGAAAAACCATAGCTTATGTATGTATGTATGTCGCTTAAACACCCTTCAACCATGAAATTCAGGGATGGCATCTCCAGCAACAACCTAGAGATAGCCAATTTATTTGCTCAATTCTTTAAGTCTGATTATTCTATTGCAATCAATTCACCACCTAGCAACTATCCATATCAACCACATTCAAGTCATTAAATCCATGTTCCTAATTTAAACTCGGAAGATGTTTTTTTACACATCAAGACCTTGAAGGAATCATTTCCTGGTCCTGGTTTAATACCGACATGCTTTCTTAAAAAGTGTGCTGAACACATATACCAACCGTTGACCGAACTGTTTAATCTTTCTTTACAGTGTGGCGTTTTTCCGGCTTCATGGAAAGAGTCTTTCCTTATACCTCTTTATAAAAATGGCAGTAGGTCATCGATAGAAAACTATCGTGGTATTGCAAAACTCTCGGCTATTCCCAAATTATTTGAAGCTATTGTTACTAAGTGCCTAACCTTTTCAATCTCAACATTAATTGCTAGCTCCCAGCATGGATTTTGCAAGGGTAAGTCAACAACAACCAACTTACTAGAATTCACAACCCACGTGTCGAATGGATTTAGAGATAATCTCAACACCGACGTCATTTACACAGATTTTAGTAAAGCATTTGACAAAGTTTGTTACTCTCTACTAATTCACAAGCTCGATCTGGTTGGTTTCCAACCGGGCCTCACCCGTTGGATCTTCTCCTATCTCTCTGAAAGAACTCAAAGAGTAATTTTTAAAGATTCCGTTTCTAACATTATCGATGTATCCTCTGGTGTTCCTCAGGGCAGCCATCTTGGCCCGGTTCTGTTTTTGATTTTCGTAAATGATATCTGTACAACAATAAAGTATTCAAATATCTTGATGTATGCTGACGATGTAAAACTATTTAAGTCATATGCGACCGCGGAAGATCGGTCTTTGCTCCAAATGGCTTAGTTACGTGGTGCAATGTAAACTATATGCCGCTAAACCTAAAGAAATGTAAATTTATGTGTTTTTCACGTAGAGGTATACAGCCAGCTTCTTATGCAATTAATAACCACAGTATTGAAAATGTTAATGTTTTTGTTGACTTAGGCGTAACGATGAACTGCAAACTTAGCTTCAGTTCGCATATTGAGGCAACAGTCAATAAGGCTAGAGGTGTTTTAGCTTTTGTGAAAAGGTGGTCAAAAACTTTAGTGACCCTTATGTTACTAAAACTCTTTTCACTACCTTGGTTAGACCGATATTGGAGTATGCCTCGATTCTGTGGGGTCCGCGCTATCAAGTTAATATAGACAAGCTAGAATCAATTCAAAAACAGTTCCTACTTTTTGCCTTGAGAAACCTGCAATGGGATTCAATGTACAGTCTTCCACCTTATACTAGTCGGTTCCCTCGCGAAGGGTATATACCTTGACGTGGGGCGAGGGCTTAGTCGCGAGCCACAGGACTAGGCTTGTCGGATGATGGCTTCCCACAAGGAACTCCATCAAACGGCAATCCCAGTCTCTCTGGAACGCGATGACCAAGATCTACCCCCTCCCAATCCAGGGTGTTATGCGGCACCGTGCCCATTGGATACGTTTGCAGCCGGGAGGTTAATCGTGGCTGTATTAGTACGGAGCCTCTCTGACACCGGGCCGCCTCAGAGAGTAACCATGGTCTTACCGCGGCATGGGGCTCTGCCGCGGCGTACGACATTTCCCCACCTTATATCCTTAACCACAAGCCGGCCTCGTCCGGCAAGTGGTCGTACGAACAAGATGAACAACAACTTAAAACAAAACAAAACTTCGTCCTCCTCCTCTCAGAGGAGGGCAACGGCGAGAGTGCCACGCCAAAGCGGCACAAACACGATGGGCGTGAGGGCAACCTCACACCAAGCAGCAACTAAGGGCGACCTGGGGGGTGGCGGCACCATCAGGCGAACGGACGGCAACCCGTCTCCACACGGCAAGGGATGTGGCAGAGGTCTCACGACCAAGCCACGCTCAGCTCGAGGAGAGGGAGGCCGCAAAAAATTTTCCAACCGGTGAACCGACTGCGATGGCAACTACGGGTCGGTCCAACCAAGATATACTGAGGGCAACCTCTTTGAGCACGGGCGACGAGGTGAGGGCCAGCACCAGCAAGGCCGCAGCGACAGTTGCGCTGGCAACAGCGAACAAGCTGGGCCTGCTGATGCTGTACCCCCACTAAGCGCTGGCACAGCTACCACTCTCCCGACGAATGCGGTTGAGGTCTCACGACCTGGCCACGCAGGTCCGAGGGAGAGAGAAGCTGAGAGGCTCACCACGAAAGTGGCGGCTGCGATGGCAACTACGGGTCGCCCCCTATCTTCGGACCCATCGCATCGGGACAAGAAGAAAGCAGCGAGGGTTCTAAAAAAATATCAGGGGGTAGCGCTGGAGACGTTGTCCGAGAATGCTAGGGTCGCGATAGAAAGGGCGCAAGCTCTGCTACCGCGGTTCCGACGCAATCTGGGACCAACTGGGGAAAGCTCAACCCCCTATAAGCGCCAAAGATCGGATGAGGAAATGAAACCTCCTCCGAAACGGCAGCAAAATGCGACGGGGGTAGCTAAACTCAGTTTTGCGGAAGTGGCCAAGGACCGAATCCTTGTAGGCATTCTGGACCGTGGCAATGCCCGTGGGGCCATCCCCAGAGACCGATGGCCGTATGTCCGGAACGAAATCGGAAACGCCGTTCTCGACGTTCTGATGGAGTCTCCGGGCACTCCGCCGAGGGGGTCCGACGCGGGATGGTACCAGGGGCAGGTCAAGGTCCTCGCTTGCGAGGATTCGAGGACGGTCGACCTATACCGGGCGGCTGTCGCAAGGCTGGGTGAGGTCTACCCCGGAGCCAGACTAGAGGTCGTCAACTGGAGGGACATTCCAGCCCGGCCGAGGGCAAGGGCATGGGTTCCATCGGTCCCTGCAGAGCCTGAGAGGATTCTCAGGATGCTGCAGGCGATGAACCCGGCTCTTCCGACGCAGGACTGGAGTGTCGTTCTGGTCGAGGACGCGGTAGGGCCTAGAAGGCAGGTAGTCCTGGCTCTCAACAGGGAGTCTATCGAGCCTCTTCAACAAAGAAATGGTCGGGTGTATTACGGCATCGGGGAGGTCGTAATGCACGTCTATCGTGGCGACGCACAGCGCGCTGGAGTAACGGGCGCCACTGATACAGAGGCGACCGAAGACCTGGAACTTTCCGACGTGGAGAGCATGGCTTCCGCCACGTCAAACTGCGCAGGCGCACTGAGCAGTTTGACGATGGAGGATGCTCTGCTTGAGTCCGACGGGGAGGACCTAGATGTCACGGTGGTGGAAGGGGAGTCTGGGCACAGTCTTCATGGGGATGAGAGTGCTCCAGATAAACCTCCACAAGTCTAAAGCAGCGTCAATAAGTCGCCTTTCTAAAGGCGACGTCGATGTGGTCCTCGTCCAAGAGCCATGGGTCAATAACTCAAGGGTTTGCGGTCTGGGGGCCAATGGATTCAAGCTGTATCGAGCTGATGATAAAGGTAAAATTAGAACCTGTATTTTGGTTAAGTCTGAGCTAAACACATTTCTCTTACCTAACTTTAGAGTAACATGCAAAGAGAGTAGACGCGTACTGTGTTTTGCTGCAATAGAATAACTTTTTTATATAGTTACACGCCATTTTAATTCCATATAATACGCGGACATTCTTTGTTAAGTAATCTGCAGCCGTTTCTTAAAATCGCTTTTTTGTAAAACGCGTAAAATAAATTAAATTAAATACATAAAAATTAAAATTCGCTTAACTATGTCCCGACCGCAACCACAACAACAACAACAACGAGTAACACGGTCTCATCACACACCTACATTTTCGAAGCCATCAAAACTTGAGAGTCCACCTCCAGTTTCCAGTGAGATCTGGCGGCTGGAAGCAAAAATGATTCTCTGGAAGCTGACCTGTGTTGACCATATTAGTCTTGTGCTCAGCAAGATATACTATACACTGAGGAATTTGTACAGAACTGCCTATTTGCTACCACGGGACACAAAGATGAAACTGATCAAAGCCCTTATAATACCTCAAATTTCTTATAGTGAACTCTTCTACGGTAACCTAGATTCAATTTCTCTAAGTAAGTTGCAACTTGCTTTAAACAACGTTGCCCGGTTTATTTTTTCTAAAAGGAAATTTGATCATATTTCTTCTTATGCATCGCAAATTCTTGGATGTGATATTTATAATTTCCTTAAAATGAGAAATCTATGTTTCTTGCATAAATTAATTTATTATCAAGATCCGCCCTACCTATTTAGGAATCTAATTTTCTGCCAGTCTACCCGTACATTTAATGTATTAGTGCCGAGCTTTAGGCTCACAGTCTCCTCCAGAATGTTCTGTGTCAGTACAATCCGTCTGTGGAACTCACTTCCTCACAGGATTAAAGCTATTCGCAAAGCAGGGTGCTTCAAGCAAGCAGTATTATCCTTTCTCATCCCTTAACTATCACTCTAAATTATGGTCCTATCTTTGTTTTATTGACCTACCTACATAAGTTTCTGAAGATGTTTCAATTGTATAGTTTTAAGTTATTTTCTTTGTTAACCATTATTACTGTTTTATGGTTTTATGGTAAATTTACATTGTAACTATTTAATGTGTTAATCAGATTGATGTACTATCAAAAGACTCAGTCAGTCTTACTTGTACAAATTACATAAATAAATTACAAAAATTTAGCAACGGCGACGCAACGGTGGTCATTATCTCCGCCAGCGGCACGAAGTCAACCTTTGCGTCGGTCTACATGCCGTATGACTCAGAGGAACCTCCACCACAAAACAACGTGAGGCAATTAGTGACCGACCACAGCAACGGCCACTTGCTCATCGGAATGGATGCGAATGCCCATCACATCCAATGGGGGAGTTCCGATATCAACAATCGAGGTGAGTCACTCTTTGATTACCTGCTTACAACTAACCTGGTAGTTTGCAACGTAGGCAATGAGCCAACGTTTATTACTAAAAACCGAAAAGAGGTAATAGACTTCACTGTTTGTAGCGAAAGCACTTCTAGGTGGGTCAGGAAATGGCGCGTTCTTGATGAACACTCGTTCTCTGATCACCGATATATAGAAATAGTTTTAGACTTCTTAATGGAACAACCCACTGTGAGACGTAACCTACGTAACACAAACTGGGAGGTACACAACGAAATACTAGCTAGGGAACTACCAGAATTACCCTCCCAAATTCCTTCATCAACTGAGGAACTGGAAGATCTGGTCACAACCCTCAACTCGGCACTCTCGAATGCCCTGGAGCAAGCCTGCCCAGTGCCAACGGCGCGCGGTAAGCGTAAACCTCATTGGTGGTCCCAAGACTTGGACTCACTTCGCATATCCTGCAGGAAACAATTCAACACAGCCAAGAGCCTCGACACCGAGCTCCAATGGCTGGAATACAAGGAAAAATTAAGAACCTATAAAAAGGCTCTAAGAAGGGCAAAAGAACTTCGTGGAAGAACTTCTGCACTGGTGTTGAAAGTGTCGAGGACACTTCGAGACCAAGGTGCATACTATCAAAGACGCAAACCGCTATGAGTTTCTTGCGAAAATCTGACGGCACCTGGACCAGCTCAGAAGGGGAAACCCTAGAGCTGCTCTTGGATACACATTTCCCGGGAAACTTGCAGAGTGCACCGACAATACCTGCAACGAACCGGGCGGTGAACATACCCATAACGGAGGAAAGGGTAAAATGGGCAGTGAAAAGTTGTAAGCCTTTCAAAGCTGCCGGACCTGACGGGATCATCCCCGCACAACTTATCACTACCTTGGACACAACAGCCAAATGGTTAAGTCATATTTACAAAGCATGCCTAGCTCTCGGCCACATTCCGAGTGCATGGAAAAGCGCAACTGTGGTCTTTATCCCTAAGGCAGGGAAGGCCTCTCACTACGAGCCAAAGGACTACAGACCCATCAGTCTCTCATCCTTTGTACTCAAGACTCTGGAGAGGATAATCAGCGACCACCTCACTACCACTATTGATAGCAACCTAATATCGGGCCCAACGGAAACGGCGCTTCACAGCCTAGTCTCTGTAATTGAATCATCTTTGGAAAACAAAGAATATTGCCTGGTATCCTACCTGGACATTGAAGGGGCTTTCAACAACATAACCCCGGAAGCCGTTAACATCGCCCTTACAAACTTGGGTATAGATACATCCCTGGTGGGATTTAGCGATCAACTTCTAAGAGGGAGGATAATACTCTCATCCTTTGGGGAAGTTGAGATGAAACGCTACGTCACAAGGGGCACACCACAAGGAGGTGTCCTCTCGCCGCTCCTATGGAACCTCACAGTGAACTCGCTGCTAAGAGATACCTGCTGGGGAGGCGGGAAGGTTGTGGCTTACGCGGACGATCTGGCCATTGCATACAGAGGCAAGTTCCCACAAACTTTATGCGACCTGATGCAGGCAGCTCTACGGGAGGTTGCCTCATGGTCCTCTCGATGCGGGCTAAGCGTCAACTCGGAGAAGGTGGAACTTGTTCTATACACCAAACGGTACAAAATACCACCCCTAGCTCTACCAGAACTAAACGGGGTGCGCCTTGAACTAGCCGATAAGGCGAAATTCCTAGGCGTAATTCTAGACAAAGAGCTGAACTGGAAAGAGAATGTCGTTCAGCGTCAAAACAAAGCTTACATAGCATTATACACGTGTAAAAGAGCGATTGGGAAGAAATGGGGACTCGGTCCCAAAACTTGCAAATGGATTTACACTGCGATTATACGACCCATACTTCTCTACGGAGTCGTAGTATGGTGGCCTGCCCTGAGCAAGGCGTCATACAGAAACTTACTTGACAAGGTCCACAGGTCCAGTATGATCAGTATCAGTGGGGCCCTGAGGACTGCACCGAGTGAAGCTCTTCAGGTCATCCTTGACGAACTGCCTGTAGACCTTGCAGGATACCAAGCAGCGGCAGCATCAGCCCTGCGTTTGAGGGAAACGTCCTGCTGGAGCACAAAAACCACGGGGCATTCTAGCATACTGAACCAATACAGTTTTCTTCCAACAAGAACGGATCGCTGTGCGACAACAACAGCTGATGACCGTTACTTCAATATACGTATTCCCAGGAGGGAAGACTGGGAGGAGCCTAATAATTGCTTCACGGCGAAAGGCGGTGTGTCCGTATACACCGACGGCTCTAAATTAAACGGTAGAGTGGGAGGAGGGGTCTACTCAAAGGACCAAAACCTCGAACTGTCTTTCAGACTACCGGATCACTGCAGTGTCTTCCAGGCTGAAGTCTCGGCAATATGGGAAGCAGCTAAAAAGATAGGGAATGACGCTATCGGCAAAGAAATTTTTATTTTTAGTGATAGCCAGGCGGCCATCAAAGCTCTCGGCTCGTACTCGTTCAATTCTGAACTCACGCTAAACTGTCGCCGATCTCTGCAGGAGATGGCCCAACAGAACTGTGTGAACCTCATTTGGGTCCCGGGGCACAGGGACATCGAGGGAAACTGCAAGGCAGACGAACTTGCCAGGCAGGGCACGACCGAGCAGGTTCTTCCAGATAAAGAACGCTTAGGGATGCCCTTCGCCACATGCAAGCTACTGCTGAAAGAATACATCTACGACCAAGCCAAAAAAAGATGGCTGCAAACAGCAGGTTGCCAGATATCTAAGCAGACCTGGCCAAAATGGGATCCGAAGAAATCTCGCCGAATCTACACTCTAAGAAGGGATGAAATATCCAAAGTAATATGGGTACTAACCGGACATTGCCTCATAGGCAAACACGCGGAGAGAATGGGAGTGCCCTATCGTCGGTGTTGCAGAAGCTGTAAAGAGGATGAAGAGGAGGAAACAGTCGAACACCTAATCTGCGCCTGTCCCGCCTTAACCGAGGCCAGACGGCGCTATCTGGGAGCCTCCTATCTAGTCAACCTTCGCCAAGTAGCGGAGCTGGACGTCAGGGACTTGATGACCTATATCAAGTCAACAAAGTGGTTCGAGGATGAGGAGTAACAGTGTCTTTCTGTGGTATCACAACGGGCCTACTACAACTGGCCTAAGTGTGCCGGTATGGCAGCCACTCAAACCTAACCTATACTAGTCGGTTAAAACTTATCGATCTCCCAACTCTTTCTAGTCGTAGGGAAATGCTTGGCGTAATTTTTATGGTAAAATTAATAAACGGACACATTTCAAGTCCATTTCTTTTAAATGAAGTGAAATTTAATATTCCCTCCCGAGCTTCAAGACATTTCAAACCTACTTTTTTGAAGCAATGTAGAACCAATTTTCAATTGCACGAACCTTTTCAGTGTTTATGTGAAAAATATAACTCTCACTCTTGTAATTTTGATACTTCGGACTCGGTTTTTATAATAAAAAAATCTGTTCTTTCCTCTCTCAACTAATTATTTTGTTTATGTTTATGTATTTTAATCTCTTATGTATGCACCTTATTCGGCTGATGAAGTTTTTCTGTAGCTGAACAGTTTGAGGTCTCGACGCTTTCAAACACTCGGCAAATTTGATCCGCGCGTTATGCGGATGCGCCCCTCGTGTCGGTTGGGCGGGATGGTGGGTAATCCGTTGGGCTTATTATTTTTATTATTATTATTAAAGCAACCAAGTATGCACTGAACCATCGTATATTCGCTAAAACAGTAGTACGCTGCAATTGCAACTCTTGAATATGACCTTTTAATTAATAAAACTCTTCGCCTGTGAATACTGGTTTTTCATTGGTCCACTACCAACTCTTGGTACTCACAGTGAGAGCCGATCACACGAGTCGTAACATGCATTTAGTTGATTTTTTTTTGGAATTTACTTAATTGGATTGTTGTATGAAGTTGAGTCTTCTTTCCGTAACATTCAATCTTTCAATGACTTCGTCTGGTGTTATTGGTACATCACCATTAAACCATTCAAGCGCTCCTTAAACAGTAAGAAATAAATCAGAATATTTATCAAAATGAAGCATAGATATATGTTAATATTTTAAGCATCAAAAATGTGCGCCCTGACGTCGAAGTGGAAACGGGAGTTTTGGGTGAAAGGTTCTGTAGTTTTTTAAATGTCCTCCATAAATTGCTTTCCGCCACAATATTTTTACAACGTTTGACTCATAAAACTGACCAAGTTTGAATATAATGTGTCATTAACTTTGCTCTGGTTTGCTGATAAAATGGAAGCAAACCCTCTGAAGATTGTTCTATGCTCATTGAATCGAGTATTTATTTCCGTTATTATATGGTCAATAAATGGGTAAAAAACATGCACCTTAACACGTTCGCCACTCATTGATTTTTGAGCTTTAAAAAAAAACTCACGAACAAAAAAAATATGTCACATATATGCGACATGAGTTTTCTAAGCAATTATCTTAAGAGAAACTGTGTGTCACGTATTTGTGACATACACAAAAGTCACATATAAGTGTCATGAGTTTTGGGAAGTACTTGTGTCACATATGGGAGTCACTTAATAGTTTGATTTCTATCAATAAAACATAAACTGAATTTTTTAACTATATATTAAACAGTTTTATTATTTTCTATATATGTACATATGTCTACTTTATATAATAGAAAGAACAATCGGGTAAGCGGTTGTAATTCTGCATTTCGACTCGGACCGAAATTTTCTCCGTTTGGCAACTTTGGCATTCTGCGTTCCAATTCCGCTACGTTCAACTTCGAAACTTCCAATTCTGTCTTCAATCGTAACTCCGTTTCTCTACGTTGCAATTTTGTTGGCGGATAACTGCTTCTTTTTAATTTTACAAACAACGTAAGATTCATTTCAGCGTTTTTTGGTAAATTTCTTAAAAGTTGGCAAACGCTTGATATTTTGTGTTTTTGTGTTAAAATGATGTTTCTTGATATGTTTGCAGGTCAATATGCTAAATTAGCGGATTTGATGGAAACAAAAGCAGACATTGCGAAGGGTTTCCACCACCGTCCAAAGGAAGAGGTAGTGGCGTTTTGGGAAGAGGTTGCCTCTGCTTTGAATGCACTTGGTCCCCCATCAAAAGAGCAAAAAGCAAATACATGGAGAAAGGTAAGGTAGTGAATGAATTAAAAATGAATTTTTAAAATAACATTTTGTTATGGTTTGGATAGGTGGCGCGAACTAACGTCAGTGGAATTAACGTCATTGACATTAAGTCGCATTAAGAAAGCGAACTAAAGTCAGTACATTTTTTTCATATTCCAAATTTTCATTTTTCATTATCACCTTCGACTTATGATCATTATAACATGAATCTGGGATTTAAAAAATTTATCTGGGATTGACTTAGGTCAGATCCGGAATTCGGGGCGTGATCCATGGTATTACTGTGCAGAACTCCTTTCCGCATTGGCGGCCTTCGGCAGCGCTTCAAAAAATAAAGCGCTTCAGTTAAAGTTCAGAATTTTCTGTCATTTTCATGTGGTTGTTGTAATGGCACATTAGGCTGAGCCAAAACAGTGAAAAAGTGGGACATGTGGCACGCAGAAGGACATCACCGTGGCGGTAGCCACGGCTTTGGCACACACCCGGAGTTGGAATGGCGTAGCCCAGGGTTATTTTTTAAAGCGCGTCCGAAGGCCGCCAATGCGGAAAGGAGTTCTGCACATTAATACCATGGATCACGCCCCGAATTGCGGATCTGACCTAAGTCAATCCCAGATTCATTTTTTAAATCCCAGATTTATGATATAATGATCATAAGTCGAAGGTGATAATGAAAAATGAAAATTTGGAATATGAAAAAAATGTACTGCCTTTAGTTCGCTTTCTTAATGCGACTTAATGTCAATGACGTTAGTTCGCTAAAAATATTGACCTTAGTTCGCTTTTGGCATGCGTCTTAATGTCACTGACATTAATTCGCTTTTGTGGTGCGAATTAACGTCACTGACGTTAATTCCACTAACTTTAGTTCGCGCCACCTTTGGATAGACTGGAAGTGCTACATCAAGCGTAAGCTATCGTCCAACAAAAACTTAATGATGAGCACCGGAGGGGGGGGGGGGGAGCGGGGCAATGTCGCCTCCAACGTATAAGCCCACTTGAAGAAAAGGTTGTACGTTTGGCGGGCTTAGAAACTTCTACAAGTGGGATCATAAACACTTAAATATGACTATGGCGACAGCACACAGGAACCTGCCCAAATCTCCGAAATGGACATTTCTGCATGTTCGGGCGATGTGCCTTCGACGAGCAGAGCTGCCAGCCAACACAGAGAGAGGGGAGCAGAGAAGGATACTGAATTTACCCTATTAAGAGAGCAAATCGAGCTTCAAAAACAGTGTAATGCGGAAAGAAAAAAGTTTTGAATCTTTAGATGGCAAAATAAATGAAGTTGTCACATATTTGCGGCGAATGAATCAGTCATTAGAATCAGTCGCAGATCCTGCAGCAAAGCAGCGTCAAGAACAGGAACGGCATAATCAGGTAAAAGAAAAACTTTTTTCTCTCCGCATTAAACTGTTTTTGAAGCTCTAATTATTATTATTATTATTATTATTATATTGTTTTTTTTCTTTATTGTTTTGATCAAGTAAACTGAGAATTTAAATGAATGCAATTTTTTATATTTATAATAGCTTAATTTTATATAAATTTATATTTTTAACTAAATGAATTTATTTATTTAACATAGAAAATGTTTGGAATAAAAAAAAAAACCGCGTGTAGCCAGTACACGTGAAAGAAGTTAACTTCTTAAATTCAGAAATAACGAAATATGAATAAGGTGTATTCGAGAATTGTTTAGATTCACAATTTCTTACTTCCGGGAAGTGGACCAGGGAACCGATCCATTCAAAAATATCTTATGCATTGTGCGTTTTGCTTCAAATTTGGTAAGTGGGTAGAATTATGCCTAAATTAACAGGGGCCAATACGAATGGGATATAGAGGAAGAGGGGCGGGGTAAAAGGAAAGCGGGTAATGAAGAGAAAAAGGGGGGAGATAGAGTGAAGGCGAAGAAAGATTGGAAGGAGAGTTGTAAAAGGGGGGACAGTGAGCTCGCATTTAGACAGGACGTCTGCCTCTACTACATATATAATGTATAAGATTGAAATATTGTATGTGTGTATGTATGCATAACTTAAGTTGCGTTCTAAACGGATTGACTGATCATAACCAACTTTAGAACAGAAACTGAAAACCATCGATGAATTAAGAGGGATAAGGGAAAAGGTGCGGGCACCCTACATACAAATGGGATTTTTCATGTTGCATATCTCTGGAAGTATTCATGCTAGGCCGCTAAAATTCAACATGAGGATTATGAAACCACTCGTATAAGGATTTGAAGAACGGGCATAATTGGTATCAGTTCTATCGACTTTATCAAACTTACCTACCTAATTTCGATTTATTCCATGGAATGGAACCAATTTCATCCATTCACGGAATATGTAATTCGACCTAAGGCATGTCTCAATCTCAAGGGGGCGAATAGAAACTTTTGTCAAATAGCATCCGCGCACGCATTTTTTCTGCGTGCCTGGTAGAACGAATTTATGCGCCGGTATAAAATCAAGCCGTCCGAGTCTGAGGATTGAATTTTATTGATTTGGGGGGACATTCCATTTCTAATGTACTTGAATTAAATTCTTACAAAATCCGAAGAATTATTTAAAACTATAAAAGATGGTGATGAACACCCTAGGCCAAACTAATTGATTTTTAGATGTTACTAGCAGACCCGGCAGACGTTGTTCTGCCTGACCAGTGACTTCCCTAGAAATACATTTTCAAATATTTTTCTTTAATTTAACATTCCATTTATTGCAGTGCTTTAGGATATACAATGTTTCCGGTTTTAAAGTCTTTGGTGGCACGTGGCGTGGCACGGCCCACATTTCCCAAATTATATAATTCTTGACCAAGGGACACACATATCCAAAAACCATTAGTTTAGACCAAAAATATTCAAAGTTATGATGATTTAAATTTTATATAGCCTGGGGGCGTGGCACAACAATCTTCTGAACCAATCTGGAAATTTAGAGAAGATCGACCATAAACTTTGATTTTATTGAAGTACAAACAAAACACAAAAAATGTGGGCGTGGGACCGCCCACTTTTCCCAAATTATATCTATCTTGACTAAAGAACACACATATGCAAAAATCTTTAATTTAGACATAATATGTTCAGAGTTATGAAGAATTTAAATTTTATATAGCCTGGGGGCGTGGCACTGGCTACTTTTCCAAAAATTCATATAGCCTGAATAGTACACAACAATTTTCTTAACCAATCTTGAAAGTTTAAAAGAGATCGACCATAAACTTTGGACATTATTGAAGTACAAACAAAACACAAAAAATGTGGGCGTGGCACCGCCCACTTTTCCAAAATTACATAAATCGTGACTAAAGGACACACATATCCAGAAATCATTAATTTAGACCAAATATGTTCAGAGCTATGAAGAATTTAATTTTTATATAGCCTGGGGGCGTGGCACCGCCTACTTTTCCAAAAATTGATATAGCCTAAATCGTACACAACAATCTTCTGAACCAATCTTGAAAGTTTAAAAGAGATCGACCATAAACTTTGGACATTATTGAAGTACAAACAAAACACAAAAAATGTGGGCGTGGCACCGCCCACTTTTCCAAAATTACATAAATCTTGACCAAAGGACACACATATCCAAAAATCATTAATTTAGACCAAATATGTTCAGAGTTATGAAGAATTGTAGTTTTATATAGCCTGGGGGCGTGGCACCGCCCATTTTTCCAAAAATTAGTATAGCCTATGCTATACTGTGAAAATTTCATAAAAATCGGTTGAGTACTTTGGACGCCCATAAAGGACACACAGACACACATTCATTTTTATTTATAAGATACTAGCAGACCCGGCAGACGTTGTTCTGCCTGCCCAGTGACTTCCCTAGAAATACATTTTCAAATATTTTTCTTTAACTTTTAACATTCCATTTATTGCAGTGCTTTAGGATATACAATGTTTCTGGCTTTAAAGTCTTTGGTATAAACAAATAAATTTTTTGGATGTCCAAATCAAAAAACGGATCTTTTGAACTCAATGGGTATGACAAAAACCATTATGCGCTGCTGAGGAGATGTATAGTTAGTACTTATTTAATTATATCCTATATCTACCTATAATACTCTGGATATGTATGAACGGCAATAACAAACAAAAAAAATTAAGTGCTTTGATTAAGATTTAAGAACGTTAAAATGTCACTAAAGCAAATACATTCAGGGATATAACGAATTGAAATATTACTTAGCTTGTGGTCCTGGAACTGCCCACTTTTCCAAAGAATTTACAAATGTAGCCTATGTATGTCGTACCCAACGAAGATTTTAACGTATTGGAAAAGTTTAAAACAGATCAACCATAAACTTTGGACATTATTGAAGTACAAACAAAGCACTGAATACAAAAAATGTGGGCGTGGCACGGCCCACATTTCCCAAATTATATAATTCTTGACCAAGGGACACACATATCCAAAAATCATTAGCTTAGACCAAAAATATTCAAAGTTATGATGATTTAAATTTTATATAGCCTGGGGGCGTGGCACAACAATCTTCTGAACCAATCTGGAAATTTAGAGAAGATCGACCATAAACTTTGAACTTATTGAAGTACAAACAAAACACAAAAAAGGGGCGTGGCACCGCCCACTTTTCCAAAATTACATAAATCTTGACCAAAGGACACACATATCCAGAAATCATTAATTTAGACCAAATATGTTCAGAGCTATGAAGAATTTAAATTTTCTATAGCCTGGGGGCGTGGCACCGCCTACTTTTCCAAAAATTGATATAGCCTAAATCGTACACAACAATCTTCTGAACCAATCTTGACAGTTTAAAAGAGATCGACCATAAACTTTGGACATTATTGAAGTACAAACAAAACACAAAAAATGTGGGCGTGGCACCGCCCACTTTTCCAAAATTATATATGTACATCTTAACTAAAGGACGCACATATCCAAAAATCTTTAATTTAGACCCAATATGTTCAGAGTTATGAAGAATTTAAATTTTATATAGCCTTGGGGCGTGGCACTGGCTACTTTTCCAAAAATTGATATAGCCTGAATCGTACACAACAATTTTCTTAACCAATCTTGAAAGTTTAAAAGAGATCGACCATAAACTTTGGACATTATTGAAGTACAAACAAAACACAAAAAAGGGGCGTGGCACCGCCCACTTTTCCAAAATTACATAAATCTTGACCAAAGGACACACATATCCTGAAATCATTAATTTAGACCAAATATGTTCAGAGTTATGAAGAATTTAAATTTTATATAGCCTGGGGGCGTGGCACTGGCTACTTTTCCAAAAATTCATATAGCCTGAATCGTACACAACAATTTTCTTAACCAATCTTGAAAGTTTAAAAGAGATCGACCATAAACTTTGGACATTATTGAAGTACAAACAAAACACAAAAAATGTGGGCGTGGCACCGCCCACTTTTCCAAAATTACATAAATCTTGACCAAAGGACACACATATACAAAAATCATTAATTTAGACCAAATATGTTCAGAGATATGAAGAATTGTAGTTTTATATAGCCTGGGGGCGTGGCACCGCCCACTTTTCCAAAAATTAATATAGCCTATGCTTTAACCCATGATCTCAAGAATATACTGTGAAAATTTCATAAAAATCGGTTGAGTACTTTGGACGCCCATAAAGGACACACAGACACACAGACACACAGACACACATTCATTTTTATTTATAAGATGCAGTTGTGGTTTGGACGCATACATAAAGCCACCTTAGGTCCATTTAATATAGCTATTTACTCAACATATTATACTCAACAAGCATGACAATAACAAATGAGTTGACAATTGCAGCAACAAAAATCAACAATGTGCATAATTACTGTACTAATCTAACCAGCACCAAAGGCAATTATGTACAGCGTGTGTGTGTGTTGGTGTGCACCATCTAGCGTCATATGGCGTGTTCAGTGCCATCTACGCAGCAGTAGTGAGGATTTCAAAGACAACAACCAATATTCTATTTCCGTTGCATAGTTCCCGTTATATCATCTATTACAATACAATTTTCTCAATTTTACTCTCAATAAAAACTTCATATCGCCGCCTAAGAAGTTAACTTCAAAAAATTATAAATAAAAAAGTAGAAAGTATGTTGTCTCGAATACGATTTGCCTTGGAAGTATCATCAGGGTCATTGCTTTGGTCGTCTTCCTCTTCCGCATTCAAATCTTTGACTTTGTAGAAAATGCAAATATTGTGTAGTGCACAAGCAGCGTTTATTATTTGCTGGCTTTTCGAGGTGAGTAATGCAACTCTCGAGCTCCCAACAAACACCGGAACCGGTTCTTCAAGACTCCAATCGCCCGCTCTATTATATTTCGAGTTTTGGAGTGCATTATGTTGTAGGTACTTTGCCGACTTCCTTGACTTACGGAACGATGCGGTGTCATAAGCCATGGTTGCAATGGATACCCAGCATCGCCTGTTGAAAAAGCGATTAACTATTTAAACCTTACCAAGAAACGTATATAATTTGATACCTAACATCCATGTGTTCCTTTCACCTTCACGATATCGACGTTTCATATAATTCCTGAGCTTGCTCAATCCCCATACATGGGAGTCGTGATTGCATCCTGGATACCTTGCATCAATGCTCCTTATATTAATTCCAATTATCTGTTTGATTTCATGAAACACAATCCTCACAACCATAGCATTGATGCTATAAAACCCTTCTTGTTTTTCTGATTCACTTTGTTCGAATTGTATCCACTGTGGGCATAACTTTCGTTACATTATCTCCAAAAGTTTGACAGTGACTTTGACACGGTCAGCTATGCCATTCCAACATTGGAGTCTGCGCCCACTCCATGTTGGTAACTGCCTTCCGCAAAAAACCTCAAAGCAGATACCACAATGTTAAGCGGAGATAACGAAGTCAAGATTCTTGTGGTCGTTTCTTCCGCATAAGTATCTAGCACATACTTGAATGCCTCCTTATTAAGTCGAAAGGTTTTTTTGAAACTAAAAAAAGTTAAGCAATTGTATTAAAACATTCACTTTCACGTGCAATCACCTACCGTTCGTCATTCATCTTCAATGGATCGCACATATCTCGCAGTCTTCTCCTTTCCATTCTTACTTGAGCATTCTCAGAAGCGCTGCTCTCCTCCTCGATCAATAATATTGCCGCGGATATCGATTCCTTGCTTAGGAAAACAAACAAAAACTTAAAAAACATTTACAACCTCATCGCAGCCACAAAAACACCAATCAAACAATTTTACTAACACCATTAAAATGCTCAATACATATGTAATTGTTAATTTAGCTAATTAAATCTATAAATTACTAGCTGACCCGGCAAACTTCGTTCTGCCCAAAATAGATTTTTTTATTAATTTCATTTCAAAAATTGTTATTACACCGGTATTTTTTTTAATAGCAAATTAACGATTTTTCACTTCATTGCGTATACAACTTATAATATTAAGGGCTCAGAACTAAAAGGATCTAAGTGTGAGTAATACCCACATTTGTATAGTGAAATATGGTGTTAATTGTTTGCAAAGAGATCCAAGTCATTTCGGACATTGTAGCGTCATCTATTTCCATTTGGTTCTAAACCCTTTATATATAATTTTAGTATTCCAATTAAGGCTGCACGATACACAACATTTTAAATTTTCTGTCCCGGAGCGTAAATAAATAGCGAGGACGGTTTTCCTACACGGAAACACGCCACATAGAGCTATTGATATCGTTAATCTCCTGATCAATTTTCAGGTCCCAACCTTAAACGCTTTTCAGCTTGAAAAATTAGGTTTGTATGGGAGGTGCCACGCCCCCTTTTCCGATAACCCCCACTTTTATGCGCAAAACTTGTTTTAATATCATATAGCTCTGTACCAATTTCCAGGTGCCTGCCTTAAATCCTTCTAGAGATATTCAGCTTGAAAAATTAAGTTTATATAGGAGGTGCCACGCCCCTCTTTTTGTTTTCCCCAGTTTTTTTGGAGGTGGTAGGGATCGATACCATATAACCCCTTACCAACTTTCAATAGTCTAACAAAAATACTTCCAGAGATATCGACTAAGAAGTATTTCAATCGTATGGGAATTGCCACGCCCCCGTATTCGTTATCCCCAGTTTTCTTGGAGGTGGAAGGGATCGATCTCATATAACCTCTCACCAAAATGTCAGTGGTCTAACCTAAATACTTCCAGAGATATCGACTAAGAAGTATTGCATTCGTATGGAAGGTACCACGCCCCCTTTCTTGTTATCCCCAGTATTTTGGAGGTCGTAGGAATCGATCTCATATAACCTCTCACCAAATTTCCGTGGTCTAACCTAAATGCTTCCAGAGATATCGACTAAGAAGTATTGCATTCGTATGGGAGGTACCACGCTCCCTTTCTCGTTATCCCCAGTTTTTTGGAAGAATCGATTTCATATAACCACTCAAAAAATTTCAGTGGTGTAACCCGAATACTTCCATCGACTAAAAGGTATTGCATTCGTATGGGAGGTGCCACGCCCCCTATATATATCAAAATATTTTTTAGCCTGTGACCATCCCTGGAAAATATCCAGTGGGTGCGTGAAATTTGGTTACGATCGGCTTATTCGTTTAGGAGCCAAGTGTGTCCATATATAGACGTGTTTTGCTATGGTGTATATTCCACATTGAGTACGGTCGTCGACCACTCTTACATTTTGCTCCGAACAGGGATGGAGACGAGTGACTCGTCCAAGGCGCCATTTATTTGGAGGGAGTAGGTAGTCTTTGACCAAACACGAGGTCACCTTCTTTGACGTTGATCTGCTGAGTTTTCTATTTAGTACGCTTATAGAGTTCCTTGAGATATTCGGTCTTCCAGCGCGTACTAACTAATGGTGTAGGACTTGAAGTTTCTGCCATTTGTTGATGAGCGGCGGATTTTCGGAATTTCCTCGGGCAATGAGAGTAGTTTAGAGCCACGGAGAAAATGCCCAGGGGTGGATCGTCTGACATTGACGACAGGGGTCTCGAGTTGAGAACTGCTTCGATCCGCGCGAGAAGAGTCGTAAATTCTTCAAATGTGAATTTATGGTTTCCTAGAACCTTTAGAAAATCGATCGTAAAGCTCTTGACAGCTGCTTCCCACAATGTGCGGAGCATATGGAGGGATAAATTGCCAGAATAGTCCATGAGTTGAGTTTTTGTCAGCTATGTCAGGTGCGGCTCCTTTGAGAAAAGTCGTGAGCTACTTCTGAATTGTGCGGCTGAACGAAGGTTTTGCCATTATCTGACATGACTTTATGTGGAAGTCCACGACGACTAACAAATCGCGAAAATGCTGCTTTGAAAGCGGCCGTCGTCAAATCTGAGCAGAGCTCAAGGTGTACTGTCTTATTCGCGAACCAGACAAACACGCAGACATAAGCCTTTGCATACGATGCTTTTCGTAGAGTAGAAGGTTTCACTGAGAAAGGTCCAGCAAAGTCGACACCGGTAGTGTGAAAAGGTAGAGTAAAAGTGGACCTTTCCGGATGGAGTGCAGCCATTATTTGATATTTTGCCTGTTGCTTATATATGGTGCAGGGTTTCCACTAGAAGATCCACTTCTTCACCTTTAGCTTGAGTTTAGGGACGTAATATTCATGTTTGATCATGCGGATCATCAGCTGCTTTTCTGCATGCAAAAATTCGGAGTGGACGCGACCCTACCATTGACACGCATTATGCCGGTTTTGTCTGGCATAGGGTTTACAGACAAGAGGGAACTTTTCCTACTAATGGGTTTGCCAGAGTGGAGGTCCGCAATTTCAGCCTGTTAAAATCTGAGCTGCGTCAGCAGGATTAAACGGACCTTTGCTTGATGAACCTCCTCTTGTGTTAGGGCTTCCGTTGTTGGAATACTGCCTCTCTTCGGTCTATTTATAAAACGGTACATGTATGCCACTACTCGAAGGGCTCTTGGGTACGAAGAAAGCCGGTCCAATAAATCCGGGGTTTCTAGAATATGGAATGCTTGTATACGTTTTTGCTCAGGTGGCGTTATGGTTTGAGTCACAATTCTCGGCCAGAACGTCGAAGGTTTCGACAGCCACTCCGGGCCCTCCACCATATGGGACAATCGACTAGATCCTTTGGTGTACATCCCCGGGTGCCGAGATCTGCGGGATTTTCTGCCCCGGGTACATGACGCCAAGTGGCGTTACCAACGTTGTCCCCCATTCGCGAAGTCCTACTTGCCACATAGGTCTTCCATGTGTGAGGGGGTTTTTCCAGCCATGCTAGCACGATGGCGGAGTCTGACCAGAGATAGAATTCGTGAGTGGTCAGATGTAAGTGTGAGCGTATTTGTTTGATCAATTTGGTGAGTATCCGTGTATTTGAAATTGTTTATCGAATGAGTAATTTATCCATCGGGGAATTTTGATTCCATTGATCGCTGAGAGATTCTAGCGAAAAGTGTTCCATCTGCTGAAGGCGCCGGGTTTTACGTGTTCACCCCAGTCCGTTCCTTCCAGCCAGAGTTGCTGCAGTAGAGTCCTGGCTAATATCATTATTGGCGATAGCCATCCTGCCGGGTCAAACAATTTAGCAACAGCGGATAATATTTGGCGCTTGGTATTCGAGTTTGCTGCTGGAATAGGGTCATATGAGTAAGAAAAAGAGTCAGTGATGGCATTCCATTTTATGCCGAGGGTCTTGTTTGATCTGGCATCGTGGAGTTTGAGGAAATCTTCACCTAAAAGAACGGTTCCGCTGAGTATCCACCCAAATATCGTGTTTTGGGGTAATAACGAACCACTCACTTTGGTATGTAGTCCCTGGAGTAGTATCCGTGGGGTCAGATCGCTGCCAATGACCATGTCGATTTTAGAGGGATTGAGGCATTGAGGGTTGGCTGGTGGCAATGTTGCCAATTCCCCTAAATTCACGGTCGCAACTTTAAAACTAGGTAGGAAGTGGGTCAATTTGGGTAATAAAATCGCATGGGTGTTGATTTTTGTTTTCAGATCGGGGGAACATAGGGTTATTTCGCAGATCTTACTTGAGTTTTCAACTACCGAACCGCCCATACCAGATATTTTAAAATGACTCTCCTTGGTTGGTAGTTGCAAGAGTACTGGTATTCTAGAGGCTAAGAAGGTGGTCTATCAGCGCACGAATCGTGTGGTATTCGCCGTTAACTGCCACTGTGACTAAAGCGGTGGGTAAAAGAGTAGTCTCGGAACTACTCGCGAAGTGGGTCGATGTTGTGTTATTTACACTAGGGTGTGTCCGGGTCTTCAATGTTGGCTCTGGTGTACGCCTGGCTCCTTTGTGGCTGGTGTGCTGAGTTTTGAGCGTAGGGGTTCGATTGGAAATGGAATAAAGTGTGATGTCGTTTCTGGCAATAAACACATGTGAAATTGCTACAACAATCCTTTTCCAACTGTGAGCAAGCTAGAAAATTTGTACAATAATTATTGTCTCTCACAAATTTGCTTCGCTCTTGGGTCAAAAGTTCGTAGAGGGTTTTTGGTTAAAGCTAGAGTTAGGGTTGCGGGGTTTATTGGGTCTATATGTTCCAAGTCGTTCTACCACTTCATATCGTGTAGTGAGAAATTTGTCCATTTCTGACCAAAGTGGTAGTTCCTTCCTGGACTCTAAAGACTGCTCCCAGAGAGCTAGAGTTTCATCAGGGAGTTTATATATATATATATATATATGGTGCGAATACAACAGTTATATCATCAACCTCCTAGGAGATTTTTTCCGAGCTTCTCTTCCAATTTGTGGTGTGCCGCTTTGAAATTTTTCCTACAAATTTTCGGGACCTACGGTTTTTGCCGACTCCGAACGGCATCTACAAAGCAGATGAATTTTTGCTGAGAAGCATTCATGGCAGAAATACACTCGGAGAGTTTGCCAAACCACTGCCGAGGGGCGACTCCGTTTCTGAAAAAAATTTTTCAAATCACTTCTTGCTATAATACCACAATGTGTACTACAATGAAAGCTCAGGAAACCATGTAAAAGCATAGTGACACACATTTGGTTTTCTATGACGTTGGCACTTATCAGCTGATTGAACAAAATAAAAAAACAAAGTTAAAAAAAATAAAATAAAAATGAACTCAATGAAAACTCGAAACTGCGTGCTCCTTTGCCAGCTGCGTGTACATCTTTGCATATACATATATGGCTATGTTTATGTGCTCCACGCAGCTCATAGCTAAATTGAGCCCACACTGCAATTAGTTTTTTTAATTGCGTCGCTTCCAAAGTGCTTTTTTGTTTTTTTTTCCATTTCTGATGTAAATTTGCTGATTTTTTTAATTAATATTTTTTGTCAAAATGACATAAAACACCTGATTGTGACAGAAGAATTGGCTGTGTTCATTGCACTGCAACGTAGTACAATTAGCAACTCCACTCAATTTCAATGGTTTCTTGCCTGCTTTCATGGTACGGAACTCCATATGCTTTCGAACTAAATTAGAAAACTGGCGACACACACATGGCTTCCGTATTATACTATTCTATGTACGATATGTATGTCCTAGGTATAACCTGTACCTGGGCTCGAACCCGGACCTTCGGTGTGGTAGGCCACAAAACTACCTCCACGATTCCTGATTATCTACGAGAATCCTGCGATTCCCGTAAAGGGATTTGAGTGCCCCCCACGCTAACTCCAAATTTTGGTCATTGAGCACATATTTTTTAAATACTAAAGCTGTTTTGCCTCGGGTTTTTGCTCTCAGGTGATACAGTTTCTGTGCCTGAGATAATTTGGGGTGATTAATGCAGTAAACATATCCCGAAATGACGGCCAGCCTTCGTATCCACCTTAGAAAACCTCCGTGTCGCATGCGGGGACTTTTAAATTGGGTTGATGTTCAGGGGAAGTCTGCAGGATTATTTGTTGGGGGTTCGTTTGTTCGTTCCCTGTGATTTGAGGACCCTTACTAATGTAAAATAACACTCCGTAGATGTTGAGCGTGCAGATTCAAATTGAATGTTTATTGAAAATACTTTCTCTTTTATACAAAATTCTTACACTAATACTTACAAATTATTTACGAACTAAAACATATACAAATAGATACCTTACTAATACATACAAATAAAAATGCATAATTCTAAAATATGCTAAGTCAACATATGACTGCAATAAAAATATAAATATGTCAGTCGTATTGACAAACTGACGTTGTGTTCAGTTGGTCATTGCGACTGTCTGTGGCGGTGTCTTTGACCGTCCACACAAGTGTAACAAGATCCTCGTTATGAGCGGCATGTGCACTATTTGTATAAACTCCCGCTGAGTTCAATGTAACTAATTTGGGCAGAATGTTGTTTATATACATTCATATTTGTTTATACATTTTTTATGTGCACATGACAATTAAAGTAAAAGGGCAATGTGTTTATGTAATGCTACACCTTCCCTCTTAAAAAAAAATAGATATATATATTTGTAGTCAACTATATATGTATATCTATTTGAACCGCTTGATGTTTGTTTGAAAATTTTAATTGTTTTAGGATCTTGTTATTTACCATTGTTTTGTCACATGTTTTTATTTTATTTCTATTTGTTTGTATACTTTATTTGATACTTGATATTGTTTTCTTTTGGCTTGTGCCGTGTATAAGATTGAGTAAATTGGAATGTTTATGGATTTTTTTTTTTTTTTTTTTTTTTTTTGTTATTACTGAATTATTATGAATAAAGTGCTTTGCTTATTTTTATTTTTTAACGCTACGAGTTTTAGATTGGTTTAAGTCTATTCTTATGAATTACGATTTCTTTTTTGTTTTTGTTACTGTCTCCTATGCTATGTGGAATTAAAGTGTAGTTGTTATTTTTATCAATATTTTTTACTTTATAGTGTCCTGTATACCTATTTTCTAACTTATGAGAGGCCTCTTCTCTAACTAATACTAAATCTCCTATATTTATTTCCTTACTATAACTACTTTTGTCATAATTAAACTTTTGTTTTTCTTTAGCCTCTTGGACTAATTTTCTAGCTCTCTGCTGTGCTATCTGTCTATATTTTATTTCTTTGTCATAAGCCTCGTGATTGTACAGTGGGCTGATTTTGTTTTCTTCTAAAAATTCGTAATTTGGTGGATTTTTCCCAAATATGAGCTCAAACGGGCAATATTTATGTATGGTAGATGGTGTTGTATTGTAACAATACGCGAAGTACTTAAGGTATTCATCCCAATCGTCTTTGCCACTGGATATGTATGAACGTATGTATTCATTAAATGTCCGATGACTGCGTTCCACAGTACCCAAAGTTTGATGATGGTATGGTGTTGAAGTTTTATGTTCAATTTTCAACAATTTACACAGTTCCTGGAATAGGCTATTTTTGTATTCTGTGCCCATGTCTGTCAGGATTGTTTTTATTTGTCCATAAATTAGGATGAAATGCTCAAACACGGCTTTAGCGACTGTAATTGCGTGTTTGCTTGGGACCGGAATTGCTACCAAGTATTTTGTTAGTTCGCATATAATGGTAACTGCATATTCGTTTCCATTTATCGATTTCGGTAATGGTCCGACTGTATCGATTTGTACAATGTCAAATGCCTTCGGAGGTGTCTCCGTTATTGTCATTGGCTCTTTTATGTGTTTATTTGTTTTATTTTTCTTGCAGTGGATGCAGTTCTTTATATATTTTCGTATGTCATTTTTCATATTCAGCCAGCTATATTTCTGCTTGATTTTATCTGTCATGCGATTTATTCCTGGGTGGCCACCACTAATAGGATCGTCATGATATTTTTGCAGAATTTCTTTAATTTTCCCGGGATTTGTCACGCATATAACCTCTGGGGTTAGAGCTATTGTTAACTTTTTGAGAACTTTATTACCCATTTCAATAAATTTTCCTACTGCAGTATAATTCATTTTAAACAATTTGTCCCCTATGGACAACTGTACTTGTACAAGTCCTAAATTGCCGGCTTCTCTCTCAAGCCTGGTAAAGAATTGTCCTAAGTCAATCTTATCCTCAACAATTAGGTTGCTTGTATCAAAATTGCTACAAATTTTCTTTCCTTTTTTGAAATACAATTTCGGAGGATTGAAAATGAGCTCGACATGTCTTTTTACTTCAAATTTATTTAGCGCTTCGTAAATTTTGGGGTTCTCTTTGTGACTTTCTTTAATTTCAGTTTTATTACTGATCTTTTTAGCTGCTGATCTTGTTGTTATTTTAAATATTTTATTTGTTTCTACTGACATATCTTTTAAATTTGTTATAGTTATGCGGGATAATGCGTCCGCTATATGGTTTTCTTTACCAGCTATGTACTCCACTTCAAAATCGTACTCTTCTAAATCTAGTCTTACTCGTGTCAGCTTTGAGGAAGGACTTTTCATTGAAAATAAGTATGTTAATGGGCGATGGTCGGTTTTAACTAGGAATTTTCTGCCATATACGTATGGTCTGAAGAAGGTTATGGCCCAATGAATCGCGGCCAATTCTTTTTCTATTGTAGCTTTGTTAGTTTCGCCTTTTGTAAAGGACCTTGAAGCGTAAGCAATTGGTAACTGTTTGCCATCATGTTCTTGGCTAAGGACTGCACCACAAGCGTATCCACTAGCGTCTGTTGTTATGCAGAATTCTTTTTCGAAATTCGGGTATTGCAAAAGTTTTGGACTAGATAATGCTTCCTTTAAGTAGGTAAAAGCTTTTTGACATTCTTCTGTCCATTCGAAGGTAACATTCTTTTTGCAAAGCCTAGTTAATTTTCTAGAATATTCTGCAAAATTCGGAACAAATCTTCTGTAATAATTGCAGAAAGCTACGAATCTTTTAACTTCATCTGCTGTTTTTGGCGTTGGATAGTTTTGAACGGTTTCAAATTTGCTTGGATCAGGTAATATTCCCCTGTTTGTACATTTGTGTCCTAAATAAGTTACTTCTTGGCTAAAAAATAGACATTTATCTGGATGTAATTTTAGGTTGTATTTTCGACAAGTGGAGAATACGTCTCTTAAGTTTTTTAGCATGTGATTTTCGGAGCAACCTAATACGACTAAATCATCCATGTAGAGAAATGCTTGAGATGGTTTGAGCCCTGCGAATGCTAGGGTCATCATTCTTTGGAATGAATTTGGTGCTACTTTTAATCCATAGGGTAGTCTTTTGAACCTATATGTGCCATTTTCGGCTGTAAAGGAAGTTATATACCTTGAATCTGGGTGTAGTTCGATTTGATGAAAACCTGACATAAGGTCTAGGCATGAAAAATATTTTGCTCTTCCAAGTTGGTCTAAAATGTCATCAATTCTTGGAAGTGGGAATTTGTCTGCTGCTAGCTTTTTATTTACCTGTCTGTAGTCGACTACTAGTCTCCATCTTTTTTCTGTTTTTCCTGGAAGTGATTTTTTAGGGACTAGTAGGATTGGGCTATTATATTCTGATATGGAGGGTTCTATTATATCATCTTCTATTAGCTTATTTACTTGTTTGCTTATTTCTCCCTTTTGGGTTTGAGGTAATCTATAATTTTTAATGTAAACTGGGTTGTCATCCTTCATAAATAGTTTTTGTTTATAAAAATTATTAGAAGTAATTGGTTCTGTTTCTAGTGCAAATATATCTATGAATTCTGTGCAAAGTGATGTTAATTGAGCTTTAACAAAATTTGGAAAATTTTCAGTTAGTCTTTTTAATTTTTCGGTGTCTATGCAACTTTTATTGTGTTGGGTTGCTTTAATTAGTGTATAATCGTCTAAATTTTCAGTATTAATTTTGTAATTTTGAATAGTTGTGTTGTTATGTGTTGTGTTAATAATTCTCACGAAGGTTTGCTCGCTATTTGTAATGGTATTTGCAATATAAATGCCATCGGATAGTTGTTGGTGTGGTATGAAAATGTTTTTGTTGTTTGTGTTTATTTTAATTTGTCTAATAACTTCCGATCTAGCTGGAATTGTGATTGTGTTGACGGACAGACAGTTTGTTAGATTCATTGTTATTGTTTGAGGGAAATCATATGGTCTTAAAATTAGGTTGTCCTCTGTTTTTCCGTAATCTAGAATACAATTGTATTTCTTTATGAAATCTAAGCCTATTATTCCATCACATGGAATTGGAAAGTTGTCTTCTACAACATGAAATTTATGATAAATTAGAAGGTCATCGCCTCTTAGATCTGCTTTGATTGTGCCTAAAGTGCTAGTTATTCCCTGACCAATGCCTTTCAAATCTGTGATTTGTTCAGTATTTATTTTTCCTTTATTATCTATTTGCTGTTTTTTTAATTATGGAGATATCGGCTCCCGTATCAATTAAAAAATTTGAGTACGAATTGTTTAACGATGTCCTTGTAGATATATAGCTGTTTAAGTTTAGATTAAGTACGCATATTTTTCGTTTTGTTAATTTTGAAGTGGAGTTTCCTGGTTTTCCGTTTCGGTACAACTACGCACGTTACGGGTTTGTGTGTATGGTCTGTTTGTATTTCGGGATTGTGATCCTCTATTATTGTTACTATTGTTGTTGTTTGATCTAAAATTATTGTTGTAGCCTGACTGTGGTCTGTATCTTCTATTTTGGTAATTTCCATAGTTGTTACTACGGTAACCTCCACGGAAATTACTCCGGTATTGACCTTGTTGTCGTACATTTAAAATTGTGTTAGAGCTGCCTGTAATTTCGGTACAGCTGTTTGTGAATTTGGAGATTGCGTCGTTCATTGTTGCGAACGTTCCCGCTTGCATTATCATCTTAACTTGGGTGTTGGAGCAGTTTTTGCACATGGCTTTGACTGCTGCCTGTGTTGCATATCTCGTGGCTAAGTCTGGATTTAATCCATCTGAGATATACGCTCCTTCCAATGACCTTGTTATTTTTTTTACTTCCGCAGTGTACTGGTTAGCAGTTTTGCTACGCTGCTGGATGTTCAGGAGTTTAGCTGTTAAAACTTCTACTGATTCACCCTTTATTGCGGTTTTTAATTTAATTTTTATTTGTTCTATTGTGCTTTCATTACTGATGAAATTTCTTGCCGTTCCCTTTAGCTTGGTCTTTATCATTGTTATAGCTAAAGCTTCGTGTTCATCCTTGATTTGCTCAAGTATATCAAGGGCGTCCAAGAAGCTGTGTAGGTTTTCTGGTTTACCATCAAACTCAGGTAGCACTGACGAAGCAGTTTTAATGAATTCAACTGATGTTTGCACCATTGTGACTTTTATGTTTGGGGTATTTATGGGTTGAAAATTTGGTTTACTTTCTTTTATTGTTGCTGTCTGGCTAGTGGAAGGTGTTGGAATCGGACTCTGAGCGCGTTCCAACAAAAGGAAATTGAAGTCTATTTTAAGCTTCTCCTGCACTGTGGTTGGTATGTTGCATTCTATATTGTGCCTAGCTAATGAAGATACCAATGTATCTCGTACTGCGAAAAAAAATTGGCTAGCCTCTTTTTGGTGTTCTTTGGTAAGTATACGGTTTGTTGTATTAATTACCTGTCTTATTCTTTCTAAAGTTCCTGCGATTATGTTCAAATGCTTGACTATTGTTTCTGGTTTTATAAGAGCGCTTTTATTTATGCATTTGTATGATTTACTGGCTTTTGTTTTTTCTTCAGATAATGCGTTATAAATTTCTGGCCATCTACTCATTTCTTAAACGCGTTGGTGTGCGTCGTTTAATTGTCTCAATTTGTTTTTGATATAATTTTTTATTAAGATTGCAATTGCAACAATTAAACATGTGACTACACATCCAAAAACAGTGAACCATTTGTCGGAAAGCTCTTCCTTATTTTCTACAATAGTATGTGGTTCATATTTAACTAGTTTGTTTTCATAATTTTTCTCTGCAGAATTTTCTTTTCCTACCTCGCTATTCCTATCAATATTCCATTTAAGGCAATTTTCCACCAAGCCATTTTCAAAAGAAAAAAAAACTCGATTTTTATTCATTCATTTATTTATATATATACATATATATATATTTTTTTTTTTTTTTTTTTTTTTTTTTAAATCCGATTTTACTGTATCTAATAATCTGTATGATTCTCCTATTACCGTGGAAGGGTATAACAAATCTTCCATGGTGGGTTCTCTACCCATTCCTATATAGTTCCAAAATTGTTTTAATTTGCACAAATTATTTCTATTACTTCCTTTCATACGAGATCTTGACTTACGTACTTCGTTTTCGTCTTCGCGTTCTAAATTGTCAACGATATAATTTATTTTGTCGTAGTCAAGATAGTCTGGCAAAGCACTATCCATACTAAAAGGTTATTCAAGTGGTTTTAAAATTGGCAATTCAAAATTTACTCAAAAATTTATTTATAATTTTATTTTCTGCTTCTTAATTGTCTAATTTTTTGTTTTAGTTTTAATCTTTCCTTATTGTCTGTTATTAAATTTAGTAGCCTGTAGGTTTCGGCTATTTCTTTATTTTTTCTAAGCTGTTTTCCTGCCCTTTTTCTTCTACGTACTATTCTATGGACAGGAATTTTTGGAATTTCTTCCTTATTAATTTTATTCCTCCGCCGATATTCTTCTATAGTAATCGGTTTTGGCCCTATTTTTTCAGACGACTTTTGATTCTCAATTATTTGTTCCCTAGCTTTTGTAAAGGTGTCTATGCACCGTTGGAATATCCTGTCAAATTCTTTATGACAATTAATAACTTCCTCCTGCGGTAAAGTGTTCTGCATTATTTTGTTTTTGTTAAACATTTACAATCTTTTTTTTTCTCTTTGTTTTTTAGTCCCTAGGCATATTTAAATGCCAATGGTTTAGCGGCCGTAAGGCGTGCTCAAATCATTCTAATATATGCATACTTAAAAATAATTACTGCCTCAGTTACGTATGCTGCCAGTCATTCTTCTTCCAGTGGTTTGTAATGGTTCTATTCCACCCTTTTTATGCTTTGCCAGTCTCGTCTTCCAGTATTCTATTCCAGGTATTCTATTCCAGGTATTCTATTCCACCCTTTATATGCTTTTTGTGTCATGTAAGATGGAATCCTTATTTATGCTTTTTATGCCATGTAAGATGGAATCGCCATGCAAAATAACACTCCGTAGATGTTGAGCGTGCAGATTCAAATTGAATGTTTATTGAAAATACTTTCTCTTTTATACAAAATTCTTACACTAATACTTACAAATTATTTACGAACTAAAACATATACAAATAGATACCTTACTAATACATACAAATAAAAATGCATAATTTATTTATTTATTTATTTCTTACAGCTTAAACTAAGCCTAACTTATGTCTATTTACAATATTTCATTTACAACCTAATTAAGATTAAATTATATATGAAAAATATTACAATACTAATCCTATTGCTGCCATTTTGCAGTGTCAGACATTTGCAGTCTTTCAGAGCATACCTGTACAAGGAATGAACCAGTTGGCTGATGATGACAGACCGTTTACGCAAGTAAAGCGCGAAGACAATATCTGAACGGCGAAGCACTGATGGAATAGTGATGCGTTTTAATTCTAAAATATGCTAAGTCAACATATGACTGCAATAAAAATATAAATACTTATGTCAGTCGCATTGACAAACTGACGTTGTGTTCAGTTGGTCATTGCGACTGTCTGTGGCGGTGTCTTTGACCGTCCACACAAGTGTAACAAGATCCTCGTTATGAGCGGCATGTGCACTATTTGTATAAACTCCCGCTGAGTTCAATGTAACTAATTTGGGCAGAATGTTGTTTATATACATTCATATTTGTTTATACATTTTTTATGTGCACATGACAATTAAAGTAAAAGGGCAATGTGTTTATGTAATGCTACACTAAGTTTTGTACTTATTGCTGTACCTAGTGATGCGTCGTATGCTTGCTCGCATGACGCCTTGTTTCTGTCCTCCGTCACGTTGAAGTGTGCCTCTTCATAAGCAGCTTTCACCGCGTCTACACGTTTATCGAGATCATTGAGACATATTTGGAGACTAGTCTCGGAGTGGTCTCCTTCAGTCACGTTCCACCATTTCTTTATTTATTTATTTCACTTTAATCTAGAAATATGACAATTTCACACAGATTATTAGAAACAACTACTAATGTATATGAACTTATAAACTAAAAAATAACTTATGTATATAATTCATTTAATAACAATTTAAAAGAATACTTTGTGGAGGAAAAATGCAGCTAAGCATGATTAGAAAAGGAATTAAGTTCTTTAAGGTCTCTAAAAATTGGAACGTTAGCAGCGTAATTAGTTCTAACCATATCCAACCAGAAAATCCCATGACTTGCGGAGTCTTTGTGGAATATTGAATCTAGTTCTGCTGAGTAAAAAAGGGGAGTCAATTACTCCATTAATTAGATCAAGGACAAAAGTCAGAGGCAGAATTGACCGTCTACTATCCAGAGGCTTTAAATGAATCAGCATACAGCGACTCCTGTATGAAGGAGTTGGATCAGTAATGTGCAAAGGCCTTAAAGCATATCGGACAAAAACATTTTGTACTCTCTCAAGCCTAAAAATATGATATTCATAGTATGGTCTCCAAATAAAAACAGTATATTCAAGCTTAGACCGTACAAGAGATGTATATAACATTTTCAGAGTATACGGATCTGTAAAATCGGAGCTAAAACGTCTAATGAAAGCAAGAACAGCATATGACTTAGCAACTAAAGTATAATAAAAATTATAAAACGAAGCGGACCCAAAATGCTGCCTTGCAACCCCAGAGGTTGCAGTGAAAGATTTGGACGAAACTCCATCAACATTAACAAAACAGAGACGAGAGATAGGATTCAATCCATTTTAAAAGAGTGGAATGCAAACCTAGAGCTCTTAGTTTCGAAGTTAGGATAATGTGATTTACTTTGTCAAATGCTTTTGAGAAATAGTATCAACTTGAACCCGATTATGAAATGCGGAAATACAGTATTCAGAAAAAACTACGAGGTTAGAGACAGTTGATCTACCTTTAACAAAGCCGTGTTGACCAATGGAGATCAACCGCTTTACTGCAAAGTACATTTTATTTTTATACCCAGCGTACTAGTACTAGTACAAGGGTATATTAATTTTGTCCATATAACGGTACTATGTAACGGCGCAAAATAATCGAGTTAGATATGGGGTTCCTTATATGAAAGCTCTTAGGTTAAAAAGAGGAATTGATTAAGGCATGTCCGTCCGTCTGTCCGTCTGTCCGTCTGTCCGTCTGTCCGTCCGTCCGTCTGTCCGTCTGTCCGTCCGTGTACACGATAACTTGAGTAAAAATTGAGATATTTGCATGAAATTTTGCATACAGGTTACTTTCTGGCCAAGGTAGGTTGCTATTGAAAATGGGCGAAATGGGATAATAACCACGCACCCTTTTTCGATATCGAAAATTTCGAAAATCACATAAATTGACATAACTTGCGTAAAAACTGAGGTATTTGCATGGAATTTGTTATCCAGGCTACTTTCTGGCCAAGGTAGGATGCTATTGAAAATGGGCGAAATGGGATGATAACCATGCCCCCTTTTTCGATATCGAAAATTTCGAAAATCACATAAATTGACATAACTTGCGTAAAAACTGAGATATTTGTTATCCAGGCTACTTTCTGGCCAAGGTGAGCTGCTGTGAAAATTTTCGAAATCCGGTGATAACCACGCCCAATTTTTCGATATCGAAAATCACATAAATTAACATAAGTTGAGTAAAACTTGATACACAGGTTACTTTCTGGCCAAAGCAGGTTGGTGTTTAAAATGGGCGAAATCGGATGAAAACCACGCCCCCTCTTTTGATATAGAAAATTTCAAATAAGATTCTAGGGATAATATCATTGCCAAGTCATGGTATTTGTATCTCGTTCTGAAAACTAACGCTGGGTATTTAATGTTCGGTTCACCCGAACTTAGACTTCCTTACTTGTTTAGTATAATTTCAAACAATTTCGAAATTGATGAAAGTTTAGATATTGGTCGATAATTAGCGACGTTGTTTTTATTGCCACTTTTAAAGACCGGAGTAAGGGAACTTACTTTCCAGGCATCAATAAAAACAACCTTCTCAAGCGATTTGTTGAACAAAAGTAACAATGGGGAAAGAAATCCAGAACAATTTTTAAATAGATACGATGAAAATCCATCAACATCAACTTTAGTAGATGATTTAAGTTGAAGAATGCCTTCAGAAACATCAGCAGGCGTCAAGGTTAACGGTCCAAAATTTATTGAAGACTTTACATCAGTGTGATACACCTGATCCTGGTCAGAGTCAACATTGAAATTTGAGCTGAAAGAGTCAGCAAAGAGATTAGCTGTCTCAGCAGTAGAGCGTGCTTGAGTTTCATTGAGATATACAACGGAGGGAATGTTGGAACAGGATTTTCTGGATTTGACATATCGCCAAAAAGATCTAGGATTTTGTTTGATATCCAACCGAATATACGAATATAATTTCGGTTTAGAACCATATCCAGGCACTTAAATTTCCTTGAGTAGTACCGATATTTATCTTTATAAGCAAAAGACTTTGAGAATTTGAATTTTTTGAAATATTTGTTTCTTAAATTTTTAAGTTTTGACAGCTCCCTGGTAGATATGCCATGGAATTTTATATCGACTTTTTTTCTTTGCTTAAAAATTTCATAACAACTGGCAACTTCAACCATGGAAAATATTGAGTACCAATCTATTGAGTTAATTTCAAGACTGACCATGTCAACATCCATATTTTTAAACCGAAAATTAAGATCAATATTATCAGTACATATTTGGTTAAAGTTATAAAATTCGACCTTTAGTATAAGTGGTATATGATGTAAGCCAGGATTAGACAAGGGGTCAAGGCAATCCAACAGGGAAACATTTATGTTACCTTTAACAAAGATTAGATCCAAAATACGCGAAAGACTGTTTAAGAAGCCATTTATTTGAAAAAGGCCACAACTTCACAGATTGTCAATCAAATAAATTTCAGATATACATACTATCTATATATTAATAGGCTAACATTTTTTCCATACAATCAATTGCCAGAGTGTATCTCATAAAACAATGCATAACTTCAATTATTATATATTTTGATATGTTTTCATGGGCCAGGAGCTTTGCATAGGCATATTATATTTAACAAAAATTGCTTCATTAATTTGTAATAATTCATCAAAGTTTTCACCAAAACCCAAAGCTGTTAACTACAGTATCTGACTTTTTTGTTGTACATACAGCAGTGGCGCAGGTGGTGAGCGTGCCGGCTATGATGCGTGCGTTCGTGTGTTCAGGGCAGGTTAAGTTTTTTTTTTTTTTACTAAATTGAATTTGCCTTAAAATATATGAAAACTTTTTATTATATTTTTTTTTTTTAATTTATTATATTTGTAATCCAATATTTTTCTGTTTATTATGTTTATGACATCTATCTTGGAGTGAAAAACCCAAATTTTTTGAAAAAATATAAAAAATTATTCCAATTTTTCAATATTTATCAATTTATATTTGTTAAAAGTAATAGAATTAATACAAGTTAAGTAAATACTGCTTTAAACCTTTTGTACTGAACACCTTGTACTTGAATAAGCATTATACGTTATTATATGGGACAAATATATGTATCATATTATCTTAATGCTTTCTATTATGACATTCTAATATACATACTAAATATCATTTTTTCACTTCATTGGCGCAAGGTTTGTAATTCTAACAAAGGTTATGGGCCTATACGCAGAGTAAAAGAAATATTAATTAGTATCCCTTTTTTTTCGTGAAACGCGTACATTCTAATTAAAGAATAAGCAAAATGAACTCCAATTATCAAATTGAAAAACTTGGAGAGAGCAACTACGACACGTGGTGCATGCAAATGAGGAGCATCCTTGTCAATACGGATCAGTGGAACATAGTAAGTGGTGAGCTTCAACGCTCTACTGAAAACGCCCAAAAATGGGATAAAGAAGACCAGAAAGCGCTGGCGAACATCATTTTATGTGTTAAGTCTACGCAATTGACACACATAAAAGCATGCAAAACTTCGGTAGATGCCTGGAATAAACTTCGTGAAACTCATTTGCCAAGTGGACCTTTGCAAAAGGTATCGCTGTATAAGAAATTGTTGAGCTGCAGTATGTCTGCAAACCAGTGCATGTCAAACTATATTACATCGTTCGTCGAAATAGTTGACAAATTAGCAGAGGTTAATATCGAGTTAAATGAAGAGCTAAAAGTTATAATACTGTTGTCCAGCTTACCCTCGGAGTATGAAAATTTCGTTGTTGCAATCGAAACGCGAGATGCATTGCCAACATTCAGCGCGCTAAAAATCAAGCTTTTAGAAGAAGGTACACGAAGAGAGCAACACCAGTCAAACCAAGAAAGCTCAACGCAAGCAATTTTTACGCAAATAAAAGAGACAAATACGTATGCTAAAAAAGGGTGCTTTAAGGGAAAATGTTATGGTTGTGGAAAGCGCGGACATTCCATTGCTCAGTGTAAAAGAAAAGGTCAGCAAAAGTCCCACCAAGAAAGCTCCAAAAATAACAACAGTAGCAGCAAGCTTTCGTACGCTGTATACACAGCAACCGTAGGTGTGAGAAGCGATCAACACAATTGGTGCATTGATAGCGGAGCCACTTCCCATATGTGCCATGATAAAAACATGTTTTGCTCGTTAGTCGATCAAAAAGAAAAGGTCATACTAGCAGCCGACAACTTCACTCACTCACATGGTGTAGGTACGGTAATTATAAACGGTAATTATAAAAACCAATGAATCCAACATAGAGCTTCGAGAAGTATTGTTTGTTCCTTCGCTCAAAATGAACTTTTACTCGGTAAGCAAAGCAATGAAGTACGAAAATACAGTAACATTCAAACATAGTTTCGCTGAAGTAAGAGACAAGTGCGGCGCAATGCTAATAAAAGCAAATTTAAAAAATAATTTATTTGTTTTCAATGCACAGCGAGTATCAAATCCGACATATTTGTTAAATGTTAATAGTATAACATGGCACAATCGATACGGCCATCTTAACTTTGAAAGCATAAAGAATATTGTAAAAAATAATTTAGTTCGCGGAATAGATGCAAAAACAATGAATGCAAAAGCAACAAACGCAAAGCCCAACTGCGACACCTGTAATAAATCGAAATTATGTGCAGTGCCATTTCAAGCTCGGTTCTTAATATTTTGTTGTTGGTTTTTGCGGTCTTTCTTATTTTTACATATTTGTAAGTTTTGCAAACTCGAGACACAGAGAAACAATAATTCGTAATGAATTTTAATTGTCAGTTTTTGGGAAAAATTGATAATCCAATTTCATTTTGACCGAGAGTTGCCATCCCTTACGATAATTTTCACCAATCCTGCCAAAAAAACATGTTGCCTGCTGTTTGGAAGATTACCCTATTTCAAAATTTTTTTTTAAAAAAATGCCCTATCTCAGAGTTTGTTTCAATAAGCGCGTTATTTGATATATGTACATATAATAATGAAATATTGAATACATTTTTTAAATACACCGTTTTATTTTTTAGTAGAACTATATTATTCATAGTCTCTGCTATTCATGTAATTTAAAATTTTAATTCTTTTTCAAAAACGCAGTCAAACTTCTATTTTTTTTCAAAATTCTATAATAAAAGTGAGATTCAAAAGTATTCATGGTCACTATTTTCGGGTAGTTCTTGAGATGCATCCTAAAACATTTGTTTTTAACATATCTTGCATGTTCTATTGCAAAAAATAGTTCAAAATTAAAATTTTTCTGGAAAATAGGACAAAAGTTTTTTTTTATCAGGGACGGAGACTTTTATTCCTTTTAAAATAAAAGTCCGAAGAAAAAAGTTATTTTTGGACTTTTATTCTTATCCGGACAAAAATAATCGGACAACTCGGACTTTTATATTTGCTCGCCAAAAATAAAAGTTATCTTTGTCCTTTTATTTTATAAGGACAGAATGAAAGTCCGAGCCAAAATCTACCAACCCGCCAATCTAAATTTAATGAATTTCTTATCATATGAAAGATTTTGGTTCGGACTTTAATTCTGTCCTTAAAAATGTAAGAACATTATTTTTGTCCTTATTAATGTTATGTTATGAAATTTGTTAAATTTCACTATATACGGTCGGTAATTTAGATGCATCTTAAAATCCCGAAAAACTTAAGTGTTTACAATGAAATGTAAATTGTTTTGTGGAAAACGTATTTCCTTCCAATTTTGTTCGATATGGCATCATTCTATGTGACCATTATCTATATATTAATAGGCTAACATTTTTTCCATACAATCAATTGCCAGAGTGTATCTCATAAAACAATGCATAACTTCAATTATTATAATTTTGATATGTTTTCATGGGCCAGGAGCTTTGCATAGGAACATTATATTTAACAAAAAATGCTTCATTAATTTGTAATAATTCATCAAAGTTTTCACCAAAACCCAAAGCTGTTAAGTACAGTATCTCACTGTTTTGTTGTACATACAGCAGTGGCGCAGGTGGTGAGCGTGCCGGCTATGATGCGTGCGTTCGTATGTTCAAGGACGTGTTCAGGGCAGGTTAAGTTTTTTTTTTTTTACTAAATTGAATTTGCCTTAAAATCTACGAAAACTTGTTATTATATTTTTTTTTTTTAAATTTATTATATTTGTAATCCAATATTTTTCTCTTTATTATGTTTATGACATCTACCTTGGAGTGAAAAACCCAAATTTTTTGAAAAAATATACAAAATTATTCCAATTTATTAATATTTATCAATTTATATTTTTTAAGAAATATATCGTATTTAATATGGAAAAGTAAAAACACAGTTTGTAGCTTCTTCAATTTTATATTTACGAAATAATTAGAAATCGCGTTAATTTTCCTAAAGACATCAACTATTTTCTTCCTAAAAATTTTTATTTGTAAAAGAGTCGACATATAACCCAATATTTCAATATTTTTCTATTTATGACATCTATTTTCGAGTGAAAAAACCAAATTTTTTGAAAAAAAAGCTAAAAAATTATTTCAATTTATCAATATATATTTTTTAAGAAATATATCCTATTTAATATACAAAAAGTAAAAACGCAGTTTGTAGCTTCTTCAATTTTATATTCACGAAATATCACAATCAATCGAAAATTATATCTTAATATCTCGAGTTTTCTCTTAGGATTATTTTTGGAGTTAGGAATTCACTGGTTAGAGAGATTTTTATAGTCTCGGAATAATTTAAGGTGAATCAAAAAATTTGGCATTTAATGTGGAAATAACCTCTCGCTATAGCGTTTAGCTCCAATTTTAATACTTAGATGCTTCTGCTGCCGGCCATTGACATAGCAGATATTGAGCGCTTTCCTTTTTAATAAATCTGCAGATTCGAAGTTTTCATAATACCTTATGTCTATGTATTTCAGGATTAATTTGGGAAATTTTATATTAGGGAGAGTTTATATCAAGACTGTCCTGGGATGATGCGGTTATTTTCGAGACCGTTTACTCTGGGGATATTTTCCGAGACATTTTTTAATTGAATTTATATCTTCAACCATTTTTATTTTTAGTCATATCAAATGCCCCGACTTACAAGAAGAAGGGAAAGGGATATAGATAGGGAGAGACGTCATAATGCTTCTAACACATCTGTTGCATTAGTTGACACTTTCAAGGGGGCTTTAAATAATGTACCCTATAATTTTCTTAGTTCAGATTGCGGTCATATGGATTTACGTTGCATGCATTGTAACGCAATGCATTTCAAGAGTGATATTACTGCAAGAAGCAGAAACTCTTTTTCTTTTTTGTGTTGCCAAAAGGGTAAAGTTACATTGCCATCATTAACACAAAATCAGTTTTTCAATAACCTGTATGAAGGTTTACGCTCCAACAACACCTCTTTAAAACGGAAGTCAACCAATTATTTTGAGAATATAAGAAGTTTCAATTCGTCTTTTGCTATGGTCAGTTCTGAAGCGAATATTGCAGAGAATGTCACGCAAGGCATTTATAATTTCAAAATTCACAAAATTTTTTATCATAGAGTTGGGCCTTTGACGCATGGGCAAAATGTTAGCGCTAATCCCTGTTATGCTCAGTTATACTTTTATGATGTCGATACCGCAAATAATTTTAGAGCGAGGGAACCATCAAACGTATCATGCGATAGGGGCTTAATGGAAGAAATATCTTCCGAATTAAATCAGATTAATCCTTTTGTACGGACCTTTATTTCCATGAAAGAACACTGTAGTAGACCGGAAAATATATGCAAAGAAATGTGTTTACTCATTACAGTAAACCATAACGTGGCGAATACGGTAATCGGTAGATACAATGACGCTCTTGCAACTGATGTTGCCGTGATATTTAGTACGGTAGATGGCGAACCTCCATTCGACAGAAGAATGGTATCGTTTTATAAATGCAATGGTACGGTGAAAAACATTTCAGTTTTAGATTCCTCTTTGGACCCATTGGCGTATCCACTATTGTTTCCCAACGGAGACACTGGATGGCATACCGAGATAATGCATAACATACAAAATACGTCTACTTCTAATCGTCCCAGAAATAAAACTACCATGCTTGAATTCGCATCATTTCGACTTGCAATCCGAAACGAATTCAGCCTTTTACACCATTCTAAAAAGCTTTATCTGCAGTGGATTGTTGATATGTATGTTCGTATTGAGGGCACAAGGCTTCATTTTTTGAGAACAAATCAAGATAAACTAAGATGCGATGTCTTGAACAACACAGCTGATTATTTGAGCACTAATCCTAAAGGGAATGGCAACGAAAATATTGGAAGACGAGTCATTTTGCCATCGTCATTTACTGGTTAGCCCAGAAACATGTACCATGACCATTGTTCGTCATTTTGGCAAACCTTCTTTGTTTATTACAATGACATGCAATCCCCATTGGCCAGAGATAATTACAAATATAGATTTTAATGAAGCGCCAAATTATAGACCTGAAATTATAGTTCGAGTGTTTCAGGCAAAGCTAAAGGATTTAATAAGCACAATATGTACAGAGAAAGTTTTCGGTTCTGTTGCTGCTCACATTTACACAATTGAATTTCAAAAGACGGGCTTACCTCATGCACATATTTTGATAACACTAGATGAAAGAGATAAGCTTGATGGTGTTAGTGATATTGACAAAGCCGTGTGTGCTGAAATACCTGACATTGAAACACAACCGAAATTACATGAATACGTTTCGAAACATATGATGCATGGGCCATGTGGTTCTTTCAATATAAACGCGGTATGCATGAGGAATGGTGAATGCTAAAAAATTTCCCCAAAAACTTTTGCGAGTCTACACGAGAAGAGGTTAATGGATTTCCATTATATAGAAGAAGAGATAATGGTGTCAGTGTAGATGTTCGGGGCGCATCACTTGATAATCGTTATGTTGTTCCTTATAATCCTTATTTGCTTGCCAAATTTAATTGCCATATAAATGTAGAGGTTTGCTCTAAGGTTAAAAGTGTAAAATACATTTACAAATATATATGCAAAGGTTATGATAGCGCAACAGTGCAATTAGGTACAGAAGAAATCGACATCGCAGAGGGGAGAAATTGTGACGAAATTCAAAACTTTTTGGATGGGCGTTACGTTGGCTCTACTGAAGGCGCTTGGCGAATTTTCCAATTCCCCATGCATTCTCAGTCCCATTCCGTAAATCGGCTTGACATTCATTTACCCCAAAGACAAAATGTTGTGTTTACAGATGGCCAGGCTCAACAAGCTATTCAGAATTTAAAAAAAACCAAACTGTTGGCATTTTTTCAGTTAAATATGGATGACACTTCGGCAAACTCATATAAATACACTGAAATTCCGTTTCATTATATTTGGGAAGATAGCGGAAAAAAGTGGGAAAAAAGACAGCGAGGCGGGGATAAAATTATTAATCGTATGTATGTAGTGTCGCCAAAGGATGCTGAACTCTTCCATTTACGTTTGCTTCTTTTACATGTCACTGGTCCAAAATCGTTTATGGATGTTCGAACATATAATGGGGTTCTATATAATACATTTGTAGAAGCATGTCATGCTCGGGGAATCGCCTCAAATGATAACGAATGGCGAGAGTGCTTAGAAGAAGCGCGACAATTTCATTCGCCTAAGCAAATCCGTCACTTATTTGCTGTGAAATGTGCACTAAATACTCCCGCAAATGCTTTAGCATTGTGGAATGAGTTCAATTATTCGCTTTCTGAAGATTTTTTAAGAGAAGGCGATGAGCAAGTTTCATTTAATCGTGCACTTATTGAAATCGAAGATGTGTTACTTAGTCACAATGTGACATGTCATAGCCTTGGATTACCAGTTCCTGCAGTAATCCCCATTGTAACGAGTTTGAATACCTCACAAGCTGAAAATGAGCTAATTTTGTTTGAAGACTATTACTCAAGAGCAAACAATGAGCAACGAAAAATAATAGACAGCGTCATCCAGGAAATCCAGTTTCATAATACTGGTTGCAATGTGTTCTGTGTTACTGCTCACGCAGGTTGTGGGAAAACTTTTATGCAAACTGCTTTAATTCACAAGTTAATTTCACTTAATCTTCCATGCATTGCTACTGCCTTTAGTGGCATTGCATCAACTCTTTTGATTGGTGGAAGAACAGTGCATAATGTCTTCAAATTACCAATTCCTGTTGTAGAAAATTCCGTTCCGAATATCACCCCAAACAGTTCTCATGGAAGATACCTAAATTCCGCTGCTCTGATAATAATTGATGAAATTTGAATGTGCCTTATTTTAATTTTGAAAGCTATTGATAGATTACTGCGGGATTTGTCTACCGACAATAATAATAAAGGAGGAAAAACAATTTTACTCTGTGGCGATTTCAGGCAAAGTTTACCCGTTGTTCCTCACGGATCACGTGCAGTTTTGGTTGAAAACTGTATTGTCAGTTGGAATGAATTTCCTACATTTCATCATGAAACATTAAGCCAAAACATGAGAGCACTACCGCACGAAATTCAGTTTGTAGAGTTTTTAAAACAAATTGGAAATGGTCAAACGGTTGTTTACCCACAGTTTGGAGATAACATCATTCAGATACCTCAGCAGTTATTGGGGAATGAAAATAACTTAATTTCTGACATATTTGGGAATATTGAGGAAAATATTCTGACAGATGAAGTGGTGAACTCAGTCATATTAGCGGCAACAAATGAAGATTGTTCCATTGTTAATAGTGACATTTTACATCGCCGACGGAGTTTCTTAACTCCCTTAATATGAGCGGATTGCCACCGCTCAATTGGGTCGTGCTACTTATTCGAAATCTAAATACTAAGCCGGCGATGACAGAGTATTTACAAAAAATATAGTTTTCACTGAAGTTATAAATGTAAGCAACGTTAATCCATGAAAGTTACTTTTGTATATAGAGTAAATATTTTTTTAGCAACGAAGTTGACGTTTCTCCCTTATTCTTAATCCCTTTCTGTTTGCTCTTGCAAAGAGAGAAGATCTCAAAGTGAGTAGAGATTCATTTAACCCTTAATAGATTTGCATATATATAACTCTTCTAATTACAGACAAACATATATGACGCGCCATCTGACTTACTACGTTTACATATTTACATATTTTTCCCCATATTCATAAATGAACCTTTTTTAATTTAATGAATATTGGGAGTTGTGTATCGTTTCCTTAATTCAGAAAGGTCCTTATCAACAGTTTGGAAAAAAGTTAACAGAATCGGATAAAGATCAAAAGATTCATGTTTTCAATGTAAAGTTGAAACGTTTTTATGTTTTTCCTGTCGAACTTTAAATTTGTTGGTTGCTGGGCTATTGTGAATTAAGGGGACGATACCTTTTACTTTTTATATAGCTTTTTAAATTTTTTGAAATTGTTTACACGCCTTATGAGAACTTATTTATTTCATTGTATTTGTTGGATTTATCTTTATTTTAATTTAATGTGTCTAACATATTGAGCCCTAATAGCATAAATTAATTAGGTTTACAAAGCTCTGATGATTGAAAATATTTTTGGACACTGTCATTTTGAAAAGCTTTATAAACCTTTTTTTATGAATATTGGGGCTTGCATATATTTTATTATGTTTTAATTTTTATATCTTTATTTTTCATACTTTTCAAGTTGTGAATTGTCTTTTACGTTTTAGTATACTTTAGAAACTTTAGAAGAAAAGTTGTTAAGCTTATTTATTTTACTGTATGTACTTATCACTTTTACCTGAGTATGTTTAACATATCGAAAATAATTTAAGTGTAACCAACCAAAATTAAATGTTAGATTTACAAAGTTTAACACAAACTGTCACACTTACTGTGATATTTCGTGAGATGGTTTAAAACAAACAGAATTTCTGTAATATGGAGTTTCATAATTTTGTTGGTTATACTAAAATTCAGTTGTATATAATTTATATGGGTGAAATAGGCCTACTGGGGAACCGAGCACCCAAAACTAACTTCGGTAACGCGCCAATTGCATACCTCACGGGTGGTGTGGAAAAGGCAAATTTTCCGAAACTTTTAAATAGGACTCAATGGCTCAATATTTTATTGCGACATAAATTTAAGTTGGTCGAATTTCGACCACGATCGTTATCTACTAGTTAACATTATTTGGAAATAGCGTATTAACCGCATCAGTATTGGATCACTCAATATTGCCCAAGTTGAAATCACCAAGTATACAGATATTATCACTAAAATATGCTAAGGCTACAATGTTATTCACAGCTGATTTATCAGTAAGAGTATGAAGAGGAACGGCAGGTGGAAAAGGTGAAGCAATTTTACTTAACTTTGGCATGTCAGCTACAGATTCACTCGCATGCAAGTTAACGCCACCACTTACACATAGCACTTACCCATAATGTAAACATATATACTTCTACGCATTGGCCCATGCCACTTACCTATAATGTAAACAATTACACTTCTAAGCTAATGTGTCAAATATGTCGCTTGACACATATGGTCCGCTTTCTTTGGAAATAGGAATTTAAGTAACATATTATTTATCGCATTTCCGTTCCTGGAAGTTGGGCTTAAATATTGTATCTAGGCTTAAGCATGAGATTGTATAAAAGATGAATAATAAAGAAAGTCAGTTCAGTTTTTTGTTTGCCAAGCAGTCATGCTGCCAAATAATTGACTCATCATTTGAAGCAACGGTTTAGTGAGGATATTTTTTAAAAACCTCCCGCGACCGGGCTAAAGTTTAAGTGGCGATCCTGCCAGGAGACTAGTAAAAATCTCTGGTGGACCAAAACCAAAAAATAAAAATTTTCGGTAACATTTAAAGAGACAAAAATCTCTGTTGCTGAAAAGACATACAAACAAGTATCGCGAAAGTAATGCGAGAAAAGTGAAAACAAATTTTTTCCCTAACATTTAAAGAGACAAAAATCTCTGTTACGAAAAAACATACAAACAAGTATCGCGAAAGTAATGCGAGAAAAGTGAAAACAAAATTTGTTCGCTAACATTTAAAGAGACAAAAATCTCTGTTACGAAAAAACATACAAACAAGTATCGCGAAAGTAATGCGAGAAATGTGAAAACAAAATTTTTTCCCTAACATTTAAAGAGACAAAAATCTCTGTTACGAAAAAACATACAAACAAGTATCGCCAAAGTAATGCGAGAAAAGTGAAAACAAAATTTTTTTTTTTAACATTTAACATAAAGAGACACAAGTCACTGTTACTCAAAAAAATAAAAACAAAAACACAAACCAACGCAAGGAAAAATACATCGTTTTAACGCACAAGCAAGTATCATAAAACTGTCAAGGAAGTGAATCGTGAAGTTGTGGATGACTCATCAAGCCTGTGATTCCGGATAACTCATTCTCAAGGTTACAGCAGGTGTGTTCATTATTCAATGCAGCTCCTATACTAACAAGGAAATTTCACTGAAAATACTCTTTTAGAATAAGTATAATAAGAACAATTAATGGGAAACGGTCCCAGTAGATTAGGATACGAAAGATTATATCATTGTGACAGGTGTAACGAAAACCATAAAAAGAGTGACTGCCCGAAGAATAAAAAATTATAAATAAATAAATTTTTGTAGACATCGTGACAGTGGAAGGATTATTAGATAAACTTGCAGGGATGTCTATAACTAATAATGGGGGAAATAACGCATCCAATATGGATGTCGTATCAAGGCTTATAGCGGCTAGCACTGCTTCACTTCGCACTGAATTGGAGCAGGTTAAACGCCAATTGCAAAGCTTAAGCACCTCGAATAGTGTAACTGAATATACTGTAGAAACAATAGATGAAAATATAGATTGCGGAGAGAGTTTAGACGTCATCAAATCCCTCCCAGAGTTTAAAGGGAAAATAAATAATTACGTTAGTTGGCGTGAGGCCGCTAATAACTCAATGTCGTTATATACCAGAGGCGGCAGGAAGTACTTCGCTGCCTTGACCATTCTGCGAAATAAAATAACTCAGGATGCAAATGATATTTTGACAAACCACGGGACGGTTCTGAATTTGGACGCAATTTTGAGCCGTTTAGATTTCGCGTATGCTGACAAGAGACCTTGTCACATAATAGAGCAGGAGATGAGTGTCCTCAGACAGGGTCCTAGGACATTGATTGAATTTTATAACGAAGTTAACAAGAAGTTAACTTTATTAATTAACAAAACAATAATGACTCATGGCACCAATTCTGCCATAACAAAAGAATTAAACGTAAACTAGTAAGGAAGTCTAAGTTCGGGTGTAACCGAACATTAAATACCTAGTAGTGATCTTTTGCGTTATCCCAATTAACTCAGGTCTATTTTAATACCTGAAAAGGTGGTATAAAACAACTGATTGTTTTCGATTAAAAACACTTCTGTTGTAAGTGGTAAATTAAATTATCACTAAATAACAAAATATAAATAGTTTTGCATGGGGCTTATGAAAGGTATGAAAATAAAAAAAATTTATAAAAAAAAGGCAATAGGGAGTTAACTACTTTCCCGTAAATCTTGCTTGTTTGTCATTCGATTTGCATAATTTTTGGCAGGAGTATACTACATACTATTGGGAAGCATCCCACTAACTTTCGTTGGAATACCTTCTTGAAATTTCAAGCAATCGCTTTTGAAAATAACAGACCTTTTTTGCTGAAAAGTGGGCGGCGCCACGCCTACTTCAACAAAATCCACACAATTTTTTTGCAGTTTAGTTTTTCTTAAAAAGCTTATTAAGTGTGTAAAATCTTATATATATAACTTATACAGTTATGGAAATATCGCGATTTTAATTTTACGAAGAAATTTTTTAGAACTGTGTTCAAAAAGTGGGCGTGTCCGTTCACCGATTTTGTTTATTTTTACAGCAAAGAGTAAGCTTTATATGTTGAACACTTTCTGTAAATATCGCTTCAATAAGTCAATTTTTACCGGAGTTATGGCATGGAAAGTTTTTTGGAATAATCCCCCATAAAGGGGCGGGGCCACGCCCATTTTCCAAAAATTTTGTGTTTTCGACTTTCTTTGCCCACGAACACTTTAGAGGTGAAATAGAAATGATATACAGCTAGTTTAAGCAAAGTTATAGCATATTCAATATATCTATGATCCTTTTCAAAATCTTTCGTATAAAATTGGGAGTGGACCTAACCCGATTTCGATAATTTTTTTTCGAAATATTGCCTGTATTAATATAAATATGTGTGCTGAATTTCACTTTGCTATCTTGAGCGGTTTTTGATTTATGGTTAATAATATTTCCAAATTTGACTTAATCAAAAGTGGGCGGTACCACGCCCCATTTTAAAAATTTCTTCAAAAATGTATTTTTTGCCTTAACGCTAAAGTGCACACCAAATATTATCCTTATAGGTGTATTATGTACTGAATAATCACTCTTTTTGTATTTTCGAAAAAATTATATATATAGAAAGTGGGCGTGGCTTTTAACCGATTTTTCCTATTTTCAATAGCGCTCCGAGATAAGTGAAAAGGAACCTGCATACCAAATTTCATTGAGATATCTCAAGATTTACTCAAGTTATCGTGTTCACAGACGGACGGACGGACGGACGGACGGACGGACGGACGGACATGGCTCAATCAATTTCTCTTTTCCTCCTGAACATTTTGATATATATAAGTCAATATCTATCTCGATTCGTTTATGCCGTTACATACTACCGTTAGGCGAATGAAGTTAATATACCTTGTGTGCGAAGCACTACTAGGTATAAAAATAGAGAAACAGCTCTTCGCACGTTTATAACGGGGCTTAATCCACCATTGGATCAAGTTCTGTTCACATTGGCACCTAGCGACTTGCCAAACGCTCTTGCTAAAGCGCAAGAGTTACATTCGAATCAAATGCGCGCGCAGTTTGCGTTGCATTTTTATAAAAATAACCAAACCATTAACCCACGAGGTCCCCCACAAGCAAATCGGAGGACTTCGGATTTTCAAAATAATTTGAGGTATCCGCAAAGAAATACCCAGGGGAATGATACCTTTCTGAATCGTCCGGATATTGTAGGAATAGTTGGCAACCAAATTATCGTCAAACTGGTATACCTAAAAGAGCTAATGAAAGTGTGCAAATCAGCACTCAGCCCCAACAGAAGGTACAAAGGATTAATAATTTAAATGAGAGCTATTTTTTAGAGTAAATAATGATTTGCCTTATATTGTTAAGTCTGATACGAGGACGGGGCAAATCTTCAGAATATTAATAGATACGGGGGCAACCAGTTCATATATACGGGCGGGAATATACATTAATAAAAACATTTTAGCCATTAAGAAGAGGGTAAGAACTATTCATGGTTCGACCATCATCCAATATTTCCATAATATCAATTTATTTGGCGTTCAGGAGCGATTTTATGAGATTGAAAATTTGGATTGCGATCTTTTAATTGGAATCAATTTCCTAAACAAAATCGGAGCCAAAATTGATATTCCGAATCATGTGTTGATTTATGGAAATGAAAAAACAGAAAAAATACACTTTTTAAATGATGTTAAATTAAACCCCTTGGGACAAAAGAGTCCTAAGGAGCCTGCCGATGATAGTACCGGCCAACCGAAAGAAAAAATTCAAAATGAATATGTGAGGAAAAGTTTTAAAAATAATTTGAACCCCTTGGGACAAAAGAGTCCTAAGGCGCCAGCCGAAGGTAATACCGGCAAGATAAAGAATAAATCTGTGCTAGAAGATATTTCGGAAAATGAAATATTTGAAAACAATGAAACTAAAACTAAGAAATTAAAAAGGAAGTCTAAAAAGATTCCGGAAGAAATAACTGTTGAAAATTCGACTGGGGAAAATACCAGAACAAAAAACAAAGATGTTTCTAAAAATAGGAACGTATTAAATAATATATTAAATGAGGGGTCTTCATGGATAACCTTCAGAGCAAATAAGGAAAAAGAATTAATTGAGAGCTTGCAGAAAGAAATAAGTGATGAAATTTTGACGACACATAGTGATGTGAATCTAGATTTACCGTTTCGTACGGATGTTAAGGCAGAGATTCGAACAATTGAGGAAAGGCCAATTTGGTCCAAACAATATCCTTATCCAATGTCGGTGAACGGTTTTGTGAATGATGAAATTCAGAATTTGTTGAGAAAGGGAATAATTAGGGAAAGCAAAAGTCCATACAATTCTCCAGTATGGGTGGTTCCAAAGAAAGGGATAAATGATGACGGAAGTCCGAACCTGAGGTTAGTCATCGACTTCAAAAAAATTAATGAGAAAACTACGTCGGATAGATACCCGATGCCAAACCCGGAAATAATACTTTCAAATTTGGGAAAATCAAAATACTTTTCTACAATTGACTTAGAGTCTGGCTTTTATCAAATATTAATGAAAGAAGACGATATAGAGAAGACGGCATTCTCTGTGAATAATGGAAAATATGAATTTTTAAGAATGCCATTTGGATTGAAAAATGCACCTAGTATTTTTCAAAGGGCTATGGATAATGTACTAAGAAAATATATAGGAAAATTTTGTCATGTTTATGTTGATGATGTTATAATTTTTTCACAAAGTTTGGATGATCACAAAAAACATTTAAGTTTGGTGATCGACATACTAAAGGGGGCAAATATGAAAATATCTTCTGAGAAGTCAAAGTTTTATCAAAAGGAGGTGGAATTTTTGGGATATGTTGTAGCAAATAACATTATCAAAACTGATCCAAAAAAGATTGAGGCTATACAGAATTATCCAATTCCAAAAACATTACGTCAATTGCGAGGATTTTTGGGATTGACAGGTTATTATAGGAAATTTATAGAAAACTACGCTGTAGTATCAAAGCCATTAACTAAGCATTTGCAAGGGGAGAATGGAAGAATTTCCCAATATCTATCAAAAAAGAAGGATGTTAATCTCGATCAGGAGGGAGTGGCTGCTTGTGAAAAGTTGAAGGGTTTGTTGTCTCAACAGGTGGAATTAACTCAACCTGATTATAATAAAAAATTTGTTTTGACTACGGATGCGTCAAATGTTGCTTTGGGGGCTGTGTTATCACAGGAAGGTAAACCCATTATATTTATTTCAAAAACATTGAATTCTACTGAATTAAATTATGCAACCAATGAGAAGGAATTGTTTGCTATAGTGTGGGCTTTAAAGGCCCTACGAAATTACCTTTACGGTGTGAATGACTTGGAAATACACACCGAGCATCAGCCTCTATCTTTTGCGATTTCTGAAAGAAATCCGAATATTAAAATTAAAAGATGGGGAGCATTTATAGAAGAATTTTCGCCAAAAATAATTTACAAACCAGGGGCGACAAATGTCGTTGCTGACGCACTATCAAGGCAGATACTGAATAATTTAACTAGTTCGGAAGAGTCAAGCCGCTCAAGTGATTCAATCGTAAATACTCAACATTCTGCAGAAAGCAGCGATGAGTATCAGATTCATGAAACAAAAAAACCATTAAATCATTTTAAACAACAAATATTAATAGATAACGGCGCAAGAATAACTGTCTTAGAGACAATTTCTAATTTCAATAATAAACGATTCTTAATTGAATATGACATACCAGGAAATATAATAGGCGTTTTAAAGGAATACGTAAATCCAAAAATAGTTACGGGAATACACTGCACGCCCGAAGTGCTTTATGAAATAAAAAACATTTTAAGGGAAACATTTCCAACAATAAAATTTTTATATACAAAGTTATTCGCTAATGATGTTCCTAATAGAGAGGATCAGGGAGCAATTATTGAACAGACGCATAATAGGGCACATAGGAACTATAGGGAAAATCTGGCTCAAATAAGGAATCAATATTACTGGCCATTAATGATTAAACAATTTAAGCAATATGCGAAAAATTGTAAAATTTGCAATAGTAATAAATACGAAAGGCACCCCAAATTAATTCCGATAGGAGAGGCACCTATCCCGGAAAAAGAAGGAGAGCAACTCCATATGGACATTTTTTTCGCACAAAAGTTAAAATTTATTACGTGTATCGATTCTTATTCTAAATATTTAGTTGTAAGATATATTGAGGATAAATCAAACTTGGAAGATAAAGTTTTAGAACTTTTACAAACATTTCCAGATGTTAGGAGTATAGTTATAGATAATGAACCAGGTTTTAGCACAATACAGTTCAAATCCTTGATGGAAAGGTTTAACATTCAGATTTATTATTGTACACCACGTCATAGTACAAGCAATGGACAAATAGAGAGGGTTCATTCAACACTAATAGAAATGTCTCGTTGTTTGAAGCAAGAACATAGTTTAATAAGTAATTTTGAATCAATTATGAGAGCGGTTCAACAGTATAATAAAACGATACATTCGGTAACAGGTAAACAACCTTATAATATTTTGTTTAATAAAGAGGCTCATGAAAATGTTAAGGACATATTGGAAAAAGCTCAAGGAAAAATGCTGGATTATCATAACAAAAAAAGGCTACAAAAAAGTTATCACAAAGGGGAAATTATATACGAAAAAATACATGGGGAAAGAAATAAATTAAACCCCAAATACAAAAGACAAATAGTAGTAGAAGATTTGGGAAATAAAGTTAAAATACAAAGCAGAAACAGAATAATTCATAAAGACAATATTAAAGTTTAATTTTATCGTTTTGTAGGAAGAATGGAAAAATTTATACAGATTTCGGTGATATTATTTTATATCACTATTACCACGTCAGATATAATAGATTATACAAGAGAAAACTATGTATATACTTGTGGAAGAAGAAGATGCAGCAATTTTTGAATGCTATGGATCAATATACCATTTAACAAATTTATCATTATTTGAAAATATCGTAGAAAATTATAAAATCAATAGAGAAACAATATCAATTGACAGTTCAAGTGCAGATTATGCTTATGAAATGCAAATGATAGAAACATTACTGAAACAATTAAAAGTTGATAATAGTAGGTCGAAAAGAGGAATAAATGAACTCGGTACAGTTTGGAAATGGATTTCGGGTACACCTGACCATGATGATTTTATGCAGATCACAAATAAAGTAAATGATCTTATAGAAAATAATAATAGGCAGTTTACAACAAATTCACAAATGTTTAAAACAATCACAGAACTAACCAAAATATTAAAGCAAATACAAGGCAGTTCCAATGAAAAAACTGTTTTAAGACAGAGAAATAAATTAATAATCACTGAACTTGAAAACACAGTGGAAACCATTACATTGTCAAAAGTAAGAATATTAAATCCTTTAATTTTGGATAGGGCAGAAATAAAGGAGATAATAAGCGAAGAAAGAGTAAATGTAACAATATCAGATCTTGTAGATGTTTCAGAATTCAAAATTGTACAAAAAAACAATTTAATAGTTATTTACATTAAGTATCCAAAGGTAAAGAACATATGCAAATTATTTAAAGCAATGGCCATAGCGCAAAAAGATGGAAAATTAGTAATAGAAAATTAAATAATAAAATGTAATGAAAAATTGTATTCAGTTAAATTTTGTAAAAAAGAATTAAATAATGCATTTTGTATGATAAAAGAAAATAACACATGTTTGTCTGATATGTTAAACAATAAACATGCTAATTGCACAAAAATAAATGAGAAAAACGAGTCAGTAAAAATTTTAAAAGACGGTGCAGTAATAGCATCAGGAAAACATAAAGTTAATAATCAAACAATAGATGGGGTATATTTGATAACTTTTCAAGATAATGTAATAATCGACAATAAAAAATATGAAAACCCAACAGGAAAAATTTTGAACTATTTAAAAGAAGGAAAATTTAAACCATTTTTTGTTAAAGAATATGTCGAAACAAAAAATGTAGATTTGAGGTTGGACAATTTCAATGTACTTAACCCAATAAGGCAGGAAATAAAAAGAAATCCTTTTTGGTGGTCATTTACTATTTTACTATTGATAACAATAACTACATATTTAATTTATAAATTAATCGTACACATTAATATTAAAATGAAATTAAAAAATTCAAATGAAAAAGAAGAAACTTTATTGAAGTTGTCCAATCAAATAAATGATTTAACCGCTTTGTATTCGAAGACGGGACGCTTCGATTTAGAGGTGGGGGGGAGTTAACGCCACCACTTACACATAGCACTTACCCATAATGTAAACATATATACTTCTACGCATTGGCCCATGCCACTTACCTATAATGTAAACAATTACACTTCTAAGCTAATGTGTCAAATATGTCGCTTGACACATATGGTCCGCTTTCTTTGGAAATAGGAATTTAAGTAACATATTATTTATCGCATTTCCGTTCCTGGAAGTTGGGCTTAAATATTGTATCTAGGCTTAAGCATGAGATTGTATAAAAGATGAATAATAAAGAAAGTCAGTTCAGTTTTTTGTTTGCCAAGCAGTCATGCTGCCAAATAATTGACTCATCATTTGAAGCAACGGTTTAGTGAGGATATTTTTTAAAAACCTCCCGCGACCGGGCTAAAGTTTAAGTTGCTAAAATACCGGTAGGTTCAATTATGCATTATTATTCCTTTAAAAAGCTGGAAAGTTTCGAAGTTATTGTGGTTTAAAAATTTGCATTCGATCACGGATCGTATGTCGCGATTCGACCCCAGAATTTTTTTTTTCGTCACTTCGAAAAAGAGTTTTTTCTCGAAAGCTCCAAGTTCCTCTTCCGACTGCGATTTTGACCGGGTAGTTAGTTACTCCTGGTAGTGGCAGTAGGGTTGCCGGTAGGGGGGTAGGGTTTTCGATTTTTCCTGCTTATCCTCCTTATTAAATTTTTAAAATAAAATTTGTTGCGAGTTCTAAGTGTTTGTCCCCCTGTATTTTTATTCGAAATTTTATCTCTGCAGGCCCACTGTTCTATATTGGGTAGCGGAATCTGTTTAACACAAGTGGTGACGACCGGCTTTTGTGTTGAGAGTGGGATATCACTTTTCTTATCGCTTCTAAGTACAAGTATGTGTGTATGTATGTATGTAAAAAGAGTGTCCCCTGCCAACCATCATCGGATAAAAATCTGGATAATCATTACTACAAGAGTGGATAAAAAAGTGGCCAATTTTGTTTGGCGGGGTTCACTTTTTACCCATGTTGAAAAGATTTTTGCTTGTAAGTGTGAGTGCATACTTTTAGGCACTTGTCGTTTTCCATACAAATTCTAAAAATATCCGTCGGTGTTAGTAAAAATTTGTGAATTTTTGAAAATAGAAAAATAAGTGGGTGGAGTTATACTTGCTTTTCAGTAAGTGTTGAGTGAAGATTTAACTTTAAATAATTGGGTATGAGGGTATGCAGTTTTTAAAAGAGTTTTTTTTTTTGTCGAAAAGAGTACGAGTTTTATGCAATTTTTCGAGCGCAAAATTTGTGGGCGGGGCTTATATATGCAAATGAGAATATAAGATATTTTTTGTGTTGCAAATTTGTGTCCGAACTGTTTTAGGTTGCCACTAATTTGTGTGAAAGTGATTTACCGGGAGAGTGTATTTGGTATTGGTAGGTAAAATATACGTTTTTGTGAAAAATATATATTTTATGGGTATAAGTACAGCTTTTTTGTGGGGTTCCGCTATGGGCTTCAAACTATGTACCTTAAGCTGTTCGTTATTTAAATTTTTTTTGCAAATTGTAAGTTCGCCGGGCGGAATATGATGCGTTATGCTGTAAAAATAAGCTGTGCAAAATTTCACTCGAATTGGATAACGCTTAGAACTGGCGCGCTGCATTTGCAAATTTTAAAAACCATATGCACTAAGGTGGCAGCAGATCATATAAAAACTTGATAGGTAGCCGTAAACTTGGTTCATATTTATCACGTGAAAAAACTTGCAGATTGCGATTCTAAAGACAAAAATTAAAAAAAAGCCATAGGTTTTGAGATTTTACGAAGTTATCGTTTCTTACAAAGTGGGAAAACGGCATTTTCGTATTGTTCAAAAAATCTCCAGTTCTACATATCCGATGAAAAAACTTTTTTCATCTTATTTAAGATCTTTCATTGCCGTAACAACCTCCAATATACATCTTTCCAATTAGATTATGAGTTAAAGAGTTATTTGCAAATGCATTTCAGAAATCAGACACATTTTCCATCAGCTTCGTCATTAACATTAAATAACACTTAGAAGCACTAACCTATTTGCATTTATTTTGATGTAGTATTGCAGATGGATCTATTGCAAATAATATATGTTCAAACCGGTTAACAAGTATAACGGTTATAGCAAGTTTATCAAGTGTTATTTTTTCATTCGGTATATCGATACTGTATTTTCAAAAATAGTTAATCGAAAAACTTGTTTGAATTCTTCAACAGAATTTTAACTAAACTTTCAAATAAATTTTTCGATTGGATCTGAAAATACAGTATCGATATACCGAATGAAAAAATAGGACTTGATAAACTTGCTATAACTTTTATATTTGTTAACTGATTTGGAAATGGTTTGAACATATATTATTGTAAGATTATGGATTTGTTCTTTAAGAAGCGAACAATTGTAATCTAGTTTATTGTTTAATATTTAAATGAAATTGATGTATTATGAAGTTAAGTAAAAATGAATTACATTGCAGTTTAATAAAAAGTATAAAATATCCAATTCGGCTGATGAAACACACGTCTGCGTCGTTCGGCTTTTGTAACACAACTCGCTCGTTTTTGTTCTTCTCTTGTTTCTTCTCTTCTCTTGCAGTGCCGGCAATGGCGTTGCCACCTGCATTCCCACAACTCGGCCATCCTATTATGCATTCGTCTCGAATGCGTCGTCAGTATTTTGAACGTCGAACCAATATTTCATAAATTCAGAACATGAAGATGTTTGTTTTGGACCCTCACATGCAACTGAATCTTTAATTACGTCGTAGGTATTGTTTGGTTTTACTTTAACAACTCGATATGGACCCAAGTATTTTGGCTTTAATTTGAGACCACCACCTAGTTGTATATGTTATATGTTCGTTTGTTTTCTGCTTGCATTTGTAAAATTTGTTGTTTCGCCTGTTTACGCATCTCGCTACGTTCTTCGTTGAATACTTTGACAATTTCGTCGTCTATCATCTCTTTTAGTTTCACATCAAACTCGGTACGCATCTTTATACCAACTAACAATTCAAATGGTGTAGTTTTAATACTTCTGCAATACGTAGAGTTTACAATTTGTTGCACTTTGCCAACCCATTTGAACCATTTGCTCGGATCGTCTACAGACAACTTAGACAAAACTGAAATTATTACGGCGTTAAGTCTTTCGATCTGTCCATTGGCCCTCGGAAGCCCTGTAGTTATTGGATGATGTGCTATACTTTCATTATCGCAGTATTGCTTAAAATCTTCCGACATAAATGCTGAACCTCTATCGGAGATGATTCTTACTGGATTACCAAAAATTAAACTTTGTGCCTGTAGCCTCGTCGTTACTTCTCTTGCTGATGTTGTTTTTGTTGGGTACAACCAACAAAATTTCGTGAAACCGTCGATTATTGCAAGTATATGCTTATATTGTTTGTGTGTCGATTCAAGTGGTCCTAGAAAATCTATATGAAACGTTTGCAATGGTACCTCTTCTTTCGGTATTGGTTGCAGTTCGCCTTCCTGCTTGCCATGTTTGCGATTAGCTATTATGCATGGTATACAACAGCTAATGTGCTGTTTTATTTTATCGTCTAGGTTTGGAATATAGTAATCTTTTCCAACTACCTCTTTCGTCTTTTTTACCGAAAAATGACCCTTCTCATGAGCCTGCCTTATTACTTCGCGCTGCAAACCTAATGGTACCACTAAAAGTTCAAAGTTGTCAACTAATTTGTATAGCAACCCATTCTTCGTAAAATAATTATTGTGCGTCGACTTCTCTGCTAATACATCTATTATAGCTTTCAGTGTTTCATTTCGTGCCTGTGCACACTTTAACTTGCTGTGCATGCTGTCGTCGTTAATCATCATCACGGGATACCTACTAAGCGCATCCGCATGTCGAATTTTAGTACCCGCCCTATGTTCAACACTGTAGTTAAACTCTTGCAACAGCATTATCCAACGCGCCACTCTGGAACTAATATCTTTCTTTTCAACGGTTTTAGCAAAAGCATTACAGTCAGTAATTAATTTAAACTGTACTCCCAATAAATATACTCTGAATTTACGTAGTGCTTCTACAACTGCTAAAATTTCTAGTTCATAACTGGAAAACTTCTTTTCTGCTTCTGTCGTCTTCTTGCTCATGAAATAGACTGGATGCATAAGACCATCATCAGGTGACTTCTGTAATAAGACGGCACCAAAACCATCTATTGAAGCATCCGTATGCAATTCTGTTTCATGCCCTTGATGAAATATTTTTAAAACTGGGTTTTCTGTTATTAGTTTTTTCAACGTATTAATTGCGATTACTTCGTCGTTGTTTACTACAAATTTCGTATTCTTTTTTAACAGATCAGTTAACGGTTTAGCTATTATTGAGAATTTTGGAATAAACTTCCGAAAATATCCAACTAACCCCAAGAAACTCTGCAACTGCTTTTGATTACTGGGAATCGGAAATTTAGTTACGGCTTGTGTTTTCGCTTCAGATATACGTATCGACTTGTTTTCAATGACATGACCCAAAAAATCAATTTTCTTTTTCAAAAAGCAGCATTTTTTGAAATTTATTATTAACCCATATGTTTCGCATTGCTTAAAAACTAGTTTCAAGTTTGAAATTGCCTCTTCTTCTGATTTTGCTGGTATAATTATGTCATCAACATATGGAATAGCTATGCCTTTATTCGCCAAATCCCGAAATATAGCATTCACATGACGTTGAAATACGCTTGGTGAGTTCGTCAACCCAAATGGAACTCTCAAAAATTGAAATTGACCATTGTGTGTGATAAATGATGTATACTTACGGCTTTCTTTTTCTACGCCGACGTGAAAAAAAACCATTTTTCAAATCTATTGTGCTGAATATTTCCGCATTTTGTAGTTTATCGAGCTGATCTTCAATCAACGGCAAAGGAAAATGATCACGCACCATCTTTTTATTCAGCTGTCTATAGTCCACACACAACCGCTGAGAACCGTCACGCTTTTGAACCAATACTACCGGACTACTATACTCGGAATCGGATGGTTCTATAATTTTATCTTTTAACCATTGCTCGACTTGGTTCTCAATCACACACCGTTCTGAGTACGCAAATCTTCGCGGACGCGAAAAAACCGGAATGTCATCTTTTAGCACAATTCGTAGTTCAACATTTGTGGATTTAACACTTTTTGGCTGATACTCTTTAATCATTTTACACACCTCGTCCTTTGCCTGCTTGCTAGCTGTTATCTCAATGTCACTTTCTACATCGTTACAACTTACAATATCAATTTTCATCAATTTATTTAGTTCGTTTTCGTTTGCTGATTTATTAATTACAATACCGTCGCGATTTATTTTAATTTCAGCTTGTTTACAAAATTCCGCACCTAACACCACTTCAATGTCTAATAATTGTGAAGGTACCACTACAAAATTATCTTTAAAATGTGTTTCGTCAATTTTGAAATTTATTTCAAACGCACCCATCGGTTTTATTTTATTTTGGTTTCCAAACCCGACTAAATAAAAATTACATTCTTCAAGACACGGTTTGTTTAAATTTACGTACACGCTTTCATTTACAATATTGTATTTGCTACCTGTATCTATCAATGCTACGAAACTTCGTTTATTTATTATTACATTTTTACACATAGATTCATGCTCTACTGCAATCTTGCACACGCTACTCGAATTTTTAGCACTTTCATTCTTATTCTTTTGGCAATCTTTGCTTATGTGACCAAAATCATTGCATCTAAAACATTTTACACCTTTAGCTTTATTCTCACAGTTCGCCGATAAATGTCCTTTAACGCCACAGTTAAAACATTTTAAATCTCTTTTGTCATTACTTGTTTTTTGATTTTTGTCACTCACAACATTTTTATTTCTGTTTTCCACGTATTTCGCATTAACCGCCCGCTCGCTTATTTTCTCGTAGCACTTAAGTTTGTCCTTAAAATCTTTTAAATCTTTTGCGTTATACAGCACTGATTTGTTAATACTCAAGTCATTAATACCGTCTATGACGTATTGCATCAACGATTTGTCTTCTACCCCGCCGCGTAACGCTATTTCTTTCATTCGCAATAAATATTCTTGTACATTTTCTTTACTCTTCATTTTCGTTTCCGACATTAATTTGTGTATTTGCGCGCTATTTACCTCCGATTTAAATTCATCTAACAATGCATTCTTCAGAGCATTCCAACTTAAAATACCACGTTCGCTCATAACAAACATTTTTGCGCGCCCTTTCAAAGACCGTTTTGCGAATATAAATTTCTGCAGTTCATCCCATGCCATCATGATGGACATTTCTTCAAATTCCCTGACCCATATTTCGATAGGAAATTCGTCATTCCCCGAAAATGGTCTAATAGAGTCTTCCAAATCTCTAAAACTGAACACAAATTTATGTGATAATGCACCCCTATCATTTCTCCCCATTGCTGACTCAACATTTTGTGCCACTACTGTTGAATGAGCACCCATTCTCTCGTTGTTTATCGTCGTTTCTATATCTGCCGTTTTGTACATATTATTTGCAGCAGAATCGTCGTTTACTTCGTTGTTGCGCACACTCTCGTTATTTGCGCTGACGTTGCCTTCGCTTGCGTCGTCGTCGTCGTCGTCGTCTTGATCGCCATCGTTTGCAAAAACAGCATCAACTAACAAATTACCCCTTCTTAAATTCGTAAATATGTGTGCAGCTAAGTCATCGTTGTTATGGTGCAAATTTAACATACTAGATATTATAACCAAATCATTGCTCGACAGATTTTCAGCTATGAATGTTATTTTTTCGTCATATTTTCCGTCATTTTTATCAAAACAAAATCCGTCGAATTCACGTAACCGCTTTCGGTTGTTTCTGTCGCCGTCGCTCTCAAAAATGTATTTGTGTAGCAATACAATGTTTTGCTTTTTTTCAATGCGCAACATTTCGCGAATTTTCTCAAACTCAACTAAGCGCGACATAGTTATTTTGTGCTGTCTTTTCGTATATATGTATGTTCACAAATGTCCTCACGCGTCGTATGTATTTATTTACGTATTTATGCTGATTTTCGCATATATTCACATTAATTCAAGTTTATAAACTTATTATATTCACTCAATAAGTGTTGTATTATTAAGCTTGTTACATTTATTGCCTTTATGGCTTTTATGGATTTATTACACACGCGCGCAGTTTACTTCTAGAAACTTCTCAGTCGCACAAGTTTGGACACGTCTTTTTTTTCACTGAGGTTGAGCCCCCATATGTAAGATTATGGATTTGTTCTTTAAGAAGCGAACAATTGTAATCTAGTTTATTGTTTAATATTTAAATGAAATTGATGTATTATGAAGTTAAGTAAAAATGAATTACATTGCAGTTTAATAAAAAGTATAAAATATTCAATTCGGCTGATGAAACACACGTCTGCGTCGTTCGGCTTTTGTAACACAACTCGCTCGTTTTTGTTCTTCTCTTGTTTCTTCTCTTCTCTTGCAGTGCCGGCAATGGCGTTGCCACCTGCATTCCCACATTATTTGCAATAGATCCATCGATAACTTCGCGAAATATCAAAACCTATGGCTTTTTTTAAATTTTTGTCTTTAGAATCGTAATCTGCAAGTTTTTAAACTTAATAAATGTGACCCAGTTTACGGCTATCAAGTTTTTATATTATCTGCTGCAACCTGAGTGCATATGGTTTTTAAAAATTTCAAATGCAACGCGCCAGTTCTAAGAGTTATCTAATTCGAGTGAAATTTTTCACAGCTTATTTTTACAGCATAACGCATCATATTCCGCCTGGCGAAAAAAAAATTGTTTCTTAACGAACAGCTTAATGTACATACATATGTACGAACTACTGGGTTTTGCTGGGACTGCACCTGGTTTTATCCAGAGTCAGCTGTCTGGCAACTCTGGCTACATACTTCAAAAGTTTTGTGCTCGTGGATTTAAATAAAATTTGTATAGTTTTAAAGTCCATGTTAATTGTGGAAAACGTTTAAGACTTAATTTTCTTTGCTCAATTGACTCAATTTCATTGAAGTTCTCGTGTTCTGCCTCTTTGATGAGTTACATTGGTAAATCTGCAGTGGAGGTGCTCCAAAATTTCTTATTGTTTTGCAACAACACCAATTAGGTGCAAAGAAACAACAACATTTGCGCCAGTGGCTAAAAGCTTATGTCAAATACTATACTTGAGCTCTCAGCGCCATCTGTGTGTCAACAGTGTCAACTACGTTTGAAGTAAGCTGCTAATTTTAAGGTGACCAGCACCCGAATTCCAAAAATCTCCATCTCGATGATGCTAAAATTCGCTAAAATGCTTAAGCAAATGAACTCACAGAATCTTAGGAGATCGCGCTTATTTGCGATTCTCACACGCCATTCGCTTAGCTATGATTTAGTTTCATTATCCGTCGCTTGAGGGCGCTTGGGTAGCACTGCCAGCTGTCAAAATTTGTTTACATCTTGTGTACAGAAAAAAATAGAAAAAGCGCAAAAAAATAGTGAAAAATACAAATAATTGCAATTTGAGGACTGTTTTTTAAACTTTGTGGAGTCATGAGTCAACTAAGACATTATACTAATCGCGCAGCCAATAATTCTCTAAAGATTTTAAGGGAGAGTCTCCGAAAGAAGCGAAAATCTTTGCGTGAATCTGTGGATCCCTTCAGTATTTCGGAGGAGCGGTTTATAGAGCTCTTTAGGCTAACAAAAGAGGTCTGCAAAAATGTTTTTGAGGAAATCCGTCCTCATATGAAGCAGAGGCAATCGGGTGGACTTCCTAAAATGCTGAGATTTCTTACAGCATTGCGATTTTTTGCTCAAGGTAAGTGGACAAGTTTTAAATTTTGTTTCACAAAATACTTACAATAATGTTCACATTCAGGAAGCTACCAGCGATCAGTGGGGCAGGATTTCTTACTCAACGTGTCACAAAGCAGCGTTAGCAGATGTGTGAGAGAAATTTCCAACATTATGGACAAATACCTACTAGCTAAGTACGTGAAGTTTCCAATTTCAGCTGAAGATATGCTTACCGTAAAGGAGAAGTAAGTCTTGTATATATACAATGCATGCGATTGTAAAAATATTTATTAACTACCGCAGATTCTACCGAGAATTCCGATTCCCAGGTGTGATAGGGGCAATTGACGAATCGCACATTAAATTAAAATGTCCGGACAAAGACATTGAGCATGTATACGTATGTAGAAAGGGTGGACATTCAATAAATTTGCAAGTGGTACGTGTAATTTAGTTCTTCATCTGAAAATCGAAATTCCTATTAAGGTGTGTGACTATAACTTAAAAATATTGGATTGCAACCCGCGATTTGGTGGAACTGCGCACGATGCATCAGTGTGGAGAGCCAGTGCACTGAAAGTTCTGCTTGACAACAAATATTCAAGTGGGGAACGAAACTTTTGGCTTTTAGGTGAAAAAGATTAAAATTATTTCTTATTTCTATACTAACTTTATTTTTTGTGTTACAGGCGACAGTGGATATCCTCAGATTCCCTTCTTGATTACACCAATTCAAGGAAATAATCTTACCCAGGCGCAGGAAAACTACAATAGGCAGCATCGAAAAGCCAGAAACTGTGTAGAACGCTGCTTTGGAGTACTTAAAAGCAGATTTCGGTGTCTTTCAGCAGAGCGAGTCTTAATATATGACCCCATTGTGGCAGGGAAAATAATAAACTCGTGTATAATTTTACACAACATCGTTTTGACACACAATATCGGGAATGGATTGGAGACCGGTGAGATCGAAATTGAACCAATTCGTGTAAATGATGTTCCGTACGAAACCAGTGAGGTGGGAATCTTTCCCGAAGGTGTAACTGCACGACAAAATGTAGTTGCTAATTTCTTCCAGACATAACCATATCTGTATTTCGTAACAGCTTCACCCATGCGTATTAAAAAATTAAAAAATAAACAAAGAACTTGTCAATACATGTTTTGGTAAGATTTATTTTTTCAATTTGGTATGATTGTACGTAGTAACGTAGTAAGTATATAAGTTTAACTAAGTCCAACTGCGTTGACCTGAAACTTACATATATCATTTCAAATTCTATTCAAAAATTAGTAAAAACTATCAGCCGAAATCAGCGGCTGCATCTACATAAATCTTTGGGGAAATAAGTCCTCAAGATTCTTTATTATCAACAAAAGTATTATACAACTAATGATATTTTAATGGATCAAAAGTAAGTCGTAGTAAACGGCGCAATTACTAGAAAAAGTATATGTACATCGACGCCTCAACAATCGATGATGATGCCATATCGATCGTTCGTGCTGAACTTGGTGTTCCCACATACTCCCTCTCCAGGGACCTTGTCACGATTAAACGAAATGCACACTAGGTTGCTGATGATTTGTTCGTGACTCCACGGTTGCCTCTCGCGAACTCGCATGGTGGTTATCTTCCACGAAAAACGCTGGTTTCAGTCGGCTTAATGAAACAGATACCACCTTGTCTTTGATTTTTACTTTGTATACTCGATCACCTCGATCTACCACTTCAAAAGGCCCACTGTACGGTGGCTCGAGCGGTTGTTTCACAGCGTCAGATCGGATGAAAACGTGTGAGCACTGTTCGATGTTCTTTAGCAGGAACGGGATTTTGTTAGTATGGTGAGCTGCTTGAGTTGGTCGTATTTGGCGCATGTCTTGTCGAAGAAAATTGAGAAGTGTCTCGGGTCTTACGTCCGATTCGACGTCGTCAAAAAATTCATTGGGCAACCGCAGTGGAGCTCCATAAATCATCTCGGCAGTTGATGCTTTCAATGCTTCTTTGTAACACGTACGCAAACCCAACAAAACCGTTGGTAAAATATCAGGCCAGGGTACCTTCTCGTTGCACATCAGCGCTGCCTTCAATGTTCTGTGCCACCGTTCCACCATCCCATTCGATTGCGGGTGATAAGCAGTAGTATGGATATGCTTGCATCCCATTATTTTAGCTAACTCTTTGAAAATAGCTGACTCGAACTGAGTGCCTTGATCCGTTGTAATAGTTTTTGGAGTTCCAAAACGCGCCACCCAATTTGACCAGAAAGCATTCGCTACGCTCTCTGCTGTGATATTTGCTAATGGTACGGCTTCTGGCCAACGAGAAAATCGATCCACCATGGTCAGGCAATAACGAAAATTACGTTGCAGTGGCATAACTACGATGTCTAAATGGACATGGTCGAACCTAGCATCCGGCACGACGATCTTCTCCGGCGTGGGATGGTTATGCCTGCTGATCTTTGCACGTTGACACGGTACGCAGTTTCTGCACCAGTCAATGATATCTTTTCTCATCGAGGGCCAGACGTATGTTTGCTTCAGTTGATGTAACGTTGCTCTACCACTAGGGTGGGCGAGGCCGTGTACAGATGCGAAAACTTGAGGTCGTAGGCCAGCTGGAATGTAAGGGCGAACGTAGCCAGTTGAGGTGTCGCAGTAGAGAGTCACGTTGTCATCGTACCTTATAGATTTCAGCTTTAGAGAAGTAGAGTCAGTCAGCAATGGTGATAGTTCGCGATCGCTAGCCTGAGCTTCAGCAATGTGTGATAAGTTCATAGCTGTTGGCATAGTGATAGCACATAATCTTGACAATGCGTCAGCGACCACATTGTCTGCCCCTTTGACGTGTACGATTACTGTCGAAAACTGGGATATGTACCACAAATGCCGTTGCTGGCGGGGAGATGCTTTCTCAAGCTTTTGTTTAAAAGCATACACTAATGGTTTGTGGTCAGTCTTAATAACAAAAATGCGGGCTTCAATCAAGTGCTTGAAATACCTAATCGCCTCGTACACTGCCAACAACTCGCGATCATATGTACTGTAGTTTTTCTCCGACATACTCAACTTTTTTGAGAAAAAACCAAGGGGTCGCCACACCTCGTCTACCTGCTGTTCCAGCACTGCCCCAATGGCAACATCCGATGCGTCACACACTAAAGCTAATTTGGCTCCGGGCACCGGAAATGTTAGTTGTGCTGCCTTGGCTACACTCTCTCTGCATTCGTCGAATGCACGAACCAGCTCCGGTGTCCACTTTACCTCACGTCTATCATTCTTTTTAACATCTTTCAACAATTCAGCCAGCGGTGCTTGAACGTGTGAGGAACGGGGTAAACATCTACGGTAATAATTCACAACACCCAGAAAACGGCCCAATTCGCTGATTGTTTTTGGGCGTTCGTACTTCATAATTGCAGTAATTCGATCCGATGGGGGTTTAATCCCATCTTCATTAATAACATAACTTAGAAAACGTACCTCTGTCTGTTCGATTTTACACTTGCTAATGTTGATACACAGCCCATGTTTCTGAAGAATTTGCAAAACGGCTCGCAGATGCTGTTCGTGCTCGGCCATCGTTTCTGACATAACCAGTATATCGTCTATATAACAGTAAACAAAATCAATGCCACGAAAAATGTCGTCCATGAATCTCTGGAATGTTTGTGTGGCATTTTTTAGCCCAAAAGGCATAAACAGAAATTCGACCAGGCCAAATGGAGTACAAACCGCTGTCTTTTGAATATCGTCCTCCGCCATCGGAATCTGATAGTACGCCTTGACTAGGTCAAGCGTAGAAAAAAACTTCTTACCATGTAATTTTTCCGTAAAATCGTAAAGGTGTGCTATTGGGTACCGATCCGGTATCGTGATAGCATTCAATTTGCGGTAGTCCCCACACGCACGCCATCCACCATCTTTCTTGGCCACCATGTGGAGAGGACTTGCCCACGCACTTTTGGAAGGCCGACATATGCCTTGTCCGATCAAAAAGTTTATTTCCGATTTAGCAGTCGCTAACTTTTCGCCCGCTAACCGACGGGGGCGTTCCGCGACCGGCATGCCCTGCGTCTCGATACTGTGTCGTACCTGATGTTTAGTATGAGTGCCTCTAAGAACAGGCTTTGTTACATCGATGAATTCTCGAAAAAGGTTAGGGAGTTTTGTGCTACTCTGCAGAGTTAACACAGAATTTTGATCAGTCTTCGTTAGACATGCTGGTGTTTTTAACCCTGTTAGTGAGTCGATTAATTGGCGATTCTTCAGGTCAACAAGTAGTTGGAAACTCGTTAAAAAATCGGCTCCGATAATGGCGGCCTGGACATAGGCGACTATGAATGGCCATTTGAAACTGCGGAGCAGGCCCAAACTTAGGTTGACTAGAATGGTACCATATGTGCGTATTGAAGTTTGGTTAGCTGCATACAAAATAAGATCTCCTTGTTTAGCATTTTGTCCGGCCATCGTACGCGGAATTACCGAGACCACTGACCCGGAATCAATAAGAAAACGTATATGAGAGGTATTGTCAAAAATATGTAATCTGGTTTCCCAAATATGGTTTTGTTGAGTTCCGCTGGAAGATGTTTTACTGTCGCCCGCCAGCGTCTCTGACGACAGTCGTGTTAGTTTAACGATGCATGAGAGCAATTCGGGCGGCACTTCCTTGCCCCATCACCAAATTTCTTATGATAATAACAAAGTCCGTCACTTGCAGTAGCACCATGCTGAGACGACTGGCTCGACAAAGAGCGCTGGTTCCGACCATGACTGCGTGATCGGCTGCGAGAACGATTGGTAGACTGCAAACGCTTCACTTCGTCTTGCAGACTGTCAACCTTCTGAATAAGAATGTGAAAAGGATCGCTTATGTCTTTTGAGCCCCCAGGAACTGTTACCGCACTTACTTCGTTCTCTGGCTTCTTCGGAATTGGTGATGAAATAGACATTGTAGAGTTTGCACCGATAGCCTCGAGCATTTTATCGGCTACTTTGGCGAGCTTGTCCAGATCGGTTTCTTCCCAAACTGTTAGAAGTGGCCGTATCGATTGCGCCATCTCTGATAGAAAAAGAGTGAGGATGATGCTCTCACTACCAGGGCCAGGAGCCAAGCGACGCATATGCGATAATATCTCGGATGGCTTTAAACCTTGCGTTCCTCCGCCCTGCAACAATCGGCGAAGTTTCAATTCAGGCGACTCTGCGAATCTTTCTAGTAAACGTTTTTTTAGAAGCTCATACTTCCCAGACGCCGGTGGACGAGCAACTAAGTCTTCAACGGTCAAAACAACTTCTTCCTCCAGATGTACTATAACCAAGTCGAATTTGTCTACGTCTTCATTGATGCCATGTAGACGAAAAGAACGCTCTACTTGTGCGAACCATAAGTGGGGATTCGCTCTAGTAAATTTAGGTAGGTGAATAGCTATGCGTTGTGTGCCAAGTCGAGGAACGCTTGACGACGTCGAAACTCCCACTCGTAGTGCCTCCAGCTGAGACTGTAAGTCGCGTACTTGATCAGCTAATGCCTCTGCCATTGCTGAATCTACCGTTTCCTCAAAAACTAATTTCCTCCTTGATAAATTTCGCAAGTTGTATTTCGGTGTGTGCATAAACCATGTTCAGTAAATTTGGCACCCGAAAATATGTTCTCCAATTTACCAATCACGTCGGGGTCACCACTTTGGGGAAATAAGTCCTCAAGATTCTTTATTATCAACACAAGTATTAAGTAAGTCGTAGTAAAAGGCGCAATTACTAGAAAAAGTATACATCGACGCCTCAACAATCGATGATGATGCCATATCGATCGTTCGTGCCGAACTTGGTGTTCCCACAAATCTATGATCACAATTTAATATCATTGCTGCTCTACAGCTTAAGTTTAGTAATTTTGTTTAAGGTAAAATTTGTGAAAACATATGAACCTTTGACAATACTTGTTTATATAAAATACATAATTGCAAAATTCAAACCAATTCCATAGTTTTTTGAAACGGTGTTCTACAGCATTAAATATACTTATTTAATAAAGTTTTACAAATGTACCTACGCTGTTCTACAGCTTGAAATATTTTTATAGAAAATTGGTTAGACAATTTCGTTAAAAACTAAATTTGTAAAAAATTTGTACCTTAGACCTTTTTTAAAATAAAATAATTACAAGATTCAAGCAAATTCAATACAGTTTTTTGAAAGGCTATAAGGCACTATAAATATTCTTATTTTATAAAGTTGTACGTATGTACGCTGTTCTACAGCTTGACCTATTTACATTTCTTAAATTAAATAAAAAAGATTAAAAGATTGTGGTGTTTTATGGATCTAAAAAAGAAACAAGGCATCGGCTAACGTCGCAAAGGTGCTAAGTCCACTTGTATCGACTCAGATTTCAACTTTAAATTTACCACTTAGCACGTTTTCGCATCAATCTTAACAACGCACTCACAACCAAAATAGGTTTGCAAATAATGATATAGGTGGTAAATATTAACAGTTTCTTTCACTATGAATCAAAATCATAATTCGATAAGGTGGACTTAGCACCTTTGCGAAGTAAGCCGACGACTAGTTGCTTTGTTAATCTAGGACTTGCTCACTTTATATAGGCCGCATAATTTTGATGGTAAAAATGTATTCAGAGCAGGCGCGTAGCCAGAAAAAAATTTCGGGGGGGGGGGGGTTTTTTGGCCAAAGTGTCAGTAAATAAAAATTACCTGTATATATCGCGCATTTCTATGACAACCGGCGTAAATGTGATTCTAAAGTTTAGAATCTTAACCAAATTTGGTTTGGTCATACACCTAGACCAGTATATCTGCGCTCAGTAAAATTAACTTCTTTAGACTAATTTCATAATGTTTGAATGAAAGTATGTGTAAATACACAACAAAAATACTCAAAGTTAACAACTTTGTGGATTATTCAAGAAAACTCGAAAAATCTTCGTCAAAATTTCTAACTTTTTAGTAAAATTTTTTAGATTTTTTTCGAGAATGCAGTTTTGCAGCTCTTTCAATTGTAGTGAACAAAGATACGAATCTTAAGCTGCTAAAATAATTACTCGATTTTTGGCAATTTTTTTTCTAGCCGACCAAGAGCATTTTCTTCAATATAAAAATATTACGCTTATAAATTCTTAACTTTTAGTTGCAATACTTTTATTGTTTTTACACATACTTTCATACAAAATAATTAAATTAGTCAAAGGACGTTAATCTTACTGGAAATTCCAAGCAACACTTTGAACGCAGACACACTGGTCTAGGTGTATATGTAGCCCCAAAAAGTTTTAAATCTAGACTAAAACATTTAGCCGAGCACAAAACAATATTTATTTTTCTTGTTTGTTTTGAAGTTTTGTTTAGGATTTCTTCAGGAGTTATGTACTTCAAAAGCCGAGTGAATATTGAGTAGAGCCAGCCTCTCCTGTCCCATCGTACTTCTTATATAAGTTTTTAACCTTCGAAGGGAAGAAAAAGACCGTTCGCTAGGAGCAATTATTTAATGCATCAATGAAAGTGCTTGGTCGCTCATCTTTCGGATTGGAAAATATTTTTCTTTTTTAGGCCTTTGCGCTGTTCAAAATAAATCCAAAAACTCTATATAAATGAAACGCTTAAGAAAAATTGCTTGTGTCAGAATCTCTTCCACTTTTCTACTGCTAATTTCTGGAAAATGTTTACAAAAAAGTGACCTGGGCAACTCTGGCTTTGGAAAGAAGTAAATAGTTGTCGCTTTATTTCTTGAAGAAAAACTGAAGCTTCGGAAAAATAAAAACAAAAAATATAATAAAATAACGTTGAATACAAAACGTAACGTCAAAAATTCTTGGCTATTCATGACAATTTCATGAATTGAAAATATTTCTTGAGCATTTTCTTTTCAACAGCATACCGCGCTTTTACTTTTAAAACTTTTCAACCTTTTTTGCAAATTAGCGTCACTTTTTATTAGCACCTGACAAGTATAAGTACAATCTAATTGTTACTTTCTCTGATAATTCAATACTACTGCGTTGTGTACTGCTTGGTAATTTTTGGTAATTTTTTTTGACTTCTTGGTCATTGTTTTGGTTAAGCTTATGGCAACCGTGACTACAATAACGAGAGGCACTCATTTTTACGATTTTTGCCCGTTGTATTTATAACTCGAAAAGCAGTTAATTTGAATTTCAACAGACCTGATAGATTTGCGAGAATTTCTTAAAGCGCCAAATGAGTGAACCGTTGCAGGAATTTAGTTGTAAACTCTTAGGGCCACTTTCATAAAAGCCGGTTCAGCCTAATCGGTGATTAATTTGACAGCTAACCGTACAAAATACGTCAATTAAAGTCTGGTTAGCGGCTACCGGCTTTTATGAAAGCGGCCCTTAGACTTGCTCTGATAATTGATTAGCGACTACCAATAACTTCTCTCAGTGTGAAATATGATTTAATTTTATTCTTTCGTGTTTTCATTATTGCTATTAATGCTAATTTCTTAACAGGGGTTTTAAAAGTGAACAGAGTAATTATTCTAGTACAGACGTATATTTTTCAATTTTCGGAAATTTCGGGGGGGGGTTTGAACCCCCAAACCCCCCCCCCCCCCCCCCCCCCCCCTGAATACGCGCCTGATCATATATATTATTTCTGTAAGGCCTTTTTGTGGTTGCTCCTAATTTTCTGCTCTCATTTCGAACCAATATTAATAAGTAAGGTATCGTTTTCAAGGTGTGGGTTACCTCTACATGCGAAACTATATATTAATTACAGCAGTGCTTTTGTTTAAGCGTATTTTATAAAAATTAATTTGTTTAAATAAACCATTGTGAATGCACAAAAAAATCATTTTGTACTGCAATGCTATTGTGACTGACATTCATCACACTGCAGAGCGGTGTTGATAAAATCGGGGATATCGCCCTTTTTCGGGGATTTTCCGTCTGCCAATGTATGTAATTTCGAAGTGGTTTCGTATTTGTTTCCTTTAGGGGTTATTTGCAATCAAAGTTGCAAGTTTTCATGTGGTTGTTGTAATCGCATTAGTCCGTTCTTAAAAATGTCCAAAAAAGTGTTCTGCGCAGAAATGCTGAGTATGGCGTAGCCGGTGTTGGACTGGCTGAGTGTTATTTTTTATAAGCAACTCGGAAAGGTGTTCTGCACACAAATACCATGGTTCCCCATCCGAATTGGGATCGGACCTGGGTCCTTTTTACAAAAAATTAAAAAAGCGCTCCGGGATTCGTGATCCTGCGGCCCATACACGTTTTTTGAGCCCTCCCATATTTTTTTTTAAATTTTTTTGCAGTTGACCCCTAAAGGAAATAAATACCAATGCTTTTTGGCTATAAAATCCCCAATTCATGATTTAAGCAACATCGTTTGGTTTTCCCCGCCGAGGAATAAACTCAGAGCAGCACTACAAAAATTTGAAGAGAAATGTTTTTGAAGGTTCTAATGATAACCTCTACATTTATCGCGCCATAGTTCTTTTTAGGTGTGTTATTCCATGCTAGAAAACAAATTTGGTAGTCTTGAAACTATTTTGGTACACAAAATAAAAGTCAGTGGCAGCACTGCGCTGGACTGGCAGTGGTGCAAGTCTTTGATTTTGATTAAAAAAGACAATGGTGAATGGACATTCTTTTCAAATGTTCAAAAGCAGATGGCGCGGAAGATTGTCTAATGAACATCGTGCTATAATCCACTACTTCCTGCAGGTGAAGTGCGTTTTGACATGCAGATAGCGCCGAAGATTAACTAACGAACGTCATACTGTAATCCACTAATGAACATCATGCTATATCCACTACTTCCTCTAACATCTGTGGCAGATAAGACTAAACGACTAAACTCAAGAAAGGACGATAAATGGGATTTATGAAATTAAGCAATATTTTTGATTGCGGGGTTGGGCAGAAAAATAAACGATGATGAAAATTTCAAGATACTACCTCAACGGGAAGTTCGTTGAAAAACGAATTAATCGACACCGAAAACAGACCTTCGCATTTCTTTTGTAATGTTCATTGACTAATTAAATAAATAAATAAATAGAGTCCCTCACGCTCCACCTAGCGGGTCCTTTTTTTTGCACATTTGGAAATTGATTAAGTAACACACACATAAAATATCAGCCAAATCGGTCCATAATTACGAATTTAAGTTTTTATTACCGCGATCTAAGCCCCACCTAGCGGAATTTTTTTCCGAAATATTTCTTTTCATCGTAGTAATACATGTTCCGAATTTCATCTAAATCGGACATAAATGCGAATTTTGAAAATATAGCGACCCACGCCCCATCTATTGTGATTGAGTAACAGAAGCAAACGTCTGGACATCCAAACATCGCTACTTTTACATCATCATATATATACTGGAGAGGTCCAAGGTGAGTCTGGCTCTTCGATGACATCGTTTTCCATCATTTTGGCAATATCAGATTTAAGCTCTTGCATTTTCGGAAATGACAAACGATATGGTGGAGATGAAATTGGCTCTTGATCCCCGGTGTCAATAAAATGCTGGGCGTATTGAGTAGGCTCAAGAGATGGACCAAATACGCTCGAATGTCCTTGAAGTACCTCATCAAGTTGCGTCTTTTCCTCCATCAGATGCCTTAATAAATTTAAAATCGATAGACAACAAGTTCGTGGAGGAAGGGTTATATACTAAACCCGTAAAAAGATTTCCAGCTTCATAACGCTTCGGTGTTACCATACCCGGAGGAATGGCGTCTCGAAAAATACTTTGGATAGCATGCGGAGAATAATTATTTGGAACATCAGGCCCATGGTATTCGAATTCCGACACATAAACTTTTGTTGTTTCAGTTTTGCGTACTGGTGCTTCTTCTGGCTTACGTTTAGGACAGATTTCGGGTACGATTACCCGCTCGATAATGAACCAATACCTTTGTCCCATATTCATGACAATACCTTCTTTTTCCATAAAATCCGCGCCTATTAGGGTCCTATTTCCTGTACCTTTTGGTAAGATTATAAATGGAATATCTAAAGAACGAGTACCTATGGTGATCTTGCATGTTGTAGACAAACAGTCCTGTCGTGACGAACTGCCGTCAGCCAACGTTATTTCACAGTTAACGTTCTTGTATACGCAGCCCTTATAGTCCATGAGACGTTTTAGGTTCGCACTTGCAACACTCGTTCTTGCACCAGAATCAAAATAAACTTGACCAGTGACCAAAAATCTGAAGATTTGAAATGGGAATGTCCCTACCAATAGACGTCGAAAGCGAATTAAAATTTACATATCCAGGAGTTGTGCTTGTTTTGTTTTTGCAATTTGAGCAGTTAGAACTTCGGGTTGAGTGATACCGCCTGCGCTATATTATCAGCGTGTGTATTCTTAGTTTCTTCATTCTTCTTCTTAAAACATGTTTCTGTAGCGTGACCTTTCTTGCGACAAAACCCACAACGAGCTACGCCATTTGCACTGCTACCGGTGGTAGTGTGATTATCAGTATTCGCAGTCGGTTGTTTTTGTTCTGGTATGCATAGTTCTGCCTCACGCGCCTCACTTAATAATTCATCAAAGTTGGAAATTCTGTTCCTATTCACCCTATGACGGATTCTCACATGCAAAAGCCCATACAACATATCAATTTGGTCAGCTTCGGCTGGCACATTAGTTAATTGGGATAAAAGTGCACGCTTCTTCGTTTTAAAAACGTCTGCATAAATGCGCCATGCGGGTTTGGGGGGTTCAAATGCTTCACGCAACATTTGAATAACATCATCGAAAGCTTCGGCTTTCGATTTTACCCCGATCCACCACTCTGCAGCATCACCTTCCAGAATCATTGGCATAATACTAATTGCATCAACATCGCTAATCTTCTCTACCGCCTTAAAAGTGGAAATAGCAGCTATGAACTCCTCGACTTTTGTGGAACTACGCTCACCGCTAAAACGAGTAGTACAGTTGCTAAATTACCCAGGACGGGAATTATAACTGCCCACTACTGTTAAGAGCCTATCAAATTGCTCATCGGTAAACGTTGGCATATTTTTATTTTTGTTGGATTTACTTTTTGCAATACGTTCGCTTCGGCGAAACGGAGGATTGCTAAGGAGGTTTGCTACAATGATTAGGCGCCAATTATAGAAGTATAGAGGTTTTGTATAATTGGATGGTTGGTAAATAAAAACTCTTCAATGCTGGTTATGCTTAAAGTCACTCGAAGAACATTTATTTACAATATAAGAGCAGGGTCTAATGTGGGTTATGGCAAAAAACCTTAAACGAATACAAAAGTATAACGCATTAGCTTTCTATTAATTATTAAGCACACAGTGCTACAGGGTATAACCTAACATACAATAGGAATCTCCCTTACTTTGTCATTAACATACATATGTACATATGTATGTACTCAGCTAAGATGTTAAGAAGCCGGCGTAACGCTGTCTATCTATAACATCATCGCTCATACTTGCACATAGGTATGAAATGATTTGATTTACATATCTATAGGGTGTTTTTTTTAGGGGTATAGAACTTCGAATTGAAATAAAACACAAGAAAATCGTTTTATGCCATTAATGTTTAAATATGATTTCGGGCATGTGGCCGCCGCGGCTGGCTCGAATAAAGCCAATTCTACAGGTCCAATTTTCAACCACTTTTTCGAGCATATGGGGCCGTATGTCGGCAATAACGCCACGAATGTTTGCTTCCAATTCCCCTAACGTTTCTGGTTTGTTGGTGTAGACGAGCGACTTCACATATCCCCAAAGGAAATAATCCAATGGTGTCAAATCACACGACCTTGGTGGCCAATTGACAGGTCCATTCCGCGAAATTATGCGAATGTTTCCTTCAATAAATCGATTGTGACGTGCGCTGTGTGGCATGTAGCGCCGTCTTGTTGGAACCACAACTCATCCACATTCATGCCATCCAATTCGGGAACAAAATAGTCGGTTATCATGGCTCTATACCGGTCTCCATTAACGGTAGCTGCCTCTCCAGCATTATTGCGGAAGAAGTATGGCCCAATGACTCTACCAGCCCATAGAGCACACCAAACAGTCAGTTTTTGTGGATGTAATGGCGTTTCAAGGGTCTCATGTGGATTCTCTTCACTCCAAATGCGGCAATTTTGCTTGTTGACGTAGCCATTCAACCAAAAATGAGCCTCATCACTGAACAAAATTTTGCCATTTGAAAAAAAAATTTGAACCATTATTTTCGAAATAAATTTGCACGATTTGCAAGCGTTGTTCTTTTGTCAACCTGTTCATGATGAAATGGCAAACCAAACTGAACATAAATGACATTAGAGTTGCCAGATTTGACCACAAAATGCCAGTTTATCTCTATTCGAAAAACAAACCTGTAAAAAAACACCCTATATATATTAATAGGCTAACATTTTTTCCATACAATCAATTGCCAGAGTGTATCTCATAAAAAAATGCATAACTCCAATTATTATATATTTTGATATGTTTTCATGGGCCAGGAGCTTTGCATAGGCATATTATATTTAACAAAAAATGCTTCATTAATTTGTAATAATTCATCAAAGTATTCACCAAAACCCAAAGCTGTTAAGTACAGTATCTGACTGTTTTGTTGTACATACAGCAGTGGCGCAGGTGGTGAGCGTGCCGGCTATGATGCGTGCGTTCGTAGGTTCAAGGACGTGTTCAGGGCAGGTTAAGTTTTTTTTTTTTTTACTAAATTGAATTTGCCTTAAAATATACGATTATTATATTTTTTTTTTAAATTTATTATATTTGTAATCCAATATTTTTCTGTTTATGACATCTATCTTGGAGTGAAAAACCCAAATTTTTTAAAAAAATATAAAAAATTATTCCAATTTATCAATTTATATTTTTTAAGAAATATATCATATTTAATATGGAAAAAGTAAAAACACAGTTTGTAGCTTCTTCAATTTTATATTTACGAAATAATTAGAAATCGCGTTAATTTTCCTAAAGACATCAACTATTTTCTTCCTAAAAATTTTTATTTGTAAAAGAGTCGACATATAACCCAATATTTCAATATTTTTCTGTTTATGACATCTATCTTCGAGTGAAAAAACCAATTTTTTTGAAAAAAAAGCTAAACAATTATTTCAATTTATCAATATATATTTTTTAAGAAATATATCATATTTAATATACAAAAAGTAAAAACACAGTTTGTAGCTTCTTCAATTTTATATTTACGAAATAATTAGAAATCGCGTTAATTTTTCTAAAGACATCAACTATTTTCTTCCTAAAAATTTTTATTTGTAAAAGAGTCGACATATAACCCAATATTTCAATATTTTTCTGTTTCTGACATCCATCTTCGACTGAAAAAATCAAATTTTTTGTAAAAAAAAGCTAAAAACTTATTTCAATTTATCAATATATATTTTTTAAGAAATATATCATATTTAATATATAAAAAGTAAAAACACTGTTTGTAGCTTCTTCAATTTTATATTCATGTAATAGTTTGAAATCGCGTTAATTTTTCTAAAGACATCAACTATTTTCTTCCTAAAAATTTTAATTTGTAAAAGAGTCGACATATAACCGGAATCCTTACATATATGCGAGTTGAATTTGACGAAAGAAACCTGGAAACCAGAAAACCATCATATGTGTAAGTTGAAATATTCTCCCGCTAAACGGACTTCAAAAAATCCACAACTAAAGGAAAAATTGAGAAAACAGTCTGTATCACCAAAAAAAAAAACACAATTTGGAAACCGGCTAATATTAAGAAGTTAACGGAATCTCAAAATGAACTTTCATTCGTTTCAATCCATATGGCCAATTTTGTTCGATATGGCATCATTCTATGTGACCATTATATCTATATATATAAAAGAAAGTGACGTTAGTACAAACGCTCATCACTGAAGAACGCCTGCACCGATTTGGATGATTGACACCAATTCAGATTGTTCTCTGGCCAGAATAGGAGAATATCCAAAAAAATTCCCGAAAAATTCAGATTGTTCTCTGGCCAGAATAGGAGAATATCCAAAAAAATTCCCGAAAAATTCAAAAAAACAAAAAAAAAATTTTTTCCAATACATTTTGTATATCGCATACCGTTTGAACGAATATTATACATAAAAGAAAGTGACGTTAGTACAAACGCTTATAACTCAAGAACGCCTGCAACGATTTGGATGATTGGCACCAATTCAGATTGTTCTCTGGCCAGAATAGGAGAATATCCAATAAAATTCATAAAAAATAAAAAAAAAATATTTATTTTCCTATACATTTTGTATGGTGAGAATTTTTATGATTTTTTTGTTAAGAAAAGCTCAATAATTAATTGCATTGCGAACGCAGTGTAACTTAAATGCTGGTTCATGTATTGCCAGTAGATGGCGATATGTGTATCAACTTATGACAGCTTTTGACAGTTATTCAATTTTAATGAGTACATTATTTTCAAACGATTATTTGTGAAAATTTAAAACGTCTTTTTGTGAAATTACCATTGAAAAGTTATTTCACAAATTTTGGTTAAGTCTGGTGAAGTGGAAATTGTAAATAGTTACAGATGTTATATTTATGTGATTCCAAGTGTTAATTTCGGACTGGGCATTAAATTGAATTCTCTGTTCATTCTACTCTGTTGATTAATTTTGTTGTGGAATTATATTTTCAAACGGTAAGTTGCCTTCGAAGATGTGTATTTTGTGAGGATTTGACATTTGTTCATTTATCAGTGTCTTTCAAAATGCCGGCAGTCAGAAGATCAAATCTTTCGCGTCAAACCCGCAATGCAAGTAGACTTCGCAATATCGTCAGCCAATTGAATACGAACGAACAACAAATCGTAAGAGAAGAGCGCCGTGTTAATATAGCCCAACATCGTGCATCACAAACGCAAAGGGAAAGACAGGCGGTAAGTGAGACGGCTCAGCTAACAATGAGAAATCGTCGAACATATCCACCAACACAACAACGTGAAAATCGAAATCAGCGATTTAGAAGAAGTGCTTCAAGTGTTGATTTGGATAGAGTAGCATTTCATTACGATTGCACAATTGACTACAGCTCGCTTCCTTCCGTTCAAATTGGACCGATGGAGGTTTTGTGTAGCCATTGCAGTGCATTGAAGTTTGCTGGAGAAACACCTGGGTTATGCTGTCTCAGTGGCAAGGTTAAATTACCACTATTACCCTTGCCGCCAGAGCCATTGCATTCCCTGCTTCGTGGTGAAACACTGGAATCACGTCATTTTCTTTCAAGCACTCAGAACTATAACGGATCCTTTCAAATGAGTTCATTTGGAGCAAATATTATTAATGAAAATGGATTCAATCCGACGTTCAAGGTGATAAAAAATTCAAAATATTATTACAAAAATGTAGATTAAATAAATAAAAGGATATATTTTGTTATAACTTCCTCATCGACTTCACAGATCCAAGGCCAAATTCACCATCGAATTGGGGCATTACTCCCCCTTGAAGATGCACAACATAAATTCCTACAAATATATTTCATGGGCAATGTGGAAAATGAACTTGATCAGCGTCAAATAATCAATCCTGCAATGAAAAGAGGAATTCTTGGAGAACTGCAGCAGCTACTTCATGAACATCATGCATTGCTTCGGATATTCAAAACTGCGTTGGATCGAATGCCAACTGATGACTATAAAGTTGTAATTAGAGCTGATAAACGACCGACTGGAACACATGAACGTCAATTCAACGCTCCAACAATAGATGAGTTTGCAATTTTGCTAGTAGGTGAAAATGTGGAGTCCCGCGACATTGTGCTGACACGTCGCGACTCTGGGCAATTAAAACGAATAGCCGAAACACATCGCTCATACGATACACTGCAATACCCACTAATGTTTTGGCAAGGAGACGATGGATATCATATAAATATCAGGATGATAAGTCCGTTGACCGGTGAGCATCGATATCATAATAATTATAATATCAATCCGAAACTAATATCACTGATATTATTTTAGGCGAGGAAACCAACAAGAATGTAAGCGCAATGAACTTTTACGCGTATCGTTTAATGATTCGCCAAAATGTCGACAACTATTTGCTTCGATTCCGCCGATTGTTTCAGCAATTTTGCGTCGATATGTATGCCAAAATAGAAACGGAGCGCCTCCTTTTTATACGCTTAAACCAAAGCAGCCTACGTACGGAGGAGTACATTCATTTACGGGATGCAATTTGCACCGAAGGAAATGCGGCTAATATCGGTCGGTTTACCATTTTACCGGCGACGTTCGTTGGCAGCCCACGTCATATGCATGAATATGCGCAAGATGCAATGACATATGTACGTCATTATGGTCGTCCAGACCTGTTCATCACCTTCACGTGCAATCCAAAATGGACAGAAATTGTTCAACTGCTGCTTCCTGGTCAAACATCAAGTAATCGCCACGATATCACCGCACGTGTATTCAGGCAAAAAATCCGGTCGCTGATGGACTATATTGTTAAGCATCGTGTCTTTGGGCATATTCGATGTTGGATGTATTCGATTGAATGGCAGAAAAGAGGCTTGCCGCATGCGCACATTCTAATTTGGTTAGTCGAAAAATTGCAACCTCACCAAATTGATGACATAATATGTGCCGAAATTCCTGATCCCTTAACCGATCCAGACCTGCATGATGTCGTAATAACGAGCATGATTCATGGGCCATGTGGTGCCGTTAACCCACAATCATCGTGCATGGTCGACGGAAAGTGTTCAAAGCGTTATCCCCGAGATTTGACCGATGAGACCATCGCTGGCAATGATGGTTATCCACTGTATCGGCGTAGATCACCTGGTGATGGCGGTAGGACAATCATAATGAAAGTGAAAGGCAATGATTTCATGGTAGACAACTCTTGGGTTGTTCCGTATTCGCCTCTTCTGTCAAAAACATTCAAAGCGCATTGTAACGTCGAGTATTGCAACTCCGTTAAGTCCATCAAATGCGTTTGCAAATATGTCACGAAAGGCAGTGATATGGCGGCTTTTGATCTGCAAGGTCCAGATAGTAATGATGAAATCACGCGCTATCAAGTTGGTCGATACGTAAGTTGCAATGAGGCGATTTGGCGTATATTCTCATTTCCCATTCACGAACGCTATCCGACTGTTACACATTTAGCAGTGCATCTGGAAAACGGCCAAAGAGTTTATTTTAATGCAGAAAATGTCGCACAACGTATTCAAAACCCACCAGCGACAACATTGACCAGTTTCTTCTCGATTTGCCAAAGTGATCAATTTGCACGTACACTACTTTACATGGAGATGCCGCGTTATTACACTTGGAATTCTTCATCGAAGAAATTCCAACGTAGAAAGCAAGGCGATATAATACCAGGTCATCCGGATGTGCGTTCTACTGAAGCTCTTGGCCGCATTTATACAGTGCATCCGAATAATGATGAATGCTTTTACTTGCGACTATTGTTGGTGAATGTTCGTGGGCCGACATCATTTGAATCACTTCGAACTGTCAATGGTATAGTATTGCCAACATTTCGTGCTGCATGCCAGGAGCTCAATTTGCTTGAAAACGATGCCCATTGGGACACGACTATCGCCGAAGCAACTATATCCGCATCTCCAATACAGTTACGCACATTGTTTGCAATTATTATTTCCACGTGTTTTCCATCGAATCACTTGAATTGTGGGACAAATACAAAGATGACATGTCAGAAGACATTTTGCATCGAGCACGAGTTCATTCAATGAATCCCAACCTTGAGATGAATGAAGAGATGCACAACCAGGCTTTGGTTTTGGTAGAAGACATGTGTTACCTTATGTGCGGCAAACTATTAGTCAGGCTAGGAATGCCATCACCAAATCGTGGAATAAATGATGCTTTCGAAAGAGAATTGCATCGTGAACGTGAATACGACATAAATGCATTAAGCCAGTTGGTAAGAACGAATGTACCTGTGTTGAATCCCCAACAGAAAGAAGTGTACGATACGGTGATGAAGGCAATTGATGATGGAAATGGTGGCATATTTTTCCTTGATGCGCCTGGTGGCACTGGTAAGACATTCCTAATTTCACATATTTTGGCTATAGTTCGTGCAAGATCGGAAATTGCGGTAGCAGTGGCTTCTTCTGGAATAGCCGCTACTCTGCTGGAAGGTTGCCGAACCGCTCATTCGGCATTAAAATTGCCATTAAACCTTCAAGCGGTTGCAGAACCAACCTGTAACATCGCGAAACAGTCAGCAATGGCCAAAGTTTTGGTAAGGAGCAAAATAATTATTTGGGACGAATGCACCATGTCACATAAACATGCGTTAGAAGCCCTGAATCGCACCATGAAGGATCTGCGTGATGACGCAAGAAATTTTGGGGGTGCATTGATTTTGCTCTCCGGCGATTTCCGACAAACACTACCGGTAATACCACGATCGACCGCTGCCGATGAAATCAATGCTTGCCTCAAATCTTCGAGATTGTGGCCTTACGTGAAGAAACTGCAGCTGACAACGAACATGCGAGTTGCATTACTAAGCGATCCATCTGCAGAAGCGTTCTCCAACCAATTGCTAACTATCGGCAATGGTCGTGTTCCAGTAGACGCATCAAATGGATTGATTTCTTTTCCACCACACTTTTGTAATTTCGTCTCAACGAAAGAGGAGCTGATAAGCAAAGTTTTTCCGAACATCGTGTCCAAACATACCAATTACGATTGGTTGGGTGAAAGAGCAATTTTGGCAGCAAAAAACAAAGACGTAGATCAATTAAATTGCAAAATCCAAGAAGAAATCGTTGGTTCACTGCATTCCTTCAAATCTATCGATTATGTAACGAATGAAGACGAAGCAACAAACTACCCAACGGAGTTTTTAAATTCTTTGGATGTGCCTGGATTGCCACCGCATAATTTAGAACTAAAGGTTGGTTCAGTCGTCATCATGCTTCGCAATTTGAATCAGCCAAAACTGTGCAACGGTACCCGTTTAGCAGTCACTAAACTCATGGGCAATGTGATTCACGCAAGGGTATTAAAAGGGAAATTCAGAGGTGAGGAAGTTCTCATTCCGAGAATTCCAATGATCCCAGCCGATATGCCATTTGAGTTTAAACGAATCCAGTTTCCGATTCGTCTCGCATTTGCAATGACGATAAATAAGTCACAAGGCCAATCATTTAGTGTTTGTGGCCTGAACCTGGAAACTAAATGTTTTTCACATGGTCAACTGTATGTCGCATGTTCCCGTGTAGGAAGACCATCCGATTTGATCATTCTCGCACCTGACAACAAAACGAAAAATATAGTTTATCACCGAGTGCTCCAATAAAGTGAAACACAAAAAAAATCGACACAACCGCAACCCATCCAGTAAGTTTTTCCACAAATGACCACAGATTTATGAAATTTTAAAAGACTGCCGACAATGTTAATTTAAATATTACATTTTTTTTGTTTTGAGCATTCAGTTAATGAATAAAAAAAGTGAATGAGTTTTTATATTGTTAAAAAATAAATAACGGATTAACAAACTATAAGTTATAAAAAGTTTGATTTGAAAGACATAATTTAACGCAGGGCAACGCCTGCGGGGTCAGCTAGTATATTATAAGTCTAACTATGTTGTTGGTATATGTCAATGAAATTTAATTTTGTTTATTGAAATATTGACGGAATATGAAAGGAGTGGTGGGTCTGATGGTGGACTTTCAAACATTACTAAGTACCGTTTTTGCCATCTCCTATTAATGATTACTAGTCTTTAATGGACGGATTTTTTTTGGTTAGTTGTCAAATTACCCGTCTTTAGAGTAAACCAGCTTTTATGAAAGCGACTCTCAATAACTCAACTATAAATAATTATTTTCAGCAATAAAAATGTCTCCAATATTTATGCCTCTAGGCATTAGGTCCTGGAGAAAAATGCGAACAGAGGATTTAATAAGTTAAAGTAATTTAAGGCATATACTAGTATACATTAATATGTGTTTCAGCTGCAATGACAAGAAGCCGGATTTACTCTGTCTATCTGTGACATTGCAGCATATATCAATGCATATACATAAAATAAGAAATAGTACAATCAAAATAATTATGTCTCACCTCCAAGCAACGCCAAAAGCAAATTAAGGAATTTGCTCTTGCGCTGCCCTTTTATAGGTGAGAATTTTGAGTAAGTTAACGAAACAATAGTCCCGCTAACTTTGCATGCTTTCGACTTAGTTAATACAAATATGTACATAAGAACATAAAATACAATAGGTACAATGAGAGTACGACTGGAAGGAGTGATTTACAGAAAATAGTTACAGTAGACAGTAATTAGTATACGTACAACTGAAATGAATTACATGCATATGGTTACAAATACTAAAAATAGTAAAATAGTCAATATTGATATGTGCCGTGCTACACGATGATGAAAATTTCAAGATTCTACCTCAACGGGAAGTTCGTTGAAAAACGAATAAATCGACACCGAAAACAGACCTTCGCATTTCCTTTGTAATGTCCAATTTTTTTTTGCACATTTGGAAATTGATTAAGTAACACACAATTAAAATAATAGGTTGTAGATGTCGCTGAGGGTAGTGGTGAAATTCTTTGCGCAAGGTGCGCACGGGTCCATCTAGTCTTTAATAAAACTCTAGAAGAGTTGTGTCTGTATATTGAAACTTTCTTTGAAAACTGACTGGGGATGACTTGGGAAATGTTTAGGCACAGCTAAAGAGTCAAATGAAAAGGAGATGACAAAAGGTCGAAGTTAGACTATTAAGAAACGGTTCAATTGGTTGCCGTTCACATACACGGGATATAGTGTGGGAAAATAAATATTGTTCTGAACCTTCTCTGCCTATAAATGGTCTTCTCAAGTGAGAGTAGTAGAATTTTATGAACTACAGCAACGCCGGGCATCCTGCTAGTGTACATATGGCTGATTCCTTGATAAGTGATATATTTCACATCGACATTTGTGAAATGTCAATGTTACGATAAATTACTTTTGAAAGTGTATACAGTGTAAATGGGGTATAAGAAATAGCCCCTGTTTCGAATTGCGCTACAACTTAACCCATTAACGCCCACTGTACCCATACTTATTCAAATATCGGAAAAATGCATTCTAAATATCGAAAATATAGAGTTTTGCTACAACCATTTCATAAACTGCTTTGAACGCAAGTGAATTATTCAGTTTCATATTTAAACTCTTAACCCCTTATGAGAACACATATATTTTGGGTGGAAATTTAACCAAGAATTATTGTATTTTTTTGTGTTTTTTTAACGGTGGGCTATCTTACTAATATATAAAAACGTAAGTTTGTGAGTGACTACGGATGTTTGTGGTTCTTTATCGTCTGAACAAATGGCCCGATCATTACGAAATTTTGCAGACAGCTTCTTAGGAGTGTAGAATAGGTAACAGGCATCCTGAAATTTCGATATATTTATCGATAACAGAGTTATCGGTCAAAATGTGGTTTCGGGTAAACTTTGGAATATTCGCACAAAATTGGTATCAAACGAAAGGGGACGACCACAGCTTGCATTTGGACTTTGGTTCAATTCGATATATTTATCGATAACAAAGTTATCGATCAAAATGTGGTTTCGGGTAAACTTTGGAATATTCGCACAAAATTTGTATCAAACGAAAGGGGAAGACCACAGCTTTCATTTGGACTTTGGTTCAATTCGATATATTTATCGATAACAGAGCTATCGGTCAAAATGTGGTTTCGGGTAAACTTTGGAATATTCGCACAAAATTTGTATCAAACGAAAGGGGAAGACCACAGCTTTCATTTGGACTTTGGTTCAATTCGATATATTTATCGATAACGGAGTTATCGGTCAAAATGTGGATTCGGGTAAACTTTGGAATATTCGCACAAAATTGGTATCAAACGAAAGGGGAAGACCACAGCTTGCATTTGGACTTTGGTTCAATTCGATATATTTATCGATAACAAAGTTATCGATCAAAATGTGGTTTCGGGTAAACTTTGGAATATTCGCACAAAATTTGTATCAAACGAAAGGGGAAGACCACAGCTTTCATTTGGACTTTGGTTCAATTCGATATATTTATCGATAACAAAGTTATCGATCAAAATGTGGTTTCGGGTAAACTTTGGAATATTCGCACAAAATTTGTATCAAACGAAAGGGGAAGACCACAGCTTTCATTTGGACTTTGGTTCAATTCGATATATTTATCGATAACAGAGCTATCGGTCAAAATGTGGTTTCGGGTAAACTTTGGAATATTCGCACAAAATTTGTATCAAACGAAAGGGGAAGACCACAGCTTTCATTTGGACTTTGGTTCAATTCGATATATTTATCGATAACGGAGTTATCGGTCAAAATGTGGATTCGGGTAAACTTTGGAATATTCGCACAAAATTTGTATCAAACGAAAGGGGAAGACCACAGCTTTCATTTGGACTTTGGTTCAATTCGATATATTTATCGATAACAGAGCTATCGGTCAAAATGTGGTTTCGGGTAAACTTGGAATATTCGCACAAAATTTGTATCAAACGAAAGGGGAAGACCACAGCTTTCATTTGGACTTTGGTTCAATTCGATATATTTATCGATAACAGAGCTATCGGTCAAAATGTGGTTTCGGGTAAACTTTGGAATATTCGCACAAAATTTGTATCAAACGAAAGGGGAAGACCACAGCTTTCATTTGGACTTTGGTTCAATTCGATATATTTATCGATAACGGAGTTATCGGTCAAAATGTGGATTCGGGTAAACTTTGGAATATTCGCACAAAATTGGTATCAAACGAAAGGGGAAGACCACAGCTTGCATTTGGACTTTGGTTCAATTCGATATATTTATCGATAACAGAGCTATCGGTCAAAATGTGGTTTCGGGTAAACTTTGGAATATTCGCACAAAATTTGTATCAAACGAAAGGGGAAGACCACAGTTTCATTTGGACTTTGGTTCAATTCGATATATTTATCGATAACGGAGTTATCAGTCAAAATGTGGATTCGGGTAAACTTTGGAATATTCGCACAAAATTGGTATCAAACGAAAGGGGAAGACCACAGCTTGCATTTGGACTTTGGTTCAATTCGATATATTTATCGATAACGGAGTTATCGGTCAAAATGTGGATTCGGGTAAACTTTGGAATATTCGCACAAAATTGGTATCAAACGAAAGGGGAAGACCACAGCTTGCATTTGGACTTTGGTTCAATTCGATATATTTATCGATAACAAAGTTATCGATCAAAATGTGGTTTCGGGTAAACTTTGGAATATTCGCACAAAATTTGTATCAAACGAAAGGGGAAGACCACAGCTTGCATTTGGACTTTGGTTCAATTCGATATATTTATCGATAACAAAGTTATCGATCAAAATGTGGTTTCGGGTAAACTTTGGAATATTCGCACAAAATTTGTATCAAACGAAAGGGGAAGACCACAGCTTTCATTTGGACTTTGGTTCAATTCGATATATTTATCGATAACAGAGCTATCGGTCAAAATGTGGTTTCGGGTAAACTTTGGAATATTCGCACAAAATTTGTATCAAACGAAAGGGGAAGACCACAGCTTTCATTTGGACTTTGGTTCAATTCGATATATTTATCGATAACGGAGTTATCGGTCAAAATGTGGATTCGGGTAAACTTTGGAATATTCGCACAAAATTGGTATCAAACGAAAGGGGAAGACCACAGCTTGCATTTGGACTTTGGTTCAATTCGATATATTTATCGATAACAAAGTTATCGATCAAAATGTGGTTTCGGGTAAACTTTGGAATATTCGCACAAAATTTGTATCAAACGAAAGGGGAAGACCACAGCTTTCATTTGGACTTTGGTTCAATTCGATATATTTATCGATAACAGAGCTATCGGTCAAAATGTGGTTTCGGGTAAACTTTGGAATATTCGCACAAAATTTGTATCAAACGAAAGGGGAAGACCACAGCTTTCATTTGGACTTTGGTTCAGTTCGATATATTTATCGATAACAAAGTTATCGATCAAAATGTGGTTTCGGGTAAACTTTGGAATATTCGCACAAAATTTGTATCAAACGAAAGAGGAAGACCACAGCTTGCATTTGGACTTTGGTTCAATTCGATATATTTATCGATAACAAAGTTATCGATCAAAATGTGGTTTCGGGTAAACTTTGGAATATTCGCACAAAATTTGTATCAAACGAAAGGGGAAGACCACAGCTTTCATTTGGACTTTGGTTCAATTCGATATATTTATCCATAACAAAGTTATCGAACGAAAGGGGAAGTCCACAGCTTTCATTTGGACTTTGGTTCAATTTGATATATTTATCCATAACAGAGTTATCGGTCAACATGTGGTTTCGGGTAACTTTGGAATATTCGCACAAAATTTGTATCAAACGAAAGGGGAAGACCACAGTTTCATTTGGACTTTGGTTCAATTCGATATATTTATCGATAACGGAGTTATCAGTCAAAATGTGGTTTCGGGTAAACCTTGGAATATTCGCACAAAATTGGTATAAAAAGAAAGGAGAAGGCCACAGGATTCATTTGGACTTTGCTTCATTTATGGAAACATCTATTTTGAGAACGGTTGGACCTTATACACATAACTAAATTTGGAAGGTAAATTTTGTATCCGCTCGAGATGGTTATACGCTAAAAAAATAAAGGTATTTGGAAAGGTTTTGGAGATTTCCCTAAAAATGTTGACCAGGATAACATTATAAAGTGTTCTTTCAATTTGAGCCCGTTTTCGAGATATTGGTCAAAGTGTCAACCAGGAGGGGCCCTCGATGGTATTGGTATGATATGGGTATCAAATGAAAGGTGTTGACAAATGATTTAACATGTTTTAACTATTTTCCAATATCAAACGAAGGTTTTTAGATATTAACCAAAACGTAGACCAAAATTGGAGCTAGAAGATTTTTGTGAAAAAATGGGTCTAAAATGAAAGGTCTTGATGCGATTTTTAAAATGGAGTAATTTTAAATCCTTTTGGGATTGGGATTGAGAAAGGGATAGGTATATGGATGACAATTAAAAAGCAATATGAAAAGACAAAAGCATATGAAGAAGATGGACGGAGAGAAGGATGTGGAGCTGAAATTAGGAGGGCGAATCACATATTTTAAATGCAAACAAGTTAGTGTTTGGGCAGGACAACGTCTGCCGGGTTTGCTAGTATATCTATATATGTGAACAATATGCTCCAAAATCAGTATATTCATGTATTAACACTAAATAACAGTTATTCCTGTATCAAAACCAGTAGAAAAAAAGTTGTGACATTTTAGGGTTGTGACATTTCATGTTTAATCTATTGTCATTTTAATATGGCTTAATATTTTTGGCCTATATGTGTTCTAATTTGCAAGGAAAAATTACACCTAGCTTGGAAGAAAAGCTGTGGTAAAGTTGTGACATGAGAAAGTGTGACACATATATTAAGGGCAAAATCTTCCCAACCCGTCTTCAAAATGGGAGCTGCTCGAGCACAGGTAAATGTTGACATTACACTGAACATGTGTCAAAAAAAAATTAATATTATATGTTCACACGTCGACTGTGACAACCATTTTTTGATTTTTTACAAAACTGGAGAACAAAGTTTAATCCTCTATAGGACCCTAGTCAAGCACATTATTTTTAAAACAATTGTGGCATATTGTTACGCTCTTTATCCTCTTTGAAAGCTTCTTTATGCAAATTTTGTTTTGATCACAATTTATAGCATATAATGCCAATAAAAGTGCATGACCTCAGCAAAGGGACACTATAAATTGTGACTTTTTTTTTTTCTTTTTCGTGTGTTTTAAAGTAGTTCATGGTATTAAATGATTAAATTTTGCACTTGATTTATATTACTCGATGAGGTTAATAAGACTGCATATCAGTTTATTTAAAAAAATGTCGGTTTGTTATACATTTTTGACATTAAAGTCGGTGAACACAAATATATCAGTTTCCAAGGAATCAGCCATATATATTTTTGGTACCATTCTAGACTACTGTTCAATGACTAATATTTATCGTATTTTACCGAGTGGGGTGTCAAAAGACGCTCGGAAATACTTCGGATGGCGTAGCCGGTGCTAATGTTATTTTTTTAGCGCGCGAAGGAAAGGAGATTTGCACATAAATACCATGGTTCAGACCCCTGATTTTGGACTGATGTAGGGCAATTTTTTGGTTTTTTCCCGATAACTTTTCACAGAAATAAAAATTTCAATTTCCGGATTATTGATGCTGGGGCCAAAACGCGTCTTTTGACACTCAACTCCGCAAAATCCGATAAATATTAGACATTGGACCGTAGTCTAGAAAAGTAGCATATTTTGTTAAATAGTGACTCTGATTAGAATCCACATGTCTAAAAGGGGTCTGATGAGAAGCAGGTGGCTTCGTAACATGAAAACCCATCCATCACTGTTCAGATCTTTTAAATTTTTCTAAAATATCAATCAAAAGATAGTTTTGTTTAACATTTTCTAAAAAGTAAGGCTGCATAAAAGTACAGCGCCCAAGCGGCGCTGATGTTCACGTAAAGGCACCTTTATTTGTACGCTTGGTACACACCATGTAAACACAGAACGAAAAACAAGAAATAAGAATGCGCATTTTAGGCCAATTTAAATAGCATGGAAGTTCATTAAAATTCACCCTAAATACGAAAAATACTGCTATCGTTTAAAAATTTAAAGAAAATGATCAAATTGGCACGTGCACTTTTTTTGTAATCAAAGAAGAACAAGAAAATTGTCATGACAACATGAACTACATGGTTGCTTTTATAGGTAGCACAGATATTTTTTATTAAGATTTCAAAGATATCAAAAAGTGGTAGTTAAATAAATAAAACTATTGCAAAAATATTTCTAATTGGGTTGATCCGTTTTAAACAATAATTTACGGACGCTAATTTCTTTTACTTATTTATTTATGATGTATATTCCAATAGCATCGGTACTTTTTTTCTGCTTCCAAAGAGTACGACTCTGCGCTGAGCAGCTGCTGAATAGCAAACCCTACTAGACGGGCCTAACCACACTCACCAATACATGCAAGCAAAAATTTTAAATTACCAACATCCACAAGACTTTCTGTCAAGTTTTGCTTTTTCTTTGTGTTTCTTCTTCTTTAAAACTGTGAACAAAATACAAGTGCGTCTTTACAAAATGTTTTAAAAGGAGTCTTGCAGTGCAATTCCAGCTTATAATCACAGATAAGGAAAGTAAATAGTGCTAATTATTATTATTTCACAAGTCAAGTCGGGGTTTGTATATTTATTCACCTAAAATTTTATATTTTCAGATGGACGAGCAAAGCAATTTGTGGAAAACGAAGAAAAGTTATATTTTTTGAAACTGTAGTAATATAAAAATGTATTTATAGATATTAAAAATTGTTGTAAACGTTAAAATTGTGTAGTTTTGTATTATAACAATTGTTTAGGCCCGATGCCTAAATTCCGAAAACATGGGCCACCCTAATGTCACTATTCCGCACCCTTCCAACCACACACACCAAGCCACCCACATGTATGTGCATGCCTGCATATTCATGTTTTGTCAGCAACATATACATGCATGTGGGTGTGCATGTGTAGGTTCACCTCCCCTTAAAACCGGAGGCTGAAATTTCGTGTTCAACGGTTGTCCTCGACTGGACAACCGTCTACTTTTTCCGTGATCATCGAAGACAACACACGTCACGACCACCCCAGGAGTTTCTACCGCAGCCAAATTACCTAGGGTAAAAAATCACTTGTAACATTATAATTTTCACTTTAAAATATACGGCCAAATTTATTACGAACATTCCGTTTCATTTTTTTCTCTTTATTTATATAAAATTCGACCGCGGTGCTTTCGAGCCACGGCCGCTCCAGCTAAGCACTTCGACCGAATGTTCATGATCCTATCTCCCCTTGGAAGCACTATAAGCGATACAGCCCACAACAACAACATCAAAGCGCAATAATAAAACTACTTGGATACCGGCAACAAGAATATTTGATTTTTTTATAATAATAATAAGCCCAACGGATTACCCACCATCCCGCCCAACCGACACGAGGGGCGCATCCGCATAACGCGCGGATCAAATTTGCCGAGTGTTTGAAAGGCGGAGGTTTGTTCAGGTTCAGAAAAACTTCATCAGCTGAATAAAGTGCATACATAAGAGATTAAAATACATAAACATAAACAAAATAATTAGTTGAGAGAGGAAAGAACAGATTTTTTTATTATAAAAAGCGAGTCCGAAGTATCAAAATTACAAGAGTGAGAGTTATATTTTTCACATAAACACTGAGAGGGTTCGTGCAATTGAAAATTGGTTCTACATTGCTGCAAAAAAATAGGTTTGAAATGTCTTGAAGCTCGGGAGGGAATATTAAATTTAACTTTAAAAGAAATGGACTTGAAATGAGTCCGTTTATTAATTTTACCATAAAAATTACACCAAGCATTTCCCTACGACTAGAAAGAGTTGGGAGATCGATAAGTTTTAACCGACTAGTATAAGGTGGAAGACTGAACATTGAATCCCATTGCAGGTTTCTCAAGGCAAAAAGTAGGAACTGTTTTTGAATTGATTCTAGCTTGTCTATATTAACTTGATAGCGCGGACCCCACAGAATCGAGCCATACTCCAATATCGGTCTAACCAAGGTAGTGAAAAGAGTTTTAGTAACATAAGGGTCACTAAAGTTTTTGACCACCTTTTCACAAAAGCTAAAACACCTCTAGCCTTATTGACTGTTGCCTCAATATGCGAACTGAAGCTAAGTTTGCAGTTCATCGTTACGCCTAAGTCAACAAAAACATTAACATTTTCAATACTGTGGTTATTAATTGCATAAGAAGCTGGCTGTGTACCTCTACGTGAAAAACACATAAATTTACATTTCTTTAGGTTTAGCGGCATATAGTTTACATTGCACCACGTAACTAAGCCATTTGGAGCAAAGATCGATCTTCCGCGGACGCATATGACTTAAATAGTTTTACATCGTCAGCATACATCAAGATATTTGAATACTTTATTGTTGTACAGATATCATCTACGAAAATCAAAAACAGAACCGGGCCAAGATGGCTGCCCTGAGGAACACCAGAGGATACATCGATAATGTTAGAAACGGAATCTTTAAAAATTACTCTTTGAGTTCTTTCAGAGAGATAGGAGGAGATCCAACGGGTGAGACCCGGTTGGAAACCAACTAGATCGAGCTTGTGAATTAGTAGAGAGTAACAAACTTTGTCAAATGCTTTACTAAAATCTGTGTAAATGACGTCGGTGTTGAGATTATCTCTAAATCCATTCGACACGTGGGTTGTGAATTCAAGTAAGTTGGTTGTTGTTGATTTACCCTTGCAAAATCCATGCTGGGAGTTCGCAATTAATGTTGAGATTGAAAAGGTTAGGCAATTAGTAACAATAGCTTCGAATAATTTGGGAATAGCCGAGAGTTTTGCAATACCACGGTAGTTTTCTATCGATGACCTACTGCCATTTTTATAAAGAGGTATAAGGAAAGACTCTTTCCATGAAGCCGGAAAAACGCCAAACTGTAAAGAAAGATTAAACAGTTCGATCAACGGTTGGGTATTAAATCAGGACCATGTTTAAATGATTCCTTCAAGGCCATGAGATGTAATAAAACATCTTCCGAGTTTAAATTAGGAACATGGGTTGAATCACTTGAATGCGGTTGATATGAATAGTTGTTAGGTGGTAAATTGATTGCAATAGAATAATTAGACTTAAAGAATTGAGAATTGAGGCTATCTCTAGGTTGTTGCTGGAGATGCCATCCCTGAATTTCATCGTTGAAGGAAACCCTTTTACTTGGCGTTTAGAGTTTACGAAACCATAAAATCATTTTGGGTTGCAAAAAATTTGCTTTTTCATTTTGCAAATATAATCTCTATAACACTTTTTATTTAGTTCTAAATATCTATGACGTATAATAGAATACTGTGTATAATCTGAATGTAAACCCGTTTTCTTGTACATTTTGAAAAGACGCTCCTTTTTATTTTTTAATGCTTTTAGCTCTTTAGTAAACCAGGCCTGAGCTGGCTCATCATAAACACAGTTTCGCTTAGGTATATACTTTTCGAAAAGATTATAAATAGTGCTATTAAAATGTAAAACGCAAAGCTCAACATCCTCATTGTACCGAGGCCAGATTATCTTAGATAGTTCTTCATTTAACTTTTTAAAGTTGTCTTTCGCAAAATCAAATTTTATATTAGATACGAATCAAAGACATGCGGTTTTAACCAAGTTTCGGTGAAGGCAATAATATTGTAGTTACAATTGATCGTTTTAAGATAGAAATCCGTTAACTTGGTATTCAAACCTCTAACATTCTGATAATAAAGGTTAAAGGCAGAATTTACTTTACGTTTTTTGGATCGGTATTCTGATCGATATTCTGACTAGGCACCTTCGTTGAAATTGGGCCATTCGGCTTAAACAGAAATTGCCGAACCAAAGCCCCAGCTGGCCAGAAAGAGCTATCCAAAATTGCATCAAAATCGGACTGTAAAACATCAATCCTAAATGATGATACGGTTCTATCGTGTTTAAATTTAAACTTATTTATTATCATACCGTCATCTTTAATTTTAGATTTAACATAAGACTTAAGGTCATCAACGGACGTGTCCTTCTCGAACCTGGACACAAAAACAGACTTTTTCGTAGGGTCCACAACCAGCTTCTTGACTGTTGGTTGACTCGACATAGAACGGGTCTGAACAGCAAGGTTCCTTTTAGGAGCCTTGGAAGTGGAAGGAGCCACGGCTTCCGGACCCCGCGAAGCCAAGTTAATCAACTCAAAGGCTTGAGGTGCATGAATAATCTGAGTGGGGGCTGGACTTACAGCAATAGGCAAACTAGGCAAACTACCACAATTAATACTTTTCTCCTTAACGTAATGTTTGAACTTCTCTGTTATGCTGCAAAATTTCTTTGCCTATTTCAGAGAAAGCGTTACGAGTTTCCCTAAAAAGTCTAAAGAGGTCTACATCAGTGGATCTGCACTTTAAGCAGGACCAACGTACACCCGTCTTCCCATCATTGATAAAATCTGCAACTCTACCCGTCAAACCAGCACATTTAATATGGGCAAGCCCATCACAGAGCCAGCAAGGCAAGTAGCGTTCGGATTCGCTTTTTATTTGGCAGTTAACGTATATACAGGACATTTTTTTGTGTAGGAATATATATGTAACGAAAAGAAAATAAGATATAAAATTGAAGAAACGAAAACGTTAGTTTAAGAAAAGAAAGAAATTAGTTAAAATAAAAGCTGTTACTAAAAGTTTGAAAAGCAGGCTAACAAAATGCAACACTAAAAGTTTGCACAGCTATAATGACGTTTGCGTTACTATTTGCATCCTTGGCTAAAACAAAGCCTGCCACAAACAACACTACCTGATACACAACCCGCCACACAAAATCTGCCTATCACCACATCAAATCACGTAAGTTGGGTATTTCTTGCCACTTATTTTTTGGGTGTCACAAATATTTCCATTATTTATACTAAAAGTGCCGCCCGCGAGTGTACTCGAAATATAAGTGCGATAAGTGAATAACAGTGAGTTTGTTTAGTTACAGCGTTTTAATTAATTGTACGAACTCAAACGTTCCACACTGAATTCACTTTACCTTTCGATCGCTAGTTTTGTCTTTGTTTTCCACTTTTGTTTTGGTGATAAACCGCACAGGATTTTAATCGAAGGCTAGTTTTTCATTTTTCTTGCGTAAGTTCACTGCGTTTTAGTAATTTTAATTTTTTTTTCGCACAAATTATCACTTAATATTCACTTTATCGCTCATTTTGATACACCGCACACTTTGTTGGTGGTTTTGTTTACATTCGTTATTGCGGCAACACATATACACATATATATATATAAACACTAGCTGAGCCCGGCAAACGTTGTTTTGCCTTTGTTTTTTTGTTATTGTATACCTAGGATCATTATGAACCTAAGATCATTGTGAGCCTCTGTTAAAAAGAAAACTATGAAAAAAACACCACTAATTTTCTCAATTCATTGTACTTCTTTAAAAAATAACGGTTATATAAAATGATTTATGTTGCCGCCTTTCCTAGTGGACAGCTCGAATAGTATGTGTTTACTTTCCTATTGGGTCTTTGCAAACTTATCTGAAGTTTTTTGCTCACTTATTTGCATTTGTATTTGTTATGTTTTATACATTATATTAAATATGTACACAATATTGAGAGCCTTAGCGGTAAATCAAGTGGCGTGATGTCAAAACTACAAAATAACTGAAGAAATATTGTACTTATAAAAGGGATCAGCTCCACAGCAAAATTTAGTAGAAAACAAATGTTTTTAAAGTGTATATGAAATACATAAATTCATCACTAGAAAAGTTGTGTTTTACTCAAAGCGGAGTATCGGTAGTTAATCGTCGCAACAGTCTTTAAAAACATTTTTATTACGGTGCGCGTTAAAATATTGATACTAATAATAATTTTAATGGCAAATACAGAAGAAAAAGTTTATGAATTCCATTGCCATAGGTGCAACGAGCGAGATAATGATCGCATGGTACAATGTGACCAATGCGATAAGTGGTATCACTTCGATTGTGTCGGGGTCAATAGCGGAATAGAAGACATGAGCTGGAACTGTGTAACATGCAGTCCTTTAACTTCTACCGCGACAACGAGTGCTGCGGCTCCCCCAACTAGTTCACAACTCGTCATCGAAACTTCTTTAAATTCGAATTGCCCCCAATCAACATCATCACCTACTGTTGAGGTATCATCTTCGTATTTTCCTATGCCACTAGTTTCATGGAGCTCAGGTAACATAAGGGCGTCCACCAACACCGTAAGTAGCGCTGATCAAGCGGTTACATCCTTGCGTTCAACTGCAGGCGCAGGCGCATCATTGAGCTTTCCGACGTCAGCATCTATTATACACGCTATAAACAACGGTCCAACATCATCAAACGTACGCTTTATGAACGACCTGAGCGCAACGAATCCAGCACAGCAATATTTCAACCCACGCGGCGAGGCAGCTAATCACGTACCGAACGGGAAAGAGTTAGAGCTGCGTCTAGCCATGCTTGAAGAGGAGAGGCTGATCAACCAAAGCTATCTCGAGAAAAAGTATGACATATTGTCTAATTCCAACGGCATGGTTAACAATGCTTACGGTCGCAGCTTAAAACCATCACCCACTCCTGTTCAGATAGCAGCACGACAGGGCATTCCTAAGGAGCTTCCACACTTTCACGGAAGCCCAGAGGAATTGCCCCTTTTTATAAGTAGCTTCGAAACCAGCACCGAAATTGCAGGGTACTCTCATGCCGAAAATTTAATACGGCTACAAGCATGCCTTAAAGGCAAGGCCCGAGAAACCGTACGGAGCAAGCTCCTACTACCGGCGATGGTTCCAGAAATTATTGCCACTGTGCGTATGTGTTTCGGCAGGCCAGAGTTAATTATTGAAAATTTGATCGAAAAGGTGCAAAGGCTTCCACCTATAAAAGACAAGCTCGACGCACTAATAGATTTTGCACTCTGCGTACGAAATGTATATTCAACTATGGAGTCCTGTCATTTGAGTGACTATATGAACAATCCTATGCTGGTAAAGGAACTAGTAGATAAACTGCCAACAAACCATAAACTAGCCTGGGCTATGCATCCCAAAGGGCAAAACGAGCCCATAGTAAAAGTTTTTAGTGAGTGGCTCTACACGCTGGCTGAAGCTGCGAGTCAAGTAGTTGGATACACTAGCACAAAGAAAAGCGGGATAGTCAATACGCATATTCAAACATCTACTACGCAATGAGACACCATATGTGGTCACTGTAAGGCTATTGGACACAGGATAGCACAATGTGTGGAGTTCAAAAAACTTAATTTAAATGACAGATGGAACGTGGTCCGCACATTAAAGCTATGTCGCCAATGCCTTAACGCTCACCGACGCAGGTGCTTCACAGCCAAAACTTGTGGGCAGGACGGCTGCAACGCCAAACATCATCAACTATTACATGGAAGTGCGGCTCCCAACGCTCACAATGGCTCAGCACATGCTAGCACAACTGCAAATGGCATGGTCAACTCGCACAATGAGATGAAACAAAAGCTTTCCACGTACTTTCGCATTTTACCGGTTCGTATATACGGTAACAATAATTTTATTGACACGTTTGCCTTTTTAGATGAGGGTTCATCGGTGACGTTGATCGAAGAAGAAGTATTTAGCCAACTAAATGTGAAGGGTGTCCCTGACCCTTTATGCCTTCGATGGACCGGTGACAAAACGCGCAATGAAAACTCATCTGTAAGGGCTTCGTTCAAGATCAGTGGGGCACATACCAGCCGATCGTTTATGATAACCGGGGTTCATACCGTAAATAACCTTGGACTCCCAATGCAATCCATCGACATGGCAAAAATAAGCGAAAAATATACACATATGGCTGGGCTTCCAATAAAATCTTACGTCAATGCAAGACCAACGATACTCATAGGCTCCGATAATTGGCAGTTAGCCGTACCGCTCAAAATTCGCGAAGGCAGTTTTACCCAACCGATAGCAACCAAAACAAGACTGGGGTGGGCCATACAAGGGCAGTGTGGTCATCCGTCATCGACCATCTGTTTGAACATACATACGTGTGCATGCAAAAGCGACTACGAAGAACTGCACGAGCTAGTTAAAGGTCACTTCAAGTTGGATTACGCTAAACCAATGTTGCTTCGCTCAAACGATGACCAAAAGGCATTAGCTATGCTCAATTCTACGTGCAAAAGAGTCGACAATCGGTATGAGGTCGGGTTATTATGGCGACACAAAGAAATTAATTTGCCTGACAGCTACGATATGGCCTATAAGCGTCTTGTTTGTCTCAACAACAAATTCATGAAAAATCCTGCGCTTAGGGAAGCTATGCAGAAACAGATAGACAACCTGTTAATAAAAGGCTATGCGCAAAAACTGAATGCCAAACAGTTAGACGAACACACTGGGCGTGTTTGGTATCTGCCTATATTCGTGGCGCAGAATCCAAATAAGCCACACAAAGTACGCTTAGTTTGGGACGCGGCAGCTAGGAGCAAAGGAGTGGCACTTAATGATGCTATATCAGCCGGGCCCGATCTCTTAACCCCCCTTGTCAACATTTTATTAGAGTTTCGTGTGGGAAAAGTGGCCATCTGTGGTGACATCGCCGAGATGTTCCACCAAATTAATGTTGCTGTAAACGACATGCACGTCCAAAGGTTTCTCTGGCTGAACAAGGAAGATGATATCGCTAGTCCCAGCGTGTACGTTATGCGCGCCCTCACCTTTGGCATCAGTTGCGCTCCATGCATAGCGCACTTTGTACGGGACAAAAACGCGAGTACTTTCGAGGCACGATTCCCGGAAGCCGTCGAGGCCATCAAAAGGTATCATTACGTTGATGATTTTATATACAGCGCGAACAGCGAAAATTCTGCCTTAGAAATAGCATCAACAGTGAAAGATATACACGCGTCTGCGGGTTTTCATATCCGCAACTGGGCTTCAAATTCGGCCAATGTCTTAAACGCTATGGAAGGCAGCAGCGTTAAGGCTCAATCGCCTTTAGAACTGAGCTCCGACGAAAAAATTCTCGGAGTATACTGGGACCCGAATAAAGACGTATTTAAATATACATTCAGATTCGCAAGGCTAAAGCGAAATATTATAGCAGGTGATATCATACCAACGAAACGCGAAATACTCCAAGTCTTGATGTCGGTTTTCGATCCGCTTGGTTTTCTGTCTCACTACACTATAACGTTAAAGATTTTACTCCAGGATATATGGCGTTCAGGCATTGATTGGGATGACACGATAAGCGACGTAATGAACTCTAAATGGTGCCAGTGGAAAACAGCTTTACAAGATATGTCCACAGTGGAAATACCCAGGCCTTACTCAATTTATCTCGAGACAGCTGAGGACGTTCAATTACACACCTTCGTAGATGCTGGTGAGTACGGCTATGCAGCGGTATGTTACCTACTTGTGAAAAGCGGAGTCGATTCAAGCATCTCAATCGTGGCTGCTAAATCCAAAGTAGCACCATTCAATTCCGAGGCTAGAGCTTCAAGCAGCTGTACTTGGTGCAAGGCTAGCTTCAAAAGTATGTGGCATATCACGACTACAAATAAAGCGTAAAATATTTTGGACAGATTCAACGACAGTATTGAAATGGCTGAGTATGGACCCACGACAATTTCGGCAGTTCGTAATGTTCCGAGTTGCTGACATTTTAGATCAAACCAACTTGAACCAATGGAAATGGGTGCCATCTCGTTCGAATCCGGCTGATCTAGCAACGAAGATCGACTCCAAAGGAGAGGCAGACCTCTGGCAAAACGGGCCGCCATTCTTGCACGCTAGCGAGAGCGAATGGCCACATCGCGATGACTTAGGAATATTGGACACAAGCGAGGTTAAAAGCCACGTACTACATATACGAAAATCGAATACGACAACACTTAATATAAACTTCGAATATTTCTCGAGCTGGAGAAGGTTATATCGTGCGTTAGCAACATTTATCCTCTACGTAGAACGAGTCAAAGCAAAGGTCCGTTCACAGAAACCACCAGAAAATGTCACCTACGAAATGCTTGAAGCGGCAAAAACGACACTCGTAACTCAGGCTCAACATAGCGAGTTCGAAGACGATATCCTTAACTTAAAAAGCGGTAAGAGCCTCGAAAAACGCAGTAAATTAAAAGCGTTTAATGTATTTGCAGATGATTACGGAGTTATACGTGTCAGAGGTCGAAACGATTTTTTGACAGCTCGAGACGCCGTGGTATTACCTGGCAAACACCACGTCGCCTATTTGGTAGCCAAAAATATGCATGAAAGATATCACCACCTATCACACGAAACTGCCATTAATGAAATACGAGGAAGTTTCCATATACCACGGCTCCGTAGTCTGTATCGCACAGTACGACGAAATTGTCAAGTCTGCAAAAACAAATTCGCAAATCCTCGTCCTCCACAGATGGCACCATTGCCTGCCGCTCGACTCGCTTCTTTTGAGCGACCATTCAGTTATGTTGGCATCGACTACTTCGGTCCCATGCTCGTTACGGTTGGCAGACGCAGAGAGAAGCGTTGGGGAGTGATCTTCACATGACCGAAAAAATTCTACGCAATGAGGCAAACCAGATAGATTATACAGCTTTGCAAACAAAATTTGAGGAAATGAAATGGAGGTTCAATCCACCAGCAGCCCCACATATGGGCGGGGCATGGGAACGCTTGGTAAGATCTATTAAAACAGTGCTGAATGCAATAAAGCCAGAGCACAATTTCACCGACGAAACGCTTCGCAGCACTCTAATGGAGGTTGAACTTATTATCAACTCTAGACCACTAACTTTCGTATCTTTAGACAGAGAAGACGATGATGCAATCACTCCAAACCACATATTAATTGGCTCCTCGACAGGTTACAAGCCAATCGGAAGCAGCGGCGATCTACGACACCGATATGGGCAAACGCAACTTTACGCTGATAGGTTTTGGCGAAGGTGGGTCCAAGAATACAGACCAATTTTAACAAAGCGATCCAAGTGGTTTGAGAAACAGCTGCCTTTAAAAGTCGGAGACGTAGTCGTAATTATCGACGAGGCTATGCCAAGAAACAGTTGGCACAAGGGCATTATAATAGAAGCAGCGGCGATCTACGACACCGATATGGGCAAACGCAACTTTACGCTGATAGGTTTTGGCGAAGGTGGGTCCAAGAATACAGACCAATTTTAACAAAGCGATCCAAGTGGTTTGAGAAACAGCTGCCTTTAAAAGTCGGAGACGTAGTCGTAATTATCGACGAGGCTATGCCAAGAAACAGTTGGCACAAGGGCATTATAATAGAAGTGGTCACAGCAAAAGATGGTCAAGTGAGGCGTGCGACTGTAAAGACATCGCGGGGAACTCTGGAACGACCTGCTACAAAACTAGCCGTGCTGGACGTCGGCAGTGAGAAGTAAGCTCGAGGGTTCGCTTACGAGTGGGGGAATGTTGCCGCCTTTCCTAGTGGACAGCTCGAATAGTATGTGTTTACTTTCCTATTGGGTCTTTGCAAACTTATCTGAAGTTTTTTGCTCACTTATTTGCATTTGTATTTGTTATGTTTTATACATTATATTAAATATGTACACAATATTGAGAGCCTTAGCGGTAAATCAAGTGGCGTGATGTCAAAACTACAAAATAACTGAAGAAATATTGTACTTATAAAAGGGATCAGCTCCACAGCAAAATTTAGTAGAAAACAAATGTTTTTAAAGTGTATATGAAATACATAAATTCATCACTAGAAAAGTTGTGTTTTACTCAAAGCGGAGTATCGGTAGTTAATCGTCGCAACAATTTAATTAGCCAATAATACATCCACAGCACATAAACTATTTTTTTCTATAACAAATTATTCAATAGCCAATATGGTAATATAATCACAGCACATAAACTTTTTTTTAAATTAAAAATTATTCAAAAGCGAAAATATGCTCATTTGATTTAATTGTTTTTTCCCCAATCAAATTTGAAATAAAAATTTGTCAAATGTTAAAATATTTTGATTGAGAGGAAGAGGGGTAGTGAAAGCTTTCTTACCTCGCGGTAATACTAACCAAGGTTTATGATACAAAAGCTACAATAAATAAAAAGTTTTTAATTTTCTTGTCAAAATGATATATTATCAAAATGATATATTATACTTTTATACGCTACGACATCCGTCAGCGTACCAAACCACTCCCTGTTGAAACCTTAGTCAACACCTTTCTTTTGGTATCCATTTTGTCCAAACCCTGTCTAGGGTCACACATTTTGGTCGATATCTAGGAAACGGGGTCCCATATTGGACTTTGAACCACTTCCTATTAAAATCCTCATCAACACCTTTCATTTGGTACCATATTGTGTAAACACTGTTTAGAGTCACACCTGGTCCACATTTTGGTCGATATCTCGGAAACAGGGTACCATATGGGACTTTGAACCACTTCCTGTTAAAATCTTCATCAACACCTTTCATTTGGTACGCATATTGTGTAAACACTTTTTAGAGTCACACCTGATCCACATTTTGGTCGATATCTAGGAAACGGGATCCCATATGGGACTTTGAACCACTCCCTGTTGGAACCTTAGTCAACACCTTTCATTTGGTATCCATATTATCCAAACTCTTTCTAGGGTCCCACCTGGTCCACATTTTGGTCGACATCTAGGAAACAGGGTCCCATATTGGACTTTGAACCACTTCCTATTAAAACCCTCATCAACACCTTTCATTTGGTACCATATTGTGCAAACACTTTTTAGAGTCACACCTAGTCCACATTTTGCTGAATATCTCGGAAATGGGGTCCCATATGGGACTTTGTACCACAACCACTTCCTACTAAAATCCTCATCAACACCTTTCATTTGGTACCATATTGTGCAAACAATTTTTAGAGTCACACCTTGTCCACATTTTGGTGAATATCTTGGAAACGGGGTGCTATGGGACTTTGAACCACTTCCTGTTAAAATCTTCATCAACACCTTTCATTTGGTACGCATATTGTGTAAACACTTTTTAGAGTCACACCTGATCCACATTTTGGTCGATATCTAGGAAACGGGATCCCATATGGGACTTTGAACCACTCCCTGTTGGAACCTTAGTCAACACCTTTCATTTGGTATCCATATTATCCAAACTCTTTCTAGGGTCCCACCTGGTCCACATTTTGGTCGACATCTAGGAAACAGGGTCCCATATTGGACTTTGAACCACTTCCTATTAAAACCCTCATCAACACCTTTCATTTGGTACCATATTGTGCAAACACTTTTTAGAGTCACACCTGGTCCACATTTTGGTCGATATCTCGGAAACAGGGTCCCATATGGGACTTTGAACCACTTCCTGTTAAAACCCTCATCAACAGCTTTTATTCGATACCCACATTGTGTAAACACCTTCTAGGGTCACCCCTGGTCCACATTTTGGTCGATATCTCGGAAAACGGGTTGTATAGGGTCTTGAAACTTCATATAAACCATATATGGACCACTGCCTACGTAGTGTATAAGTTTGGTTGAAATCGCACAACGCGTTTATGAGTAGTTCGGCGACGTACATATACGGGGACTTATTTTTATATATATAGATATCACCTATAGCGTGTGGGTGGCGAGTAATCAAATAACGTTGCATTCTAATTTCTGTGTCGAGTTTAAACAAATTATTCAGACTATACGGCTAAGTCTGAAAAAATTATTGAATTGGGTTGATTGATTTTCCTGGGGTACATACGGCCTTTACCCTTTTTATACCTAGTAGTGCTTCGCACACAAGGTATATTAAACGCATCGAGATAGATATTGACTTATATATATCAAAATGTTGTCAACACCATGAAAACTTGGAACTCGATACCTTCCGCCATTAGAAGTAAGCTAAACAAAGGCAATTTTAAAAATATTATACGTACATACATATTTCTGTACCTTAACACAAATTTCGGACTGACCATCTAGAGTTAATTAGCTTTTACTTGTTGTTATTTTTTTTTGTTATTAAATGTTTACCTTTAAATTTTTGTTAACTAAATTAAATTAAATTAATTAAAATGTTTTTTTTTTCCTTTTTTTTCTCTTTTTTTATTATTACAATTATCATACTTATTGTTGTACTACAAAAGATGTAAAATCTCATTGTACTAATTATTGTTTTCTTAAATAAATGAAATGAAATAAAGAGAAATTGATTGAGCCATGTCCGTCCGTCCGTCTGTGAACACGATAACTTGAGTAAATCTTGAGATATCTCAATGAAATTTGGTATGCAGGTTCCTTTTCACTTATCTCGGAGCGGTATATTAATACCGGCAATATTCCGGAAAAAAGTTAGCGAAATCGGGTTAGGTCCACTCCCAATTTTATACGAAAGATTTTGAAAAGCATCATAGATATATTGAATATGCAATAACTTTGCTCAAACAAGCTGTATATCATTTATATTTTACCTCTAAAGAGTTCGTGGGCAAAGAAAGTCGAATGCACAAATTTTTTGGAAAATGGGCATGGCCCCGCCCCTTTATGATGGATTATTCCAAAAAACTTTTCATGCCATAACTCCGGTAAAAATTAATTTATTGAAACGATATTTGGAGAAATAGTTCAAGATATAAAGCTTACTCTTTGCTGTAAAAATAAACAAAATTGGTTAACGGACACGGCCACTTTTCGAACACAATTGTGAAAAATTTCTTTGTAAAATTAAAATCGCGATATTTCCATAATTGTGTTAGTTATATAAATAAGATTTTAAACACATAATAAGCTTTTTAGGAAAAACTAAGCTGTAACAAAATTTTGTGGATTTTGTTGAAGTAGGCGTCAGCAAAAAAGATCTCTTATTTTCAAAAGCGATTGCTTAAAATTTCAAGAAGGTATTTCAACGAAATTTAGTGAGATGCTTTCCAATAGTATGTAGTATACTCCTGCCAAAAATTACGCGAATCGGATAGCAAACACGCAAAATGTACGGTCAAGTAGTTAACACAGTACTGCCTTTTTATACCTTTCATGAGCATGAAATGGTATTATAACTTTGGTCCGATGTTTGTAAGTATGAGAAGAAGAAGAGATAGACCCACCATTAAGTATACCGAAATGATCAGGGCGACGTGCTGAGTTGATTTAGCCATGCCCGTCTGTCCGTCCGTCTGTTTGAACGCAAACTAGTCCCTCAGTTTTAGAGATATCTCGATGAAATTTTGCAAGCACGCGATATTTTGCATACGATTAATCATTTGTCGGAACCAGCAAGATCGGACCGATACAACGCATAGCTCCCATACAATCGATTGTTCCGATAAACGGGTTTTGGCCTCTAACTCTTGCAATTAAAAAGCTATTAGAGCGAAATTTCGCTGGTTTGGTACATACTATATAAGTAATGTGTGTAGTGAAAATCACCTAGATCGGACCAACATAACATATAGCTCCCATATAATCGATAGTTTCGATAAATGGGTTTTGGGCTATAAATTTTCCAAATAGAAAGCTAGAAACGTAGAATTTTGCAGGTTTGGTACTTATTATATGAGTAATGTGTGTAGTGAAAATCATACTTACAAAACATATAGCTCCCATATTACCGATTGCTCCGATAAATGTGGTTTGGCTATTGTAGTGTGTCCAATATGAATACATATGTATCTACATACAAAATACGCAGCACGAGCGCCGTCTAAGTTAGCGTTGAAGCAGCTTAGCGCTATGCACATATGTAAATACGTGCATATGTGTGAGCGTGCGTTGGGCTTCATGCCTTATCCCTGTAAAAAACGTTGGAGTATGGGAGTACTCCAACATTTATCCTCATTCATACAAAAAGGTGGTCCAATTTATAAGCCCATGTCCGGTGATTGGATCACCTAATCCATATCGGAGCACCCTGCTGAATAGTCTATGGAACACCTACGTGAGAGTACTTTGAAAATGCTGGCAAAATATTACTCTATAGCAGCGGTCGCCACGTAGTGACTCTTTTGGTTCGCTGTGGCTCTACAAAAACAACATGTGGCTCTTTAGTGGCTCTCAACAACAAACCAGATTTGCAAAACAAAATACAAAATTCATTGCAATATTATTCTTGGAATACCGTTAATTCATTTCGAGTTCAGATTTCATGCTGGATGGTCGCGCTTCCCTGTGAATGTGTAACGGTACATACGCACGTTCATAGGTACATACGCATACGTTCAGTCGTATTTGTTTTTTTGTATTAATTGCGTTGCCTACCAGTTGCGGTTTTTTGTCTTAGTTTAATAATAATTCTTTCGCGTATTTTTTTTTATTCCAGGAACGATGTTGTTGTAGAAAGTATGGCGTTGTTGTTGTAGCGCTCAGTAGGTCGAAATCGTTGAGGACCCCTGCTCTATAGAGTACTTTGCAGTAAAGCGAGAGAGGGAGTATGTGTTCTTTTTGAGGACCACCTACTCCCTCTCTCGCTTTGCTGTTGAATAGTCCATAGAGTAATCCAATAGGAGTATTTTGGGAGTACTCTCATGTAGGTGGTCTATAGAGTATTCAAAAGCAAAGAAATGGAGTAGGTACTCCGAGTCGGATTAGGTGATCCAATTACCGGCCATCGCCTTGTAAATTGGACCACCTTTTTTATATGAGCGAGGATAAGTGTTGGAGTACTCCGATACTCCTTAAGGAGTACTCTATAGAGTATGGAACGGAGTATTTCGGTTTTTTGCAGGGTATGTTAGGCTTAGCTATGTAAGAATTAAGCTGAGATCACACGATTGGTCAAATGTACCAATTTTTTGTCATTTATATGTACAGATCGTGTGACAGCCAGAAAATATTTGGCATAAGGCAAATTAACAAAATTTTTGTGCAGATAGACCGATAAAATACGGCTCTGTTGTACCAATCATGTGAACTGTTGTACAAATCAAGTAAATACAAAAAATGGACAAATGTACCGATAATTTTATCTGCCACTGCAGGACCAATCACAGTGACCAATCAATTCAAATAAAGCCAAAATTATGTTTTTTTTTATTTTTATTATTATGTATTTAGTTTGTTTCATACAGATAATGAGTATTTTTTAGGATTAATATGTTTCGAAATAATACCCTAGGATTAATACTTAATTTAATTCGATTAAAGGACTTATTTTGATTTATCATTATTAAACGACATTGAATCCTAGGAATACTTTACACCTGGCTGGAATTTCATTATTTACTGTTTAGTTTGATTATTAAACTAATAATAATAAACTAGTATATCCCGTGGTCGAAATTCGACCACCTTAAATTAGTTTAACTTATTAAATCCTCTGTTCGGATTTTTCTCCAGTACCTAATGCCTAGAGGCATAAATATTGGAGACCTTTTTATTGCTGAAAATAATTATTTATAGTTGAGTTATTGAGAGTCGGTTTCATAAAAGCTGGTTTACTCTAAAGACGGGTAACTTGACAACTAACCAAAAAAAAATCCGTCCATTAAAGACCAGTAATCATTAATAGGGGATGGCAAAAACAGTACTTAGTAATGTTTGAAAGTCCACCATCAGACCCACCACTCCTTTCATATTCCGTCAATATTTCAATAAACAAAATTAGATTTCATGGAGATACACCAAAAACGTAGTTAGACTTGTAATATATATAATGGTCACATAGAATGATGCCATATCGAACAAAATTGGCCATATGGATTGAAACGAATGAAAGTTCATTTTGAGATTCCGTTAACTTCTTAATATTAGCCGGTTTCCAAATTGTGTTTTTTTTTTTTTGGTATACAGACAGTTTTTTCAACTTTTCTTTTAGTTGTAGATTTTTTGAAGTCCGTATAGCGGGAGAATATTACAACTTACACATATGATGGTTTTCTGGTTTCTTTCGTCAAATTCAACTCGAAAAATTGAAAACACATATCTTAACTGGCCCAATTAGCCTAAATATGTCAGGATTCCGGTTATATGTCGACTCTTTTACAAATTAAAATTTTTAGGAAGAAAATAGTTGATGTCTTTAGGAAAATTAACGCGATTTCAACCTATTTCATGAATATAAAATTGAAGAAGCTACAAACTGTGTTTTTACTTTTTTTATATTAAATATGATATATTTCTTAAAAAATATATATTGATAAGTTGAAATAATTTTTTTGCTTTTTTTCAAAAAATTTGGTTTTTTCACTCGAAAATAGATGTCATAAACAGAAAAATATTGAAATATTGGGTTATATGTCGACTCTTTTCCAAATAAAAATTTTTAGGAAGAAAATAGTTGATGTCTTTAGGAAAATTAACGCAATTTCAAACTATTTCGTGAATATAAAATTGAAGAAGCTACAAACAGTGTTTTTTACTTTTTCCATATTAATTATGATATATTTCTTAAAAAATATAAATTGATAAATATTGATAAATTGGAATAATTTTTTATATTTTTTCAAAAAATTTGGGTTTTTCACTCCAAGATAGATGTCATAAACATAATAAACAGAAAAATATTGGATTACAAATATAATAAATTTAAAAAAAAAATATAATAAAAAGTTTTCGTAGATTTCAAGGCAAATTCAATTTAGTAAAAAAAAAAACCTTAACCTGCCCTGAACACGTCCTTGAACCTACGAACGCACGCATCATAGCCGGCACACTCACCACCTGCGCCACTGCTGTATGTACAACAAAACAGTCAGATACTGTACTTAACAGCTTTGGGTTTTTGTGAAAACTTTGATGAATTATTACAAATTAATGAAGCATTTTTTGTTAAATATAATATGCCTATGCAAAGCTCCTGGCCCATGAAAACATATCAAAATATATAATAATTGGAGTTATGCATTTTTTTATGAGATACACTCTGGCAATTGATTGTATGGAAAAAATGTTAGCCTATTAATATATAGATAATTATTAAACTTGGCAGCACTGATATCTGCAAAAACAATTGATGCACCACTGCTCTTTATTCCATTTGTCCGTTATTAAACAAGTCACTACATCTATTGGTGGCAATGCGAAAGTCAACGGATAAGGAAGCGAAGTGTAACCGCCAAACGTTCATTGGCTGGTATTGCTTTGCGCATATTGGTGTCACTTTTTTTTATGTTTGGAGAGACTAATTCAAGAATATAATTAAAAGTGGCTTCGTCCATGCGAAGATAATTTTTAAACAAATATTTTTGATTGTTCACTTCACGAAACTCGCGCAGAGTCAGTACTTCTCCTCTGAAGCCAATCCAGCACCCAAACACTTCGCTTCTTCAATATTCGTTTTTCTTTTATTTCTTTCTTTTTATTAATTAGTTGTACACAAATACACATAATTGCCACTATTTTCCTTTTTCTTGACGAACAAGGCAAATTGATTGTTATGGTAATGGCAGAGCGAATTCGGCAATATTCGCCTCTATTCGCTTCAAGTTTTTGTAATGTAGAATGTCATAGTGATAAAAAAATTGAAATGACAACCATCGATTGTTTTTTTATATTTCATAAAATTTTAATTGTTCAATTAAAATTTGAAATGACAACCATCGATTGTTTTTTTATATTTCATAAAATTTTAATTGAACTAATGGTGTCTAGAACAATAAATACGTGTTTGGACAACTCATGCGTGCATAAAATTTAGTAAAAACCATCGCCATCGTATCCTTTTGATAAGTTGCGATAGTTTTTTGAAAATATTTACCAAATACAATATTCAAAGTCAACCGTCAAATCTTTCTTTTTATGACATTCTACATTACACGGCGGGTTAAAAACGGGAAGAAGAGGAAGTCAGCTGTTCACTTAACATTACCATAAGAATGAATTTGCCTTGCTTCATGAAGAAATCATTTTTATTTAAAAATTATAAAATTACGTTCAAATATATGTATGTATACAAAGCTTATCAGCTGTCTACTGTATTCAAGATGACAAACCCAATCATGTGACAGGGTTGCACAAATATCTGTCATATTATTGAAGTGTACAAATCAGTACAGAAAAATTCTGGCTCAAATACGCCAATCGTGTGAACACTGGAAATTGTATCGGTACACAAAATTTATTTTGTACAAATTTGTACAGAACAATTTTGTCAAAAATCGGTACATTTGACCAATCGTGTGATCTCAGCTTTAAGGTAAATATGTATAATGAAATGTTTAGATTAATTTACTATAAATTAGTTTGAATTTCATAATAAAGAGAACATTATCAATTCGGCACTGAGCCACACAACATTTGGAGTTTAAATTAATATTGCAACATGGCGATCCTGCCCTGCCATCCTGGACTAGGAAAATATTAACTGCTAAACTGAGATCCTGCCATCCTGGACTAGGAAAATATTAACTGCTAAACTGAGATCCTGCCTTTCTGGACACAATGAGATCCTGCTATCCTGGACAAACTAAGATCCTGCCATTAACACACTTGATGAAAATCCCGCCATCCTGGTAGCTGGTAGCTGGAATCCAGTAAGGCTAAAATGTTAGAATTTTTTTTTAGAATTTTCACCAATGTAAAAGTAGACCGCTGACTTTAGCAGACTACGGGACTTCAGCAGACTGCGATATACCATACGTCGCAGACTGCCGAAATCCTGTTAGGTTTAAAAAGGGCAGACTGCTACATTTTTTAAGTGGCAGACTGCTGAGATTACTTAAATAAATATTAGAACTCTTTGGCACCCTAAGGTCGCCCACCAAATAGCAGACTTGTTTCTGCTTAGGGCATATTTTATTTTAAATAAATATTAGAACTCTTTGGCACCCTAAGGTCGCCCGCCAAATAGCAGACTTGTCTCTGCTTAGGAAATATTTTATCGTAAATGCAGGAGCCAACCAAAGAAGACTTTGACTCTATCTTTGAAAGATGGAATAAATTTTTTTTAGAAAAGGAGCAAAATCCTCAAGTTGCCACTGAAGAGGTTCCTCAAACCTCTGAAGTAATAAAGCAAGGTCCGTTACCGATAACCATTGAAGAGTATCGGCGACGGAACAAAACAGGCAAGAAGAATTAAAAATTCCAGCCCCAGTAAAACATAAGAAGCAAACTCGGGGTGGTAAAAGATACCAAAAAAAAAGGAGTTGGCAATAACATACAATTTATTAAATTTTTCCACTTCTTATGAAGAAAAACTACATTTGAAAAAATATATATCAGAATTAAGAGGTAGAAAATAAGAAAATAAATATTAAGAAAAGTTAGCAATAATGTCTAGAATTAGAAAATAAAGGAAAACCTTTGTTTAATAAAGAAAATGTAAGAAAATGTAAGGAAAAAGTGTTAAATAAGGAAAATAAAGAAAAAAGGAGAAAAAATTTTTTGTTTTCATTTGTTGTATTTTCTTTTTTTTCTCAATGGGAGGCCACGAATCGAAACTGGAAGAGCCTAATGCAAATGTGATCAATTCCATTCAAGTAGTTGACCACACTGAAGCATTGGAATTTATAAAAATCTTGTTAATAATATTAACAAGTTCCACTTGTTTGAATTTATTCCTGAAATTATACTCTGCTCACAACAAAGTTTTAAAGAAAAAATACATAAGCCGAGCAGATGGTCTAGATAAGGTCTAAACCAAAGAAAAGGATATATATATATCCCAATGGACAAATGGGAAGTCATTCTGAATACACTCGTAGAAGAGAAGATTTTGGCGGAAAAGTCTTATAAGTGTCTTAATAAAAGTATATACATACAAAGGGTGACTATTTTAAAGCATCTCACGATAATATTAGAATCATTGAACAATATAGGAAAAACCACACAAAAGGTGCATAGCAAGTTAACAACTAACCACAAGCTAGAGGCACTACAAATTTTTTCCAATGTCAGGGACAAATTAGTATCCCTATTGAGTAGATACAACGTTGAAACAACAGTCCCAACGTCATTTGAAGGGGAAATAGAAATTAATTTTGCAACCCTATTGCCTGAAGCAAACGTCAAGCTGTGTAGTTGTGTTTTTATTTTGCTCTGTGCTTTTATCTAAAAATTTAATAATATTTGTCTTATATCTGAAAATTTTGAAGTTTAAGATTAAAGTTAATGAGTTGAATACTTAATGTGCTTCACTACTTGTTGTGAAAAGTGTAAATTTTTGATACATTTTTGAAAATTAAATAATTATAAATTCATTCTATTGAATTTGTGTGTGCCGAGTTGTGTTTTTGCATATTGTTTTTGTTGCTTTTGAAAGGCTTACATTTTACATTGTAATTGTTGTTGTGTGCTGACTTGGTTTTCTTTTTCTCACTCCTTTTTCGTTACAGCTGTTTGCGTGGTTTGTTAAACGTCAAGTACAGTGTGTTTAAAACTGTTCGCTCAGTACATTGCCTTCCAAACTGCCAGGGTTGTTTTTATTGCTTTTTATTTTTAACTACTAAATTTTTTAATTTTATAATTTTGAATTTTTTAATTTTTCATAATTACTAATAATATAATGTCGTGCACGTTTGAAAATTGCCAGATAAAAAGCGAGTCGGAGCGCTTTGTAGCATGCTGGCTGTGTGATGCACTTGTCCACGCAAAGTGTACTGGCTTAACTGGTAGAACAGCCGATCTTATTAATGATGGAAAAGGTCTGCGCTGGTCTTGTTTAAAATGTAGATCGACGGAAATTGATCTTTGTAAGGTCTTTCGTCATATTAGAAACGGGTTTTCCGAGATCAGCAAAGACTTTTCTTTGCTGACCGAAAAATTCAAAAAATACGAAAGCATTTTTAAATCGTTTGGAAATCTTGACAAATCGTTTCAATTAGAAAGTTCTAGCAATCGTGATGGCGAGCGCGGGCGTACGGATGATCGGCCTGCTCCTTTATTAGCGCCGAACTTGCCGCAAGCCATCGAATTGATAGACTTGGCGTCCCCAATTCCAAGCACTTCTGTTCGAGCAACTTCCAAGAACCCTCCAAAGTCCTCCGCTAAAAAAAATCCGGATCCTCCTGCAATTGCAATTGAGTCTGAACCAATTGCTAGGAAGCTGGTTGTGGTCCCTCGCAAAAAATCTATTTTTGTGTCTAGGTTCCATCCTGACACTACAGAAGAAGATTTAATGTACCATATTTCGACTAAGGTAAAAGATCGTAACTTGACTATTAAAAAGTTTAATTTCACGTATCAGAGAAATATGTCTTCATTTAGAATTGATGTCGCTGGAAAAGATTTCGACGCTCTTTTGGATAGTTCTTTTTGGCCCCCCGGTGCTCTTGTGCGGGAGTTTGAATACAGACCAAATAGAAATGTTCAAAATGTAGCAACAATCTCTCGTGATAACGTTGAGCCAAAAAACTGAGTACTAAGACCATGACTATCTTTTATCAAAATGTCAGAGGTTTGAATACCAAATTAACCGATCTTTATTTGAAATCTTTCTGTTGTAACTATAACGTAATTGCTTTTACTGAAACTTGGCTAAAACCTCATGTTTTCAACTCTGAATTTTTTTGCAACGAATTTCAAGTTTATAGAAATGATCGCTTGAACAGGGTCGGGGGTGGAGTTTTACTTGCAGTTCATTCCTCCATACCTTCAGAGGAGGTTGATTTACCTAACATTGATTCCATTGAGTTCAAATGCATCCGCATTCAGCTAGCAAATGTCTCCATGTACTTATTTGTTTGTTACATCCCTCCAGCATCTGATCTCGCTTTGTACATACAACTTATCTCTTTGCTCAAAACGGTTCACTTTTTGACTAAAGATTCTGACTCCATGATTGTTTTGGGTGATTTTAACCTACCTCATATATCGTGGAAAATAGTCGATGGAAATATTATTCCAAATCCATCTAGACCGGGCTACAACGACTTTTTAGATGGAATTTCCGATCTCTGTCTTAATCAAATAAACGTTACAGCAAACAAGTTTGGCAAAGTCTTAGATTTAGTTTTTGTCGATGATAAAAATAAATTTTCTGTAAGTCGTGGCGATCCGCTGGTTTTACCAGAAGACGTCTACCACCCTTCTATGGAAATATTTCACGAAACCTTAAGTAATGGCCATTGTACACAAGCCTGCTCAAGTAGTAACTTTGATTTTAATTTCTCAAAAGCCAACTATAAGAAATTAAATAAAGAACTGTCTAAATTAACTTGGCCTGAGCTGTGTGGCGATATCGATTCAAACGTTTTGCATTTTAATCAAACTATTTACAACTTATTTGAGAAGATTGTTCCTAAACGTAAAATAACATATGATCATCCAACGCAATCTTGGTTTACTAAAGAGCTTATGATGCTGAAAAATAGAAAAACGCGTTCTTTCAAATTATTTAAGAAATCGGGGTTAAACAAACACTACTTGTTGTATTCTGGTCTACGTAAGAGGTACATCGACTTAAATAAAAAGTGCTATAAAGCCTATATATCTAAAACAAAGAGAGACATTATTCGCAATCCGAAGTCATTTTATGATTTCGTAAATTCTAAACGGAAAGTAGTGGGATTTCCCTCAGCCATGAAATATAAAGACATTTTATCTAGCGATAATCAAGATATTGCAAATTTCTTTGCGCAATTTTTCACTTCTAACTATTCTGCCGTCACCAATTCTGACTTTCTAAATTATCCCTATGAGCTACATGGGAACAATTTAATTAATTGTCCAACTATATGCGCCAATGATGTTCTTGTTTGTCTGAAAACCTTGAAAGAATCTTCTAAATGTGGTCCTGATAGGATTCCTACATGCTTCTTGAAGAAGTGCGCTAACAATATTTACAAACCCCTTACCAACTTGTTCAATCTGTCACTAAAGTGTGGTGTTTTTCCAACAGCATGGAAAGAGTCGTTTCTTCTACCGCTTCACAAAAGCGGAAGCAAGGCTTCTATTGAGAACTATCGTGGCATAGCAAAGCTGTCTGCCATCCCAAAAGTGTTTGAAGCTATTGTTACCAATCAGCTTACGAATCCTATCTCTGCCTTGATTTCTGACTGTCAACACGGGTTCTGTAAGGGAAAGTCCACCGTTACAAACTTACTTGAATTTACAAATCATGTCTCAAATGGCTTTAGAAAAAATCTGCACACCGACGTTATTTATACTGATTTCAGCAAAGCTTTCGATAAAGTGTGTCACTCTTTACTTATTCATAAACTAGATCAGCTGGGTTTCCAGCCGGGTCTCAATCGCTGGATCTCTTCTTACCTTAGTGACAGAACACAAAAAGTAGTGTTTAAAAACTGTGAATCCGATGTTATTAGTGTCTCCTCTGGAGTTCCTCAAGGAAGCCATCTGGGCCCGATTCTGTTCTTGTTGTTTATAAATGACATTTCTACAGTAATAGAATTTTCGAAAATGTTAATGTATGCCGACGATGTAAAGCTTTTCATGTCATTCGCATCACCCGAAGATAGCAATAAGCTTCAATCAGACCTAAATACACTAGTTACTTGGTGCGATTTAAATTATATGCCGCTTAATCTAAAGAAATGTAAATACATGCGTTTTTCGAGAGGAATTTCACAGCCAGCTTCCTATACAATTAACAATTATAGTCTTGAGCAAATGTATGATTTTGTTGACCTTGGGGTTACTATGGATTACAAACTCAATTTCAACTGCCACATTAACGTAACAGTCAATAAAGCTAGAGGCGTTCTAGCATTTGTTAAACGATGGTCTAAAGAATTTAGCGACCCTTATGTAACTAAAACTCTCTTTACTACATTAGTCAGACCGATACTTGAATACGGTTCTATTATTTGGAACCCGCGTTACCAGGTCCACGTGGATCGCTTAGAATCAGTTCAAAAACAATTTTTACTATTTGCCTTAAGAGATCTTCACTGGGATCCCTTGTATAATTTGCCATCTTATACGAGTCGCTTAAAACTAATTAATCTTCACAGCCTTTCTAGTCGGAGGGAAATGCTTGGAATTGTCTTCATGATTAAATTACTAAATGGTTCAATCGTAAGCCCGTTTCTTTTGAGCGAAGTGAACTTCAATGTACCTTCTCGTCCATCAAGACATTTTAAACCACTTATCTTGAAACAGTGCCGAACTAATTTTGAATTAAATGAGCCTTTTCGTTGTTTGTGTCAAGATTCTAATTCTCATTCTGGTACGTTTGATATCTCAGACTCACTATACAGCATAAAAAAGTCAATTCTTTCTATCCTGAATACATAGCAACAACTTTTTTTTTTCATATCCTTTGATTCTTATCTTTATTCTTAACAATAACTTTTCGCTGTCAACTAATTATTTATTAATTGTGGAATCTTTTGTACTTAGCTGATGAGGTTTTCTCTGTAGCTGAGCAGTTTTAGATCTCGACGATTAACAAACCAAAGCCTTTCAAAGACTCGGCACGAAAGAACAATCCGCGCGTCATGCGGATGCGCCCCTCGCGCCGGTCGGGCGGGATATGGTGGGTAATAATCCGTTGGGCAAAAAAAAAAAAAAAAAAAAAAAAAAAAAAAAAAAAAAACCACAAACAGAAAGCATCAAGATGCCAATGACAAGCATAGAATTTATTAAAACTGCATCATCGATCTTACCAGATTTCGATGGGAGATCAGAAAATCTATCCAGTTTTCTGGATGCCCTTGATATCCTGGAACAAATCAAGGATAGTCACGAGGCTATCGCTGTATCCATGATTAAAACTAAACTCAAAGGAACAGCTAGAAACATTATAAGTACTGAATCTACCATCCAAGAAATAATACAAAGATTAAAATCAAAAGTTAAGGGTGAATCAGTCGAAGTTTTGTCAGCAAAACTCCTGAACATCCAACAACGCAGTAAAACTGCAAACCAATATACTTCTGAGATTGAAAAGCTCACAAAATCATTAGAAGGAGCATACATATCTGACGGACTTACACCAGAGTTAGCAACTAAATACGCTACACAATCAGCAGTAAAAGCTATGTGCAAAAACTGCTCTAACGAGAAGGTTAAGGTTATTATGCAAGCTGGTACGTTCACCTCTATGAACGAAGCCATTTCTAAGTTCACCAATAGCTGTACTAAAGTAACCGGTAATCCAAATTCGGTGTTGCATTTAACTCGCACACAAAATAATTATCGTGGTAGTTTTCGAAGAGGCTACCGAAGTAACAGTTACAGAGGAAATCAAAATCGTAGATATTACAATAATTCTGCGCGTAATAGGCAAAGTAATAATTTCCAAAATCGGAATAGAACTTTTGGAAATCAAAGCCGAACCAATCAGAATAACACACGCAATGTACGCAATTGCAACCAACAGGAAAACCAACCAGCTCCACTCCAACAATAGATAAATTAATATATACATACATTTAATTTACATCTAAACAGCTTCCAGAACAACTCTGAATAACTCTTTTTCAACTCTCCTAGTAGACACAGGAGCAGATATCTCTATTATTAACAAGTAAGGAAGTCTAAGTTCGGGTGAACCGAACATTAAATACCCAGCGTTAGTTTTCAGAACGAGATACAAATACCATGACTTGGCAATGATATTATCCCTAGAATCTTATTTGAAATTTTCTATATCAAAAGAGGGGGCGTGGTTTTCATCCGATTTCGCCCATTTTAAACACCAACCTGCTTTGGCCAGAAAGTAACCTGTGTATCAAGTTTTACTCAACTTATGTTAATTTATGTGATTTTCGATATCGAAAAATTGGGCGTGGTTATCACCGGATTTCGAAAATTTTCACAGCAGCTCACCTTGGCCAGAAAGTAGCCTGGATAACAAATATCTCAGTTTTTACGCAAGTTATGTCAATTTATGTGATTTTCGAAATTTTCGATATCGAAAAAGGGGGCATGGTTATCATCCCATTTCGCCCATTTTCAATAGCATCCTACCTTGGCCAGAAAGTAGCCTGGATAACAAATTCCATGCAAATACCTCAGTTTTTACGCAAGTTATGTCAATTTATGTGATTTTCGAAATTTTCGATATCGAAAAAGGGTGCGTGGTTATTATCCCATTTCGCCCATTTTCAATAGCAACCTACCTTGGCCAGAAAGTAACCTGTATGCAAAATTTCATGCAAATATCTCAATTTTTACTCAAGTTATCGTGTACACGGACGGACAGACGGACAGACGGACGGACGGACAGACGGACAGACGGACAGACGGACAGACGGACGGACATGCCTTAATCAATTCCTCTTTTTAACCTAAGAGCTTTCATATAAGGAACCCCATATCTAACTCGATTATTTTGCGCCGTTACATAGTACCGTTATATGGACAAAATTAATATACCCTTGTACTAGTACTAGTACGCTGGGTATAAAAAAGGTCAAATTTATAGTAATATCACCATTAATACTTCACGACCAATAGATTTAAAAGGCATTGGTCAAGGCATAACAACTACATTAGGAACAGTTCAAGCAGATTTAAAAGATGACTATCTCCTAATTAAGCACAAATTCCACATAGTTGAAGATAATTTCCCAATCCCATGTGATGGAATTTTAGGACTCGATTTTATAAAGAAATACAATTGCATTTTGGAATATAATAAAAATGGAGACAATCTAATATTACGCCCGAATGACTACAACGACAATATAGTCATTGAGATGACAAATAAACCATCTATCAATAGCATTACAGTACCCGTTAGATCGGAAGTCATTAGACAAATTTACATTGTAAATCAAAATCCCGAATTATTAATACCACAACAAGAAATAGAAAAAGGAATTTTTATTGCAAACACTATAGTAAATTCTCATCATTCATTTCTAAGAATCATAAATACAACAAATAATAATGCATTAATCGAATATTATAGTATAAAGTACGAAAACTTAGACAATTACACAGTTATAAGGAATGCAAACTTAAAAAATGATATTAATAGTAAAGAAAAATTAAAAAGATTGAATACAAATTTTCCACCATTCGCTAACCAATCGCTTAACGCGTTATGCTCAGAATTTATCGACATATTTTCATTAGAATCAGAACCGATTACAGCTAATAATTTTTACAAACAAAAATTACATATGAACTTGATAGTCCTGTTGATATAAAAGACTATAGACTTCCAGAAGCACATAAAGGCGAAATTAGCAAACAAGTAACTAAATTAATTCAAGATGATATAATAGAACCTTCAATTTCCCAATATAATAAAGAAAAAAGGTGGAGATTAGTTATTGATTACAGACAGGTAAATAAAAAATTAACGGCAGATAAATTTCGGTTACCAAGAATAGACGATATTCTAGACCAACTAGGTAGAGCTAAATATTTTTCATGTTAAGATTTAATGTCTGGATTTCACCATGTAGAAAATATAATTTAAAATTGCACCCAGATAAATGCTTATTTTTCAGCCAAGAAGTAACGTATCTTGGACACAAATGCACTAGTGCTGGTATTTTACCAGATCCATCCAAATTTAATACTGTTCAAAACTACCCTACGCCTAAAAATGCAGATGAAGCAAAAAGATTTGTCGCATTTTGCAATTACTATAGAAGATTTATTCCAAACTTTGCAGAATATTCCAGAATATCAACAAGACTCTGCAAGAAAAATGTGATTTTTGATTGGACAAAAGATTGCGAAAAATCTTTTAATTACTTAAAAAATGCACTTATTAGTCCTAGTATACTACAATACCCCGATTTCACTAAAGAATTTTGTATAACAACAGACGCAAGTGGATTTGCTTGCGGAGCAGTCTTGAGTCAAGAATATGAATGAAAACAGTTACCAATTGCCTATGCTTCAAGATCTTTCACAAAAGGTGAAGCAAATAAAGCTACAATAGAAAAAGAATTAGCTGCTATTCACTGGGCCATTACATATTTCCGACCATACGTTTATGGCAGACGATTTACAGTAAAAACTGATCATAGACCTTTAACATTTTTATTTTCGATGAAAAATCCATCATCTAAACTAACTAGAATCAGACTAGATTTGGAAGAATATGACTTTGGAGTGGAGTACATAGCTGGAAAAGAAAATTACGTAGCAGACGCACTCTAGCGCATAGATATCAAAGATCTAAAAGATATGTCATGATAAGACAGCCCTTTCCTTACTTGTTTTTTATTAATTTTTTTTATTTTCATACCTTTCATGAGCATGGTTAAACCTATTTATATTTTGTTATTTAGTGATAATTTATTTTACCACTCACAACAGAATTGTTTTTAATCGAAAACAATCAGTTGCCTTTATAACAAATTTTCAGGTACTTATGTATTAAAATAGACCTGAGTAAATTAGGATACCAAAACGGATCACTACTAGGTATTTAATGTTCGGTTACACCCGAACTTAGACTTCCTTACTAGTTTAAGAATTATATTGTACGATTGAGCATTTCTCGTACCTCAAGCTATTTTGCTAGTTTTTTTTTATTCCAATTTCTCAAAATCCAATATATGGAAAGCTTCATTATTATTATTATTATTATTATTTATTATTTATTAATTTGTTTTAAGTCGACACAAACAAAGAGGTCGCCTAAGGACAGATACTATTAAAATTGCACATAACTTAAAAACTAACAATATGAATTAAAGTATTACATGAGATGTTTGAAGAGGCAGTGTCTCCCATCCACACACACATACGGTCGATTATTCACGGAATGTTGTCATCAGAGCTAGTTGGTTATTAACTGGAAAGATTAGAGTGGCCGTGATTGCTGTCCATCTTATAAAACGATCGGTTCATCCATAAGGATGGTCTTGAAAATCATTGACTGTTCCATCCTCACCGGGTGGTTGAAGAGGCCGAGTCTCCAATCCACCCTGACATACGGTCGACTAATAATTTGTTTAAGTGTGTTCGTTGCTATTGTGTGAGAATCTGGTGGAATGGACGCGATTCCACTCAACTGTTGCAAACCGCAGCATCCGAACGGACGCCTGATCAACGAGGATCCGCCCCCCAGGAGCATAAGGAGCCATCTACGCAAACACTACGATGAGATCCGGCACCTGATTTCCACGCCGTTTGATCCTAAGGTGCACCGGCAGACCCTCACCCTCATCCACACAAATTCGGTAAATTCCTATGTTGGCTCTCTCCCGGTGAACGCCGTTCTTCAGGCAACAACACCACCCGTTGCCGAAGAGGAGCGCGAGCTGCCTAGGGAGACTAGGGTGATGCTGGCCCAACTCCGGTCTGGATATTGTAATAGGTTAAACTCTTACCTATCCAGACTGAACCCCGACTTGCCTAATGTTTGTCCGGCATGCGGCTTGTCCCCCCATACTACTAACCATCTTTTTGTCTGCTCATCCGAGCCTACTCTTCTAACACCCATATCCCTCTGGTCCTCCCCTGTTGAAGCCGCTAGGTTTCTAGGACTTCCGTTAGAAGAGTTTGATGACAATATTGGGTAAGGTTGATACTGACTACCTAGGCAGGGCAAAGTAGTGTTACAACAACAACAACAACAACGCGATTCCACGCAGCGTTCGGGGCAACAACGGAATATTTATCATTTAATATTGTGCCTTGAAATCTTGAATTATCCATAGGATGGTTGAAGAGGCCGAGTCTCCAATCCACCCTGACATACGGTCGAATATTTACTTATATAAAGTCGAGTACCAGAGCGATATGAGATTTGCTGGCGGAATGGACGTGATTCCGCGCAGCGGATAATTTAATTAATTAATTGTATACGTTGATATATGTGTGCTGCCGGTGGAATGGACGCGATTCCACGCAGCAACAACGGAATATTTATCATTTAATATTTTGCTTTGAAATCTTGAATTATCCATAGGATGGTTGAAGAGGCCGAGTCTCCAATCCACCCTGACATACGGTCGAATATTTATTTATGTAAAGTCGAGTACCAGAGCGATATGAGATTTGCTGGCGGAATGGACGTGATTCCGCGCAGCGGATAATTTAATTAATTAATTGTATACATTGATATATGTGTGCTGCCGGTGGAATGGACGCGATTCCACGCAGCGCTCAGAGCAACGACGGGTGGAGGACTTACATGATATTAGTCAGCGTTAAGCAGGAATGCAAGTATTAAATTTTGAAGTGAGGCAAAAGAACATTCGAAACTAATGCAGCTATATAACTCGTTGTAAAACGAACACCAAAGGTTTAGAGGGTGGATTTTTGCAAAGTTTTGACGACAAAGGGGTAATTGAAAAGGCACACAGTGCCTGGACGCCCTAGCGGGTACAGCAAAACTCAGTCGACTAACAAGGTCAGATGTGTCGATTTCACCAACAATCAGCTTATGGAGGAACATTACACCTAGTAAAACCCAGAGAAGGTAAATTTAAGAGGAGAAGCCTACTTCTATAAGGGGGCAGGTGAGTAGTTGGATTCCAGTTAAGACCCCGCAAAGCAAAAATCAAGAATTGCTTTTGTACTGACTCAATCCGCTGTATATGAACTTGATACAAGGGACACCAGACGAACGAGCAATACTCAAGTATTGGACGAACCAGCGATGTGTAAAGAACTTTCGTGAGGTATGGGTCGTCAAATTCTTTAACATATCGTTTAACAAAACCAAGCACACCTATGGCTTTGTTAGCAATAGATGAAATATGCATATTAAAACTTAGTTTAGGGTCAAAAATAACACCTAAATCAGTTACAACAGATATGCGTTCCAAAAGAGAGTCGTTTAGTACGTAGGAGACCAAAACCGGCTTTACTCGATGAAAAGTCATTAGCTTACATTTCGAGCTATTCAATATTAATAAATTTACTGCACACCAGCAGCGAAATGACTCCAAATCGGCCTGAAAGAGATCTCCACGGGAAGGTACAGTAGGCGAATAGGTGAAACAAAGTTTCACATCATCCGCATACATAAGACTTCGAGAATGAGAGATGATTTGGGGTAGGTCATTTATGAACAGGGTAAAGAGTAAGGGGCCAAGATGACTACCCTGGGGGACACCGGAAGTTACATCAATGGACTTAGACAAAGTATTTTTAAACAACACCTGTTGAGTCCTGTTTGTAAGATAATTTGCAAGCCATAATGATAACTGATTTGGAAAACCCAGTAAATCGAGTTTATGGATTAAAAGCTCATGGTTGACAGAGTCGAAAGCTTTGCTGAAATCGGTATAGACCACATCCGTTTGGTTACCTTTCAAGAAACCGTCCATAACAAAGGAGGAGAACTCAAGCAAGTTAGTTGAGGTAGATCGTTGAGGTACAAAACCATGCTGACACGGTGATAATAAACACCTACACCGGTATTGCAGCTGGCGAGTTATTATGTCTTCAAAAGTTTTAGGAATAGCTGAGAGCTTAGCTATGCCCCTATAATTCTCAATATTCGACCTGCTACCTTTTTTATGTAAAGGTATAATAAAAGATTGCTTCCAGATTGTAGGGAACGCAGCAGATTCAAGAGATAGTTTAAACAGTTTAAAAATTGGGTCAGATAAATGTATAGCACAGTAATTCAACACGTAACTTGGAACACCATCCGGACCAGGGGAAAATGAAGGTTTCAGTTCAAGAAGACTTTGTAGAACAGAATGTTTATCCAAAACAGGCATGTGAATGCTAATAGAGCTATTTAAATTGTAAGGGTAGGGACTGGACTGGAACTCATTAGATGTGTAGGTCGACATAAAGAATTCTGCAAATAATTCAGAAATATCCTGATCCGAACTAACACTCTTGGATCCAAAGGCGAAGGAAGATTGGAAATCCGGTAGTTTTCCTTTTCGAATTGGGTTTTACAGCCCACTAAATAACTTTTCTAGCATTGTTGGTTGAGCAACTGAAGGTTGGAGCGCGCCACCAAATATTTAGAATACTCAGCAGATGCACCTGTTCTTTGAAAACGCTTGTAAAACTTAGACTTAATATTGCTGAGTCTCACCAGCTGTTTAGACCACCAGGGCGGCTTTGCCATACCAACACTAATGAAGCGAAAAGGGACACAGCTGTCGAAGAAACCATTAAGGGAACTATTGAAAACTGAGGTTGTCGACTCGATGTCATCACAAGCATAGAGCTCCGTCCAGTCATGGGTGGCAAGCAACTCGTTGAGCATGACGAAGTTGGCTTTATAGAACCATCGAGTGCGTGATCGCTGTCTACCTTCGGTAGTAATACGCCCCCTGGGTTGTCTAGTGTCCAAAGCAATCTCAAGTGTAGGGTGAAGGGTATCTTCAGGAACAGATAACGGAGTAATGCGATTAAGAGCGACCCCTACAGAGTCGTCCACGAACACCAAGTCAAGTATTTTATTTTTACAATTTTGTACGTTGTTAATTTGTACAAGAGACGTGTCAGAAAGATCAATGAGAAAATCATGCTGTGTGGTAGGGGTTAAAATGTTTGAGTCACTTGAGCCGACCCAACTCACTACGGGTAAATTAAAATCACCAAGAACTAAAAGGCGATCTTTGTCCCTTAACTGGGAATACATACTTCTAATAACGGAGTTATGACGATTAAAAACAAGTAAATTCGACTGAGGCGGTATGTACGAGCAGGAGATAAATACGCAGGAACCAGGCAATGAAAGCTTCACAGCGATAACTTCAATGTCAGACACATTGGCCAAGCTGACCAACTCAGATGGAAGACGTGAGTCAGCAGCTATGAGGACGCCACCTGCCCTAGTTTCACGATCGCGCCGATAAACGACTTAATTGCTACAGAAAATTTCAGAATTAAAGTTATCTGGCTTTAACCAGGTCTCAGTAAAAGCTATTGCATGGTCAGTAAAAGTCAAGCTATTAAGAAAAAGGTGATTCAATTTGGAGCGTAGGCCACGGACATTTTGGTAGTGGATAACTAAAGTTGACAACGTAGTTAAGCTATTCAGTTTTTTGAAGCGGAGCCAGTTCCTGTTTTGGGCTTACTCGTGTACAAATGTACAATAGAGTGTTCCGGGAAAAACTTAGCGTCAAGTACCCTATCGAAGAATGAGTCCGGCACTGAGAACCTAAAAGATGAAATGTCTCTTTCATACTTGAAATTGAATTTATAAACGCTAATGTTGCTAGTAGGGGCGACACCAAGTTTGGAGCAAACATATGTCTTAATATCTGCTGAGTCAACGACGCATGCAGCCTAGAAACAAAAATGGCCCTTCGCGGTGGAACACCACTGACCACCCTGATAACATCAGTTTGAGGGGTCACTGTGTGCGAACACTCAGAAGAAGAGTCAAGATTTACGGCAGTATTCGAAACTTCAGGGTTGTTTTTATTCTTTTTAGACCTATCAGAACCGCGCCAATTGTTAAAGGGCACGGTTTGCCACTCACCACCAACGGTAGAAGCGGATTGAGAAACGGACACAGTGTTATTGCCACCCGCAATAACAGCGGATTGAGTGCCCGGTATAAGGTTGTCGCCATTAGCAGAAACGGCAGACTTAGCCAAGGTACCTGAGCGAATGCAATCGGATTGTGATTGCACGAGCGAAGGTAAGATAGGTGTAACAGCACCATCAGTAGAATTATGGGGAGGAAGGACAGTAGAGAGGGAACCCGAACCGCTAGGTAGCGGCGAAAAAGAAAAAAGATCCGTTTCGGTAGAGGAACAATTTTTGTTAGAAGGTGAAGCACCGGAACTAACAACAGCAGCTTTTAGCGAATTTATTTCCACAGTCAATTTATCAATTTTCTTATTATTGATTTTGGCACTGTTTTTGTTCTTCACTTTAAATTTAACCTTATCATTTTCCTTTGCACTGGGTTTATTCCCTTCAGATTCAATAATGATTTTTTTAAGATCATCAATTTGAGAAGTTAAATCCTTGAACCTAATCTCAAAAGTAGTCATGATAGTCTCGAGGCCTAGCTTTTGGGTGGAAATGACAGAGTCTAACACCTTCGAAATTTTTTCGGGTCCATTGACACAGTCAGGGAAGAAATACCGAAAATGGGTGTTTATTCTCAATAACTTCACATCGTATTCCGCAATTGGGCCCTCACAACAGGTTCGATGGTAAAGCCTCTTGCAAAAACCACTACAAGGCACTATAAGAAGCTCAGATCTTCCGAAACATTTATCACATTTCCCACAGAACTCATCCATGATAAAGAGCGTATGTGAAAAGTAGGTACACAATAAAAAGGAAAGTGTTATACTGGAACTCAGCACACTAAGCTAACGATTGCACAGTCGGCCAGCAGTGAACACAGGCAGAATGAGCGCGCAAAGCAGTAAACCAAAAAAGTGATTTGCAAATAGCAACACACAAACAGATATATGTATATAGGCACACTCAGAAATTTAATGGAGATTTCAGCACTATTTATTAGGAATTGCACAATTTTACACTGTTTTCCTATGTAGGACCAACAAGTCTAGCACAGGCAGTCATTGTTGAATGCAATTAGAATAATATTAAGGCCAAATAAAGGCAAAAATCGAAATGAAAAAAACGAAATAAAAGAACACGTCCGCACTCGATGACACAGGCTGGCTGATTCGATTGCTGAATTGGAATCAGACTACAATGATTCAAAGGATTCGGCCCACAACATGTATACTCTTGCTCTTCAACAAGAAGACTTGAAGTCAATATGGAGAAAAGCCAGAGCGGCCCAGGAGGAGTTGCTAAACTCAAACAAACTTAGAATGGTCTGACATAGTTTCTGTAAAACAGAAATATAAAATAAATAAACTGCGTATTTACGCTGTATGTCAAATATGGCTACATCCCAAGCTCCATTCACTAAGCCGGAAGAAAAGCCCGCATTTGAGCACAGTATCCGCCTGCTTCCATGTGATACTGAAGTTTTCAAGGGCGATTACCTGTCATGGCCAACATTTCGGCCATTTATATCTTAAACAAACGCCTAACACCAGTTGAGAAATTGTTCCATCTCAACAATAAAACACAAGGTGAGGCAAAAGAAATTGTTAAAAAATGTCCGCTCCCGAATGAGGAATTCGATACAGCGTGGAGAAACTTATGCGAAAGATACGAAAATAAACGTATACTTGCAAACCGCAACTCCAAATTTTTGTTTAATTTGAAAAAGGTAGAGAGTGAGTGTGGTAGCGCAATTAAAACATTCCAACGTGAAATAAATAATTGCCTTTCGTCCTTGCGAAGTCATAAAATTGACACTTCGAACTGGGACGCAATTAAGGTAAGTGGCTATAATTCCGTGGTACTAAGGATTTTTCTGACTTTGTACTCCTCCCACGTTGAAACAAAAAAGTTAAACCTGAAAAATTGAATTGTTCCTATTTAATTGATTAATTTTGTTTAATTTCCAATTACCAAAATTCGAAAATAACTAATAATATTTTTATAATAATTAAAATTAATGACTAACTCAGATGCCCCTAATTCCGTGGCAAAAAATTTCATGATGTACATAACTCCGTGGGAAATTGTCCCTAATTCCGTGGTATGAAGCAAGCCACATATTTCATTGCTAAAAATGTAAGATAAACTTAATTATTGCATTCAAAAACAATTTGTTATCAAGCAACAAAATAGGTTTTAAGGTTTTTATATTTATTTATTAAAATTTATACTTTTTCGCTTCTTTTAAAAGGTTTTTTTTTGTTTTTTTAAAATGCATATGCTTTGAGCTCTAAAACAAACTAAAAATTTAATTCAGTTATACTTTTTTGTTTGTATAAATAAATAACATATAAATTAAAAATTTTAATTCAATATAATTTTTTTTTTTTTATTAGAAGTTCTTGAGAACTTTAACAATTTATAAATAAAATTGCTTTCAGTAAAAATAAAGCCAAAAACTTTCATTTTATAGTTTTTAGTTTTATCCTTTTTTTATTTTATTTCTTTTTTTGTTTTTTTAGTGTTTTTTACTAAAATAAGTTCTTAAGAACTTTAAGAACCTATACAGAAAATAGAAATATAAATGAAAATTAAAAAAAAATTGAAGTTTAAAAATTTCATTCAGTATTTTTTTTCTTTGTTTTTATATATTTTGTTTGTTTTGTTTCATTTTTGTTTCCTTCGTGTTTTTTTAATTTTTTTTCTGTGTGTTTTTTGTTTCTGTAACAAAACATGTATATAAAAAAACAAAACAACATATGTATAAAAAAAATAAATAAAACTGTATTCAATAATGAAGTAAAAAAATTGCATTCAATGTTTTTTTGCTTTGTTTTCTTTTTTGTTCTTTTATTTTTTTGGTTTTTTTTTAAATTTTTTTTATTTTTTTTTTATTTTTTTTTTTATTTTTCGTCTAGCTACTGCAACGTAAATGCGTAGCATACCACGGAATAAGGGACATTGTACAATTTAGTGGTACATAAATTCGTGGTAGCGATTTAAAGGGCAAATCAATAATTTTATTATTATTTCTATTTTTTATTACAAATATGCATTCAAAATAACGGTAGGGAACTTAAAAGCTTCATCATATTTTTAGCCTTTATTAGAAAATATCGAATTAATAAAAATTCAATAATGTCAACATTTCGTTAAAATATTGTGTGCCACAGATTTTTCCAGGTCATATATTCACGAACAGGTGAATCAAATTATACCACGGAATTACGTCAAGATCTTCTTTGGGGCTTTATTTAATGATTAAACGACTTTTTGGAGTAGGGTTTCTTATAAAAAGTTTACTATGATAAAGAAAAAAAAAAGTGTTAAATTACCCTAATTCCGTGGTACCCACGGAATTACGTACATTGAAAAACGAAATGTGTACCTAATTCCGTGGATCAGAAATAATGAATTAAAAGTAAAAAAAACTATTTCAATGTATATGGTGGTTATAAAAAATAGTTAAAAAATGTTCATTGAGCACCTAAATGTAATAATTATGAAACAAAAGTATACGGTTAAAATTTTACAGCCTTAAGAATTTTCATTGGACTCCTTAACATTTTGCTTAAGACACCGTCATACAAAACACTTTTTCTCTAGACTAACAACTTTTGATCGTGTAATATAAAATAAATATAGCCTAGAAAACAAAAAAGTATATCGATTTGTATCTCTTAAAGATAGATCTTTATAATTGCATTTTTAATTTAACTAAAATTTCTTCTAATTCCTTATTTGGCATAAAAAATCGAAATACCACGGAATAAGGTACTACCACGGAATTATAGCCACTTACCTTATTACTTACTTGTGTTCGACTAAATTACCGGGAAGTACGCCTGGTCTATGGGAACAAAGCATAGACCATAAAGTGGAAATATCCAAGTGGGAGCATATGGACAAATTCTTGTCCAACCGCTTCCAGACACTTGTCTGGGTTCATCTAGGCTTCTTCGAAAGCGCAGAAACCGCAGAGTATGCGACCTGCCAACGAAACTCCTTCAAAAAGACTTGGTGCATACCAAGCAAATGTCACAAAGTTATTGTGCACAAAATGCAAATAAGATTCCCATAGATTGCGAAACTGTCCCCGTTTTCTAAGATTAACGCCGGTGGAGAGAATCAATTTTGTTAAATTCACCAAGGAATTGTTTGAATTGCCTATCCCCAGGACATACAGTGTTGAAGTGCAGCAGTTCGTACGACTGCAACAAATGTCACTCTCGAGTACCCATTCATCATAATGGTACAAACTTCCCAGCAAGAGCACTGATTGATTCTGGTTCAAAATGCTCATTCACGACAGAACGACTAAAGCGTAGAATCAATTTACCAGCAAAAAGGATGCATGCTCAAGTTTCGGGCATCACTAATGCTGTGTCGGCTCAAGTCAAGGAGGCATCCAGTATTGAACTCCGTTCATCCGTCTTGCTTCAGCCTAACAATTCCTGTTTTAATTCTAGCCAAACTTACTGGGAATCTTCCATCCTGCCATATCGACGCGACGACTATGCAGGCATTCCCAGACTTAGTTTTGGCAGATAAGCGATTCTACATCAACGAGGAAGTTGATATAATACTTGGCGGAGATGTATATCCGCAAATTATACTGAGCGAACTGAAAAACAATATACTGAGTACACTTCTGGCTCAAGAAGCCGTGTTCGGTTGGATATTAACCAGGCGTGTAGAAGCACCGAATCCAACCAGAAATATGGTGTCCTTTTACAGCGAAGTCGCTTTGGACAAACAGCTTACCGCATTCTGGGAGTTAGAAAATCTGCCCAGAACTAAAAGTCCAGACGCAGATGACAAATACTGCGAAGATTTATACGGGGCCACTACGAGTCGTAGAGGCGTGTTCGCAGTTCTTCCGGAATAGGACGCGTTTAGCAAAGAACCCGGAATTAGGTAAATAATATTTGAGGGTCCTGTCTGAATATGAGACATTAGGGCATATGCAAAAAATTAAGGGAATAATACCAGCCGATTCGGCTGATAACTATTTTTAGCCCCATCACGGCGTAGTAAAGGCGGAGAGTACCACTACTAAGGTTCGAGTCGTTTTTAAAGCCTCAAGCCAAACAGCAAATGGTACAAGTCTAAACGATATTCTCCTGCCAGGCCCAGTACTGCAATCAGATCTTCCAGGACCTATACTTCGCTTTAGACTATATCGTTTTATTTTCAATAGTGACATCGAAAAGGAATATAGGCAAATATGGATGAGCGATGATCACACAAAATTTCAACGAATTGTTTATCGAACATCGCCTCAAGAACCCATAAGCCTTTACGAGTTGAAAACAGTCACGTTCGTTGTCAATTGCGCGACTTACCTAGCAGTAAGAACCCTTTTACAACTTGCCGATGATGTAGAGAGTTCATATCCTACAGCATCTAGCATATTACGGGAAGGCATGTACGTTGACGACGTACTAGCGGGGGGCATACCCTCGCATCGGCCATTAATGTGAGATATGAGATCCGCCAAGTGTGACACTCCGCTGGCTTGCCACTACGGAAATGGAACTCGAATTCTGAAGAAATTCTCAACGACATCCCTAAATCGGATCGGCTGACCGAGGACTTTCTGGCACTTGAAGATACCAGCACCGTTAAGGCATTGGGCATAAGATGGAATGCCGGAAGCAGGGTCACTGTTAGAAAGAGAAAAGCTGACAAAAAGAGCGATTTCTTCCGCCATTGCCAAACTTTTCGACCCCTTAGGATGGCTTGCACCAATGGTCATAGTTGCCAAAATTCTGATGCAGAACTTCTGGTTAGAGGGAACCGATTGGGACGAACTAGTTTCGTCCAACACATTGGAACGATGGCAAAACTTCAGACGTCAATACCATGAAATCGACAAGATAAGGATACCACGATGGGTAAACTTTTCACCAGAAGATGAGGTCGAAATACATGGATTCTGTGACGCATCGGAAAGGGCATACGCGGAAGCTGTTTACATGCGCGTTAAAAAGAATGATGATATCTGCGGAGCAGTATTTCTGGCAGAGATGATGGAATCGATTTTCCGGAACTTCAAACTTGGGTCAGTCAGACAACACTTATGGACGGATTCCACAATCCACCGGGTTCTTGGTCAACTTTCGTCGCACACAGGATTACAAAAATCTTCGACCTGGTCGGCAGAAAGGACTGGCTTCATGTGAATTCGGAATCGAATCCAGCAGATTTAGGAAGCAGAGAACTACCAGCATCGGATTTGGTCAACAATTCTTTGTGGGCGCAGGGACCTTCTTGGCTACAAGAAGACAACTCCCAATGGCCAGTACAAGAAACCGAATATACTACTTCCGTGGAGGAAAAGAGAGCGCAAGCCTACGCAATATCAAAGCAATAATAAATCGATATTCTTGACCGGTTTTCGGATTTACCGAGGGCTTTAAGGGTACTATCATATATTGTGGTGGACCTAAGGGGTCAATGGTTTTAATTTTAAAAAGTATCTCTCTTATTGTAAAGGCCGGAGAGATTCGGCCTTTATTCATTTCTAACTCATTGTATTTCCTCTTGAATACATTTATTCAATATTTTTATATATATAATCTTTTTCACAAAGGGCTAGCTCCTTTATATGTGAATTCCTTAGCAAACTATGTAGTTTCTCCAACATTGAATCTAGATCCAAAGGGTCATCGCTACAAGTTACGTGCACTTCATCATTAATTAATTCAATTGTGGTACAACTTTCTTTTTCAATATTAAATTTTAATTTCTTCATATTCTTTACGTCATTAAAGGATGTGCATTCCCAAATGTGAAGTTGCGCAGGCTTCTTATGAGATGTGCTTTCCTTAATACGTCTACCGGTTTCCTTATTATCATTTTCTTTTAAATTCGCGGCCTTGCTCCTTGTTACTACGTTAATTTTCTTATCTTCTTTTTCAATTTTACTAGTGGGAATCATTGATTTAAGTACGTCACTATCTAACTTAATTCGTGATAGTGCGTCAGCATTTGTGTTAATTTTACCTTGTTTGTATACAATTTCGAAATCATATTCTGATAGATCTATTCTAATTCTCGTCATTTTCGATGACGGATTTCTGTGTGAGAATAGTGATACTAGGGGCCTATGGTCAGTTACAACAATAAATTTTCTACCATACAGGTATGTTCTAAAATAGTTTATTCCCCAATGAATTGCCAACAGTTCTTTTTCGATAATTGGCTTGTTGATATCATGTTTTTGTAGGGATTTGCTGGCATAGGAAATTGGTAAATCGTGCCCAATTTCTCCTTGTGATAGTATGGCTCCTAATGCAAAATCAGAAGCATCTGTTGTTAGTATAAACGGTTTGTCAAAGTCTGGATACTGTAAAATGGGCGGGTTAATTAGTTTGTCTTTTAAGTTGTTGAATGGTGTAATAAGCTTTCCAACTTATGCATTGTATCTATAACTTTTTGATAACATTCTAAATTTCGTCTTTGTTTGCGTAGTTGCTGTTTTCTCTCCAAGCTATTTCGTACATCAGTAGTAGCATCTTTAGCAAGTGAACGGGCATTTTCAACTTCCTTACGAAACACCATTAATGGAATTCTATTTTGGCAATAGATTGATCCAAACCGACGAGATTTGCAGACAGGCTAACAAAGTCTGCATAATCAGCATTTATGAGATCAATCATTGAAGCACGCAAGCCCTTTAGATATAATCCCAAATCATCGCGCAATTGTTCAAGGGTTGGCGCGTTACGATTTTTGTGTAAGAATTCGTCAACTGAGAAGTTTTAATTTTTATCAAAACATAACGACGTGGAACTTTTGCTTGCACGCAGTTTTGCAAATCCATCTGAATTTGCTGATGTTATCATTTTATGTTCCTTCATTGTATCTCACTAAGCTTTTTGTTCCATTGATTTGGCAGGATCGCCATGTGGTGGACCTAAGGGGTCAATGGTTTTAATTTTAAAAAGTATCTCTCTTATTGTAAAGGCCGGAGAGATTCGGCCTTTATTCATTTCTAACTCATTGTATTTCCTCTTGAATACATTTATATCAATATTTTTATATATATAATCTTTTTCACAAAGGGCTAGCTCCTTTATATGTGAATTCCTTAGCAAACTATGTAGTTTCTCCAACATTGAATCTAGATCCAAAGGGTCATCGCTACAAGTTACGTGCACTTCATCATTAATTAATTCAATTGTGGTACAACTTTCTTTTTCAATATTAAATTTTAATTTCTTCATATTCTTTACGTCATTAAAGGATGTGCATTCCCAAATGTGAAGTTGCGCAGGCTTCTTATGAGATGTGCTTTCCTTAATACGTCTACCGGTTTCCTTATTATCATTTTCTTTTAAATTCGCGGCCTTGCTCCTTGTTACTACGTTAATTTTCTTATCTTCTTTTTCAATTTTACTAGTGGGAATCATTGATTTAAGTACGTCACTATCTAACTTAATTCGTGATAGTGCGTCAGCATTTGTGTTAATTTTACCTTGTTTGTATACAATTTCGAAATCATATTCTGATAGATCTATTCTAATTCTCGTCATTTTCGATGACGGATTTCTGTGTGAGAATAGTGATACTAGGGGCCTATGGTCAGTTACAACAATAAATTTTCTACCATACAGGTATGTTCTAAAATAGTTTATTCCCCAATGAATTGCCAACAGTTCTTTTTCGATAATTGGCTTGTTGATATCATGTTTTTGTAGGGATTTGCTGGCATAGGAAATTGGTAAATCGTGCCCAATTTCTCCTTGTGATAGTATGGCTCCTAATGCAAAATCAGAAGCATCTGTTGTTAGTATAAACGGTTTGTCAAAGTCTGGATACTGTAAAATGGGCGGGTTAATTAGTTTGTCTTTTAAGTTGTTGAATGGTGTAATAAGCTTTCCAACTTATGCATTGTATCTATAACTTTTTGATAACATTCTAAATTTCGTCTTTGTTTGCGTAGTTGCTGTTTTCTCTCCAAGCTATTTCGTACATCAGTAGTAGCATCTTTAGCAAGTGAACGGGCATTTTCAACTTCCTTACGAAACACCATTAATGGAATTCTATTTTGGCAATAGATTGATCCAAACCGACGAGATTTGCAGACAGGCTAACAAAGTCTGCATAATCAGCATTTATGAGATCAATCATTGAAGCACGCAAGCCCTTTAGATATAATCCCAAATCATCGCGCAATTGTTCAAGGGTTGGCGCGTTACGATTTTTGTGTAAGAATTCGTCAACTGAGAAGTTTTAATTTTTATCAAAACATAACGACGTGGAACTTTTGCTTGCACGCAGTTTTGCAAATCCATCTGAATTTGCTGATGTTATCATTTTATGTTCCTTCATTGTATCTCACTGAGCTTTTTGTTCCATTGATTTGGCAGGATCGCCATGTGGTGGACCTAAGGGGTCAATGGTTTTAATTTTAAAAAGTATCTCTCTTATTGTAAAGGCCGGAGAGATTCGGCCGATCAAATAGGCTATCGGGGAGATAGCCGGAATAAATGAGAGAGGCAATCTGTTGAGCGTGTGGTTAACTTCAAATCATCTCTCTGTCTTTAATAACAAATCTTATTCTATTTATACAGAAATTTGTCACAGAAAGTTATTTGCTAGACTCCTCCTCTTTCTCGGCTTCTATGTAGCTGAATTCAACTTCAGCTTGGCAATTACTTGCATTAGCCAATAGAAGCACTTAGCATCAGACCAAGCAGAGCTCCAGAACAAATGCTGGCCCAGCTAAAGTATTCACATACTTTAAGCAACGCTATTGGTCAAAGGTGTCAAATGCATTTTTCAAATCCGGCTATACAAACAGACATGCATGTAGGTCGTGGCTGTTGCACGCTATGTACATATGTTTGCATGAGTACACTACAATATTATGAGATTCTTTCGAAGAACTCATCCCCAAACACAAGCTTAATTTCAGGAAAAGTCGTGTTTGGTCTCATCCGGTAAGATTAAGGCAACGCCTCAAATCTTGATAAAACTCTATCAGAAGCAAATCGCGATCCACCTGGAAGCGATCAGTGATCTTAGTACTCCATCCTTTCACGTTTTATCGCTAGACCAGGATGTCCGAGAAACATATACTGCGACAACGGTACCAACTTTGTCGGAGCGTCAAGATCTCTACGATGTGAATTGAAGACATTTATCGCTGCAAAGCGATTTCAACATATAGCCATCAAGCCATGATATGGCATTTTATTCCGGCCGGGGCTCCACATATGGAGGGACTCTGGAAGGCAGGAGTGAAGAGCTTCAAAAGCCACTTCAAGAAATTAGCCTCGCCTTACAAATTCACGCATGAAGAGTTTCATACGCTATTATGTCGGATTGAGGCATGCCTCAACTCGTGACACTATGTCCAGACTCATCCCACGGATCTAGAACCCTTGACCCCTGGGCACTTCCTTACGGGAAGTCATCTTCTGGCTCCGCCAGAACCAGAGGTGAATGAGAATTTATTAATAGGTGGCAGAAGCTCAAGGTTCTTCATCAAACCTTCTGCAGGTGAATACTTATCCGAACTTCAAAAGCGAATGAAGTGGAAGCATCCAAAACAAAAACTTAAGGTGGGAGATCTCGTTGTCATCAAAGAAGACAATTTGACTCCGAATGAATGGATTCTCGGTCGTTTTACCCGCGTACACCCTGGCGAAGATAACCGAGTGCGTGTAGTGGACCTCGTCACCGAAAAGTGTCAGATCAGAATACCGTTGGTCAAACTGATTCTGCTCCCTATGGAAGGAATGGATGGCGAGAGGCCCGCTACCTCATCCTAATCATCCACTCCACCTCCAACCAAGACCTTACCATCTCCCATATCCCAAATTTCCACCCTTCACTCGCTTCCCTTAACGAGCTCAACAGAAAGCCTAACGCAGAAGGTCGAGCCATTCTGCCACAGAAAACCTAAACTTCACTCGAAAACGAGGCCAGAGAGAACCTAAAGCAGAAAGGCGAACCTTTCTGCCACTGAAAATTAATCCACCTGCCACGACAAGTTGGCAGCAGATGGACCCACCCTCGTATACATACCCAAAAATACAGAATAAATAAACATGTTTATATAAATTACCAGTGCCACACGCCCTAACAATTCCAAACTTAAATGGCAGATATCTACTGACGGAAGCAAAATGTCGAACCTCCGCCCTAGGAATTAGATCACCTAGGCCCAAACACGTCGTTTGACACCTTCCCGACATTGTCGGAAGTGTTTTAGCCGTTGACAATGGATGTATAATATTACCATTCAGGGCCGAATTTTGTGCACTATCATTGTTATGAAAGTGCATTCGGACGAACTGGCGGACGGTCGGGTAAAACACTAATCCGGAACTGGGTTTAAAATTGCCTTATTGTGTTTAATAGGGACAAGGTCAGACGAAAATACCTATTCATACCTCTATTAGTAAAAAACAAAATTTAAACAACTCCTTAAAAATATTTGTTTTATGGCATTTGAATAAGATCGCAATTGAGTATTGCTAGTCTAACATCATCAAAAATTAACACCGATTTGGAAAAAAACTCGTTGCCCCCTTTCCATAAACTTAAAATTAATATAGAAAAAAAATTCCAATTTTCTCAGAATGGGTTTGGTTTTGGACCACGCGCGCCATGACGCCATCCCCCGGACGATTTGTGTTTCATATCCCCGCGCATACGTATTTGGATGTATCTATATAACCTTAGTTAGTCTTTTTTTTACTGCATATATCACATACCTGAGACTCATATCTATTTTAATACATACCTGAAAATTTGTTATAAAGGCAACTGATTGTTTTCGATTAAAAACAATTCTGTTGTGAGTGGTAAATTAAATTATCACTATGTAACAAAATATAAATAGGTTTCCCCATGCTCATGAAAGGTATGAAAATAAAAAAAATTAATAAAAAAAGGCAGTATGGTGTTAACTACTTGTCCGTATATTTTGCGTGTTTGTTACCCGATTCGCGTAATTTTTGCAGGAGTATACTACATACTATTGGAAAGCATCTCACTAACTTTCGTGGAAATACCTTCTTGAAATTTTAAGCAATCGCTTTTGAAAATAATAGACCTTTTTTGCTGAAAAGTGGTCGGCGCCACGCCTACTTCAACAAAATCCACAAATTTTTTTTACAGCTTAGTTTCTCTTAAAAAGCCTATTATCTGTGTAAAATCTTATTTATATAACTAATACAATTATGGAAATATCGCGATTTTAATTTTACAAAGAAATTTTTCAGAACTGTGTTCGAAAAGTGGGCGTGTCCGTTAACTAATTTTGTTTATTTTTACAGCAAAGAGTTAGCTTTATATCTTGAACTATTTCTCCAAATATCGTTTCAATAAATTAATTTTTACCGGAGTTATGGCATGAAAAGTTTGGTGGAATAATCCACCATAAAGGGGCGGGGCCATGCCCATTTCACAAAAATGTTGTGCATTCGGCTTTCTTTGCCCACGAACACTTTAGAGGTAAAATAGAAATGATATACAGCTAGGTTGAGCAAAGTTATTGCATATTCAATATATCTCTGATGCTTTTCAAAATCTTTCGTATAAAATTGGGAGTGGACCTTACCCGATTTCGCTAACTTTTTTCCGGAATATTGCCGGTATTAATATAAATATGTCTGCTGAATTTAATTTTGCTATCTTGAGCGGTTTTTGATTTATGATTAATAATATTTCCAAATTTGACTTTATCAAAGGTGGGCGGTACCACGCCCCTTTTTAAGAAATGTATTTGTTGCCTTAACGCTAAAGTGCACACCAAATATTATCCCATAGGTGTATTATGTACTGAATAATCACTCTTTTTGTATTTTCGAAAATATTATATGCATAGAAAGTTGGCGTGGCTTTTAACCGATTTTGCCTATTTTCAATAGCGCTCCGAGATAAGTGAAAAGGAACCTGCATACCAAATTTCATTGAGATATCTCAAGATATACTCAAGTTATCGTGTTCACAGACGGACGGACGGACGGACATGGCTCAATCAATTTCTCTTTTCCTCCTGAACATTTTGATATGCATAAGTCAATATCTATCTCGATTCGTTTATGCCGTTACATACTACCGTTAGGCGAATGAAGTTAATATACCTTGTGTGCGAAGCACTACTAGGTATAATTAGATTAGGCATACAATTTTCAAGCAAAATTAAAAATTTACTTACCTCTGCTACTGCTGGTGACCACACGTGCCGAAAACAATAAGAATAATGAATTGGGTCATTTTTACTCTATGACGCTAGCAGAGAAAAGATGAATAATGAATTTTCTGTTTGTTTTCGGCGCTTTTGCTATGCAAATACCTGCCATAGTGAGTAAATGTAAATATGTATGTACGACATAGTTTTCGGTCGCGAGCTTGGCTTGACCATTTACTAGCACAGCGTGAGTAAACATATATATTAAAGATGACTATATACGAAACTTCCCGCTCTCTGAGAGCGCTCAAAAAGTGGTCATTTTTTACAACATTTTTCAATGATGCCAGTATGGTGAAAACAAAATATGGGCATTTTGAGTAGCTGACAGACCAAGAGGTGTGCAAAAAGGTGCTATCGAATTAATTTTTGAATTTTTCTTGCTCGGAACGTATAAAATGAGACAAGATAAATTTAAAATAAAATATATGAAATAATAAATAATCTTATAAATAACAAGTAAGAAAAGGGCTGTCTTCGGCTGTGCCGAAGGCTTTATACCTTTCATGAATACGCATATCTTTTTTAAGTGTCCTACACGGCCAAACCACATTTATCGGAGCAATCGGTTATATGGAAGCTATATGTTATGTTACTCCGATCTGTATGATTTTCATTACACACATCACATTTATAATAAGTACCAACTTTGCAAATTTTTTACGTTCATAGCTTCTTAACTGCAAAATTTATAGCCCAAAACCCATTTATCGAAACTATCGATTATATGGGAGATACATACTTATATGCTTTGTTTGTCCGATCTGGGTGATATTCACTACACAGGTTACAAATATAATATGTACTAAACCTGCGAAATTTCGCTCTCCTAGCTTTTTGATTGCATGAGTTATAGGCCAAAACCCATTTATCGGAACAATCGATTGTATGGGAGCTATGCGTTGTATTGGTCCGATCTTACTGGTTCCGACAAATGATTAATATAATACAAAATGGCGGCTCCATACCAAATTTCATCGAGATATCTCTAAAATTGAGGGACTAGTTTGCGTTCAAACAGACAGACGGACGAACAGACGGACGGACAGACAGACGGACAGACGGACATGGCTAAATCAACTCAGCTCGTCACCCTGACCATTTCGGCATACTTAATGGTGGGTCTATCTCTTCTTCTTCTCATACTTACAAACATCGGACCAAAGTTATAATACCATTTCATGTTCATGAAAGGTATAAAAATGAATGTGTGTCTGTGTGTCTGTGTGTCCTTTATGGGCGTCCAAAGTACTCAACCGATTTTTATGAAATTTTCACAGTATATTCTTGGGATCATGGGTTAAAGCATAGGCTATATTAATTTTTGGAAAAGTGGGCGGTGCCACGCCCCCAGGCTATATAAAACTACAATTCTTCATAACTCTGAACATATTTGGTCTAAATTAATGATTTCTGGATATGTGTGTCCTTTGGTCAAGATTTATGTAATTTTGGAAAAGTGGGCGGTGCCACGCCCACATTTTTTGTGTTTTGTTTGTACTTCAATAATGTCCAAAGTTTATGGTCCATCTCTTTTAAACTTTCAAGATTGGTTTAGAAGATTGTTGTGTACGATATAGGCTATATCAATTTTTGGAAAAGTAGGCGGTGCCACGCCCCCAGGCTATATAAAATTTAAATTCTTCATAGCTCTGAACATATTTGGTCTAAATTAATGATTTCTGGATATGTGTGTCCTTTGGTCAAGATTTATGTAATTTTGGAAAAGTGGGCGGTGCCACGCCCACAATTTTTGTGTTTTGTTTGTACTTCAATAATGTCCAAAGTTTATGGTCGATCTCTTTTAAACTTTCAAGATTGGTTAAGAAAATTGTTGTGTACGATTTAGGCTATGTCAATTTTTGGAAAAGTAGGCGGTGCCACGCCCCCGGCTATATAAAATTTAAATTCTTCATAGCTCTGAACATATTTGGTCTAAATTAGTGATTTCTGGATATGTGTGTCCATTGGTCAAGATTTATGTAATTTTGGAAAAGTGGGCGGTGCCACGCCCACATTTTTTGTTTTTTGTTTGTACTTCAATAATGTCCAAAGTTTATGGTCGATCTCTTTTAAACTTTCAAGATTGGTTCAGAAGATTGTTGTGTACGATTTAGGCTATATCAATTTTTGGAAAAACAGCCAGTGCCACGCCCCCAGGCTATATAAAATTTAAATTCTTCATAACTCTGAACATATTGGGTCTAAATTAAAGATTTTTGGATATGTGTGTCCTTTAGTCAAGATGTATATAATTTTGGAAAAGTGGGCGGTGACACGCCCACATTTTTTGTGTTTTGTTTGTACTTCAATAATGTCCAAAGCTTATTTTCGATCTCTTTTAAACTTTCAAGATTGGTTCAGAAGATTGTTGTGTACGATTTAGGCTATATCAATTTTTGGAAAAACAGCCAGTGCCACGCCCCCAGGCTATATAAAATTTAAATTCTTCATAACTCTGAACATATTAGGTCTAAATTAAAGATTTTTGGATATGTGCGTCCTTTAGTCAAGATGGATATAATTTGGGAATAGTGGGCGGTCCCACGCCCACATTTTTTGTGTTTTGTTTGTACTTCAATAAGTTCAAAGTTTATGGTCGATCTTCTCTAAATATCCAGATTGGTTCAGAAGATTGTTGTGCCACGCCTCCAGGCTATATAAAATTTAAATCATCATAACTTTGAATATTTTTGTTCTAAACTAATGATTTTTGGATATGTGTGTCCCTTGGTCAAGAATTATATTATTTGGGAAATGTGGGCGGTGACACGCCTACATTTTTTGTATTCAGTGCTTTGTTTGTACTTCAATAATGTCCAAAGTTTATGGTTGATCTGTTTTAAACTATTCCAATACGTTAAAATCTTCGTTGGGTACGACATACATAGGCTACAGTTGTAAATTCTTTGGAAAAGTGGGCAGTTCCAAGACCAAAAGCTAGGTAATATTTCAATTCGTTATATCCCTGAATGTATTTGCTTTAGTGGCATTTTAACGTTCTTAAATCTTAATCAAATCACTTAATTTTTTTTGTTTGTTATTGCCGTTCATACATATCCAGAGTATTATAGGTAGATATAGGATATAATTAAATAAGTACTAACTATACATCTGCTCAACAGCGCATAATGGTTTTTGTCATACCCATTGAGTTCAAAAGATATGTACGTTTTTTGAGTTGGACATCTACACTGAAATAAAAAAGTTGAAAGTGCACATTGAAAGTAACATATCAAAACCACTTTCAAGCGATTGATGGTAATACTGTAAATATTACAGTATTTACTGTAAAATTGGCAGTAAAAACATGTGATTTTTGCATAATGATATGAGTCCACTTTAAAATTTACAGTAAATCATGTCAATATGATAGTATATTCGAAGAATGATAGGGGCTCACTTACAAAATTTATATTACCCACTGTTGGACGAAAAATTACAGGGTTTACTATCAATTTGACGGCCGTTTACTGTAGATTTTTTTATCAGTGTCAAAAATCTATTTGTTTATACCAAAGACTTTAAAACCGGAAACATTGTATATCCTAAAGCACTGCAGTAAATGGAATGTTAAAAGTTAATAGAAAAATATTTGAAAATGTATTCCTAGGGAAGTCACTGGTCAGGCAGAACAACGTCTGCCGGGTCTGCTAGTTGATAATATAAAGTTAAAATTTGCAAGATATTTTAAAATAAGGTAAAATCCATAATGATGTACATTTCGTAATGAAATAGAACATGGTAATGGAAATAATATGATTTCAAAATCCTCAAGTCGCTGCAAAATATTTGTTTCTGAAAATCTCTTAATTTTATTTTATTTTCCTTCTCTACTTGGCTTGGGACGGACGCCGATTGGTACGAACGTAGATTTCGTCCCGCCTTTTTAACAAAAAAAATTTTGTAACGCGAATAAATTATTTATTTTTTTTATTTATTTTTCCTCGGCACGGACGCCCATTGGGGACGGACGTAGATTTCGTCCCCCTTTTGCCTGCAGTAAGCGGTAGCGATTTTTGGCACTTCGGGTTGTTGGTAGCCGTTAACCAAAAACCGTAGCATCACTAGCGCGGTGGCGTGATCATCGTAACATATTTACATATATGTATGGCATCCGCATTGAGCGGTGGTTGAATTTTAACACACATACATATATATCAAAGATGACTTGATGTGAAACTCCCTCCCGCTCTCTCATTTCGGTCCTCGATTATGCAGTGCTGCCTACTTTTTTATGTGTGCGCTAGTTGGCAATACTACACAATCGAGGACCATCTGACATTGGATACATCCATGAATAATGAGGAGCCAGAAAGCAAAAAACGCACCAAATTTGGGAAAATCAAACAAGTGAACATTTCGATAAACTTAAAATATCGCACGATTGAGAAAAAATACGTAAAGTATGGAATAGTACAATCTGAAAAAATAGCCGTAGAAAATATATGTAAAAAATTATATTTTTTTTACGCATTTGAGTGGTTTACAGGTATAAAAAAATGCTTACAAGATACAGACAATACGCCTTTTCTTTTTGTATTATTTGACAGGCACCACGCGCCACCAGCGCCTACGCACACAGCGCGCCGACGAACGAGCATCACGCCGCGCCGACGGCCTACAAAAGCTGGGGGAAGAGGCGCTCTCGCTGCACACGTCCGATGCAGCTTGGTCGCTCGAAGACGGCGAAATCATCGAGCCGGTACCGGAGACACGGCCGTTCCGACCGGCCGACTCAACCACGTCACCGCGAACATCGCAAAAGCCGTAAGTGTAGACTGGCCACCCAGCCGCGCCAGCTAAGCACGACCGACGTCGACCACCGACACAGCACCCATATCCATACTCAGCGGAGACTGGCCTCACAGCCGCGCCAGCTCCGCACCACAACCAACTACCACCAATTTCGGGTTCCTCGAAAGTCTCAACCGCGCCCTCTCCCGAGTGGGCCCTTCGTCGTGAAGCTGGAAGCCGGGGAAGCCGGGGCGGACTGCTACGCATCCGTGCGGAAGAGTTGGGCCTGCGTAAGACCCACACGGGCGGAGAGTGCGGTTGCTTCCTCCGCATCCGCGGTAAATACGGGAATAACCAAATCATAACGGCACACGCGTTGTGTGTCCGGAGTTTTCAGCGGGTCAGCCCAGCCCAGACTGTCGACGCTGGCATTGCTACTCCGTACGAGCATATTCGCGCAGCGCCGTACCACATGGTATTAGTGGGGGACGTCTATGCAGACGTCCTAACCACACGCACCCTCCCGTCGTCATTCGGGTCGCTGCTCGCCCAGAGCACCATATTTGGGTGGGTGCTTTCCGGTGTGACCAATATGTAGGTTTAAGTTATTAAAAAAAGTAATTAAAAAAAAAAAAATAATAATAATAATATAATAAAAAATAATAATAACGATAAAAATCCCTTTATTTCGTTATAAATGGAAACTAGTATGTCAAGTAATATGCAACATCTCCTTATTCTCCAAGTTTCCTCCTCTCTTAGCTCTAGGCACAACATCTGAAGGCGGCAGGGCGAAGGCGCACGGCGGGACTAACCAGTCTAGCTTTAAGTCCGTAGTTTAAGAGAGGCATGGGAGGAAATCCTGGGGGCGGATCAAGATGTTGCGTATCGCAAGGGGCCGGCATGTTTAGGCCCGATGCCTAAATTCCAAGCCACCCACATGTATGTGCATGCCTGCATATTCATGTTTTATCACCAATATATACATGAATGTGGGTATGCATGTGTAGGTTCACCTCCCATTAAAACCGGAGGCTGAAATTTATTTATTTATTTATTTAAAATTTAGGTCTATAGCACAGAGTACCTTACAGACTAGCGATTAACATTATTGGGTATACTTAAATTAACATCTTAATTGATTATGACAATACAAAAAGTTATATGTTCATGGACAAATTTTGTATAACAGTGGATCTCGAAAAACAAATATCAATAATCTGGGACCTTGACAAATCAATCAGTTCACCAAGTGCACGAGCAATTGGCGCGTTGCTAGCATAATTAGTTCTATAGTTTGACCTGTAAAAGGGGTAAGTAATTCGGAGATTTCTTTGCGGAACATTAAAGCAGATCCGCTCCAGTAAAATAAGACAGTCAACCAATCCGTTTATTGTTTTGTATATAAATGACATAGAAAGAACACTTCTTCTTCTTTTCAACGTACTTAAATTTATTAATTAGAGTCGTGAATCATACGATGGGATGGGTAAGGTAAACCTTATCGGGCGCAAAGCAAATTTGAGAAAAACTTTTTGAACTCGTTTGAGCCTATTAATCGATAATTGATCACAGGGTCTTCAAATAATAACCGCATATTCAAGATGAGAGCGGACGAGAGCAGTAAATAGGAGCTTAAACTTATACGGATCTGAAAATTCGGAAGTGTTTCACCGGATAAATCCCAAAGCGGAATATGCCTTGGACAGAATAAATTTATATGACCATTGAAAGAAAATTTGGAATCAAATATCACTCCGAGATCGTTACTTTCGGTGAGATTATTTAATGCATGCCTATCTATGGAGAATTGTGAGTTAATAACGGATTGACGCCTACACTATGTAATTTTAAAACATTTATTAATGTTCAAAGAAATACGAGACTTCAAACACCACAACTGAAGGTTATCCAAATCACTTTGGAGGTTTGCCGTATCCTCTGCACTCTTCACTACAGAGAAAACTTTCAAATCGTCGGCATAAATCAAATAATTAGACACTGTAAAAAATTTACTAACGTCGTTTATAAAAAGAATAAATAGTAGCGGCCCTATGATGCTCCCTTGTGGAGCCGCTGACGACGCAATAAAATTATTTGAAAATACTCCACCGAGTGTAACCACGCAGGATCTATTAGATAAATATGACCTAAATCACTCCAGCAGAGAAGAGTGAAAGCCTAAGCAGGCCAGCTTACTTAAAAGAATATTATGGGATACTCTATCAAACGCCTTAGCAAAGTCCGTATAAATGCATAACACTTGAAGACCAGCGGAGAAGGCAGATATGCAGTATTCACTAAAGGCAACAACGAACCCATGCTGATTTGCACAAATTAAAGATTTTACCGCAAAATATATTTTCTCCTTTACGACAGTTTCAAATAGTTTTGAGACGGTTGAAAGTTTCGAAATAGGCCTATAATTACGAACATTAGTTTTACAACCACTTTTGAACAAGGATGTAATGGTAGTTACTTTCTAATCGCTAAGGAACGTACCTGACTTCAGAGACTTATTAAAAATAAATTCTAGTGGTACTGCCAACGCTGGACAGCTTTTAACTAAAACCTCTGACATACCATCCACATCAGTCTGTACAGAAGACTTCAGAGCGAACATACCCTTCTTAATGTCTTTAATTGATTTACAACTGATTTAAAAGCGGAAAAGCATCCCTGAGTATCCAAGCCTAAACAAATGTCAACCCAATTGTAATCTGAAAGGGAGTTATTTAAGCTTGGGTTGTCGCATAATTTAAATTGAAAAAATCATTATTAATAGGTGATATGGCTAAAAGCTCATAAAATTCTATCTGAATATCTAGTGGCACATGATGAATACTAGCATCGGAAATCGGCGAAATGCAATTTGATACACAAGAATTCAAGTTATCACTAACAAAAACCAGGTCTAACAATCCATTTAAAGTATTATATATACAATTAATTTGTTCGAGATTTAGGCTCAAAAGACTATCCAAAAAGTATGATTCGTGATTAGAAACAATATTATTAGGGGTAAGCCCCCTCTATTAGAATTTATATCCCACCTAATACAGTTCAGATTAAAATCCCCAAGTACACAAATATGACTATCATTAGCTTTATCTAAAGGCAATGACACAACGTTATGTTGTTGTTGTTGTAACACTACGTTGCCCTGCCTAGGTAGTCAGTATCAACCTTACCCAATATTGTCATCGAACTCTTCTAACGGAAGTCCTAGAAACCTAGCGGCTTCAACAGGGGAGGACCAGAGGGATATGGGTGTTAGAAGAGTAGGCTCAGATGAGCAGACAAAAAGATGGTTAGTAGTATGGGGGGACAAGCCGCATGCCGGACAAACATTAGGCAAGTCGGGGTTCAGTCTGGATAGGTAAGAGAGAGAGAGCCAGCATCACCCTAGTCCCCCCAGGCAGCTCGCGGTCCTCTTCGGCAACGGGTGGTGTTGTTGCCTGAAGAACGGCGTTCACCGGGAGAGAGCCAACATAGGAAATTACCGAATTCGTGTGGATGAGGGTGAGGGCCTGCCGGTGCACCTTAGGATCAAACGGCGTGGAAATCAGGTGCCGGATCTCATCGTAGTGTTTGCGTAGATGGCTCCTTATGCTCCTGGGGGGCGGATCCTCGTTGATCAGGCGTCCGTTCGGATGCTGCGGTTTGCAACAGTTGAACAGGAATTGCCTGGTCAACATCTCGCTATGCTCTTTAACGGCGAGCATTTTCGCTTCATTGTGTAAGTGATGCTCAGGAGACATAAGAAGACACCCAGTGGCGGTACGAAGGGCGGTGTTTTGGCAGACCTGTAGCCTCGTCCAGTGTGTGTCAGCTAGCCCCGCCGACCATATAGGCGTCGCGTAGCTCAGTACCGGCTGGCCAATTGCTTTATATGTAGCTAGTAAAGTTTCTTTGTCTTTACCCCAAGTTGTCACTTCAACAATTTGCCGGTTAGGCCGTTGCAATTAAATTGCAGGATACCGAAGTGTGTAGGGGGAGCAGAGTTGATGCTGGGGGTCAAGGACTGGTGCGTATGCCTAGGTGGCAATAGGCTGGGTCGCGCACTACGGCGCAATCTTGAAGTCGAAGGAATCGCGTTACCAGAAGGTAGAGGCGAGTCGGACGACGTTGAAGGTTGCGTAGCTCGACAGCATGGCGCAACGTACGTATCAGTCCATAGGTTCCTGTTCGCGAGCCCTGAGCATATGAGCAGGTGACACAGGCCAAGGCAGTTATTGCACTTGACTGATGCCAACGGCGTATATAATCTTAATCGACAAACAGTGCACGTAGTATAAGGAACCAGGAGCTGATGGTTGTGGCTTATACTCGTACTAGTGCTGGAAGAAGAGGGGCTGACCGAGGGGGTGGGAGAGACAGCCGGTTCTACGTACCGGAATGACCCGGGTTTTACCCGGCCAAGGGCTGTTATTTCAGTGTAACCCTGTCCAATTTTTCCAGTCCCACTCCTAAATTGTCATCCTCGGAGCAATCCCTGGCAGCAGGGTTGCTCCAATGTCTCTTGATACGGGCTGGTATCGAATCCAACCCTGGACCAAGAGACTGGATCTGCTGCGTCTGCTGGAAGAAAATATATGTTAAACGTTCACATTCCGTTCAATGCAGTAAATGCAAGTTGTTCGCGCACACGCGCGTCCCGCGGTTCTCGTCGCTCCGGCGCACACACACCGCACCTACCATCATCAAATGCCCACAACAGTGGCCAAGTCTTCACGACCTGCAGCCTTGCTGCTCCCGCCTCACCTCAGTCCCCACTCTCGTCCCCCCCTACTTCCAGCATGCACGTGGGTCAGGAACATAACCTCCTCGTACCTTTCACCACGTGCACTGTTTGTCGGCAAAGACTATATACGCCTGCGGCATCGGTTAAGTGCAATAACTGCCTTGGCCTGTGCCACATCCATATGTGCTCTGGGCTCGCAAACAGGAACCTTTGGACGGATGCATTTATTGCCCCTTGCTGCAGTACTCGGCGCCACCACGCCACACAACATCGGCCAAGGCGCGCTGAACCCTAGACTGCGTCACAGCTTGGGACTATGCCCACCTCCACCTAGGCAACCGCATCCGTCCCTTACCCCCAGCATGCCACCACCCTCCCTCCCGACACACTTCAAAATCCTACAGCTGAACTGCAACGGGTTAGCTGGAAAGATCGCGGAGATAACAGACTTTATGAAGTCGAACAACATCAAACTGGCCGCCATTCAGGAGACCAAACTGAATGCTAACTCGGACTTACGTACTCGTGATGGGTACAATGTACATAGGAAAGACCGTCCCAGCGGTCATGGGGGCGGCCTCGCATTCATTACACACCATACTGTACATTATAACCTGTTTGCCCCTGACGTTGACCCCAGGGACTCTACCCTTGAATGCCAGGGCATAGCAGTCCGGACAGGCGACGCATAAATATATACATTCCCCCCGTGATTATCGCCCTGATATTAGTGCGTTGCTAATGGGCGATAACTGCCTCATCCTAGGTGATTTCAACGCACATCACGATCTCTGGCCCTCCAACTTGCCAGCAGATAGCAGAGGGTACGCACTCGCAGAGCAAATAGATAAATCGGCATTCTGTACATTGAATGGAGATGCCCCCACTAGGGTGGCAGGTAACTGCCACAGTTCGCCAGACATCTCCATTTCAAGTGCGGGCCTTATCAACCACGTTAACTGGCAACCTATGCTTACACTGGCATCTGACCACCTACCCATCCTACTAGACATCGAACGACCGTCCGACTTCATAACGACAGAAAAACGAACGTACATCAACTTCAGTAAAGGGGACTGGGACCGCTTCACGGACTTTACAGAGCACTCCTTCGCTGACCTACCCACACCGACGGACGTATGCAAAGGTGAAAAAGAGTTTCGCAAAGTCATCGATTCAGCCTCTGGCCGCTTCATCCCTGCTGGCAGAATCCCGGAAATTCGGCCGAATTTTCCTGCGGAAGTAGCGGCAATGGCAATAGAACGTGACCAAGTGAGACTCTTGAACCCCGCAGATCCAAGAATAAAGGATCTCAACGCAGAAATCCGTCGGACTGTCAATGATCATAAATTGAAAAAGTGGAAAGAACACCTAGAGTCATGCAACCTCTCCGGCGGGGTCGGCAAATTATGGTCGACAGTCAAGGCCCTATCCAACCCGACCAAATACAATAGGTCGCCATTGCTTTCGGCGAAAACGTCAAGTCGGACCCCAGGAAGTGCGCCAGCGCATTCTGCCGGCAATTTATACTGCATTCTCCTGCGGATAGGGCTAAGAGAATAGCCATCCGACGCGCGCAAAAACACAAACACACAGCCGCACCCATTGTCGTCTCCGCTGCAGAGGTCAAGGAAGCTATAAGGAAGGCTAAACCTTCAAGATCACTCGGACCCGACGAAATTGCCATGAAGATGCTGAAACACCTAGGCCACGAGGGGCACAAGTACTTGGCGGCTCTATTCAACCTCTCACTGTCCACCTTCGTTATACCAGACATCTGGAAACATGCGACTGTGGTCCCCCTCCTAAAACCTGGGAAGCCGGCAAATCAAGGAGACTCTTATCGTCCGATATCTCTCCTTTCGCCGGTAGTGAAGTTGTTAGAGGCTATTCTGCTCCCATATTATACTGCAAACCTGCAGCTGGCCAATCATCAACATGGCTTCCGTAAAAACCATAGCACAACATCAGCTTTGAACGCCATCACGACGCAGATTAACTTCGGTTTGAACCAACACCAACCAAACCACAGGACGGTTCTCGTGGCACTTGACCTGTCGAAAGCCTCGACACAGTCAACCACGCCACACTCCTTGAAGACCTGGAGGAGACACCGCTGCCTGCCGGCCTAAAACGATGGACCGCCAACTATTTGAACGGTCGGCTGGCGTCAGTGCAGTTTCAAACGAGAGATGTAGACCTAGATGAATTAGACAAGGGGTTCCGCAGGGTGGTGTCCTTTCACCCCTTCTGTTTAACTTCTACATCTCGAGCCTCCCTCCCCCACCAGAGGGGGTCTCCATCGTTTCGTACGCTGACGACTGCACTTTGATGGCCACGGGCAAAGGACCTTCCACGGACGAACTTTGTACCAGACTAAACGACTACCTGCGCGACCTTTCCTGCTTCTTCACAGAGCGGAACCTGACTCTTTCCCCGACTAAATCTACGGCGACGTTGTTCACCACGTGGAATGCGCAGATGGGGCAGGAGTTGAATGTCCACGTAGATGGTGTTCCACTACCTACTGTCAACCACCCCAAAATTCTAGGGGTTACATTCGACAATAGCCTCACCTTCGCTAATCATGCCCCCGCAATAGCTTCAAAGGTACAAAGCCGCAACAGATCCTCAAGTCACTGGCCGGCAGTACTTGGGGCAAAGACAAAGAAACGTTGCTGGTCACCTATAAGGCTATTGGCCGACCGGTTATTGATTATGCTGCGCCCATATGGTCGCCTAACCTTCACGACACCAACTGGAGGAAATTGCAGGTCTGCCAAAACACCGCCATCAGAACTGCGACGGGTTGTTTGCGTATGTCTCCTGAGTCTCATCTCCACCAGGAGGCTCAAATGCTCAACGTTCGCGAGCATGCGGAACTTTTAAGTAGGCAGTTCCTTCTGAACTCCCACCGACCCAGTCATCCAAATCGACAGCTACTGGATGAAACTCCGCCCCCTAGAGACATAAGGAAACATCTCCGGAAGCATTATGATGAGATCCGGCTTCACATCTCGTTGCCGTTTGATCTGCGGGCCCTAAAGGACCTCCACACTGAGTTGGTGGACAGATCCCTCAGATCCCGGCCTGTGAACTCCGTTATTGGTGCCCAACCACCCGTTCTTGCTGAGGAAGAACGTGTCCTTCCGAGGGAGACTAGAGTCATGCTGGCTCAACTTCGGTCTGGATATTGCAATAGGCTGAACTCCTATTTGTCCAGACTGAACCCTACCATACCAAACACATGCCCTGCATGCGGTATGGCCCCCCACGACACGCAACATCTCTTTTCGTGTTCTTCAGAACATACTCTTCTAACTCCCTTATCACTTTGGTCCAACCCTGTTGAAACAGCGCGTTTCCTTGGACTTCCGTTAGAAGAGCCCGATGACAACTAGGAGTGTTCTGGCCCTTTGGGCAGGGCGAAGCACTGCTAACAACAACAACAACAACAAGCGGACGCTCAGCATTGCTCAAATCCACTTGGGAAGTGCTACGTAGGGATTAGCTGTGAGCTGCTGTGTGAGATGTTGACGCCTGTGGGCGTGAGCGGCCGCTCGGAAGGTCTACTTGCTGATGTGCATTGTTAGTGCTAGTCGTGGAGACTGGTGTGACAGAGTCAGACATATGTGGCGGAGCGATACTTGATCGACGACACAACATTATCAACATGAGCTTTGTACAGTTCAAAGTTGAAATTAGGCGTAATATACGCCGCAATTATATACATACTCCCATATGGTCTGGTGCCTTTGATACATATGCAAACTTGGTCAAGCAACGAGTTCTCATTAAAAAATGTTACCGAAGATGCCCGAAATTTTCGTCTTACAGCGATAAGAACGCCACCGCCTCACTGTCATGAAAATTTGAATTCAGCCAGGTTTCAACAATGACGAGGACGTCATAAGCTTCCTGGGAACTAAAATTATAAACTATTTGTGACATTGTCCTAAGGCCTGAGACGTTTTAGCAGTAGATTTTCAGACCACCAGAAGACATTGAGGACACCTCAAAATTGTGTACAGGAGTGCGATTGTCTCTGTTCACTTCTCTTGCTGCGTCGAAAAAACTGAAACGGCTGTACCCTCACATTATTAGGCCACAACTCAGCATTAAACAGGTGATCATAATGGGACTCACGTATGCCCAATTTGAAATTTACTCTACTGGGAGAAACCTTGTCAGCATCATTTTCATTATTTTCAGCATCATTCTTTGTTCTCTTCGATAGGTCAAAGCACCTCAAAAGCTTTTTGTCAACATTAGCATGCTTCCTAACGTAGTCTACTATGTTGACAGCATTAACCGATGGCTTGAACGACGATAGATGAACCCAGTTAAAACAAGCAGCAACATCTAATACGGCATTTTTGTTACATCCAACAATAACATCACTGTTGTTTTTATTTATTGCTATTTTCTTTTTCTTTTTAGCACTCTTTGTAGGCTCAGAGTCATTACTTTGCACAATTGGTGAATGTAAAGCCGTAAGCGCAGTAGCAGCACTCGTACCAGTTACCTCCGCAAAGGAGAAACTAACTGCAGCGTCAGAAGAAGCATGGGGAGTATCAGCAGTCGAAGAATTATCTGCGCTAGCATGTTGCTTGCTGACACTACTCTTAGCGGGCGAAGGCAAGGGCGAAGAAATATTTGTATTCGATTGTTTGGCGACAGGTTCAATACCCTTTGCTCGTAATCTAGTCATAACACCATTGCTGTTAACACTTGCATTTTTATTGTTTGAATTATACTAAAAAGCTATTTTCGAATGTGTTTATAATGTTTGTTAGTTGCCTTATATTCTTATAATCATCAATGAATTTCTCTTTGGTTAGAATATCTAGATTATTATCACAATCATCACATTTAAACGCAATATTTTTGTTGTTGCTTATTAAATTTAGACAGCTTGTGTTCAAGTTAGTTCACTTTAGGTGCGTTTTCGAACAACACATAACACAAACAAAGTGGTCATTGGACAAACACTTACTTTTGCATTTAGTGCAAGTAGACATTATGACTATGTATCAAAACACAAAAAAGAAAAAAAAAACTCACAAAGAGAGCAATTGTAAAACACGTCCGCACTCGACAACGAGTTATAGATAAGTGTTCAACGGTTGTCCTCGACTGGACAACCGTCTAGTTTTTCCGCGATCATCGAAGGCAACACATGTCACAACCACCCCAGGAGTTTCTACCGCAGCCAAATTATCTAAGGTAAAAACTCACTTGTAACATTATAATTTTAACTTTAAAATACACGCCAATATAAGCACTTCGACCGAATGTTCATCAATCATTAAAACATAAATCGATATCTGATAAGTATTTCAGTTACTTATGACTAGCACAAATTATGTGCCTTTGAGTTACACATAGCTATTACATTTTGCCTGCTTTTGCGTTAGCGATAACCATAACATCTGACACACGTTTGCGTTACACATAATCACACACGTGCAGCAAAGACATGGTTATATTTCTCATATTGGCCATTTTTACATTTAGTTTTACATGTTGACATTTATTTGAAAGCAAAAAGTATATGTACCGGACGAATAATTAGTTTCATAATCAAAAAGTGAGTAATTTACTTGAAATTGAAGCATGATATGCCTGTATGCGCTAAGTATAGTATAATCGATGTATTGGCTAACAGGAATGCAAATATTTTTTTTATTGTTCAGCTGCACGAATAAGAGCAAACGAGAGTTAATATTTCGGAACCCTGTCTATACAGTTTTCAAAAGCAAAGAAATTTAGTACTATGAGTGTGATTAACTGATCCAATTACCGGCGATCGCCATGTAAATTGGACTACCTTTACCGATACTCCTTAAGGAGTACTATATGGAGTATAAAACGGAGTATTTCGGTTTTTTACAGGGAAGTAACAATCATTGTAGACGTTAGATACAAATATTTAAAAATTGCTTGCATCTGTCACCGTTCGCTGCATCTTTTACCCTTCGCTTGCTTTGCATATACACACGAACATAAATATGTATTTATGTCATCACGAGGAGGCGGATACAAGGACTATTTTCCATGCGTCTGAGGCAGCACCAGGTTCTAAAAGTTTAAATCAATCAGAAATTTAGCTAACAAGTTCAACAAAAAAAAAAAAAAAAAATTATAACCACTTTCTCTGCATAAATTGCAGCAATTTGGCTTCGAAGTTTAGGACCCAAGTATGCCAAAGTCTGCCCGCTTTCCACGCATTGACAGGCTGCAGTTACACTGCGCCGTTTTATAATAAGGGAAAGATTATAAAATTCAAGGTATTTTGAAAAATGAAATATATTAAAAAGTGTTTGCCTCATTAACAAATGTGTCTAATGTGTTAATTGATGAGAAAATGGATATTATTCAAGAATTTCAAGCTGCTATGTATGGCATAAAGCATTGCACTCGAGTGATTGACTCAAGATATGACATTTTTAAGTTATTCTGCCAAAGAAGGTCGTGAACAAATATTGAAAAAAATTAGAGGTTTTGACTCTAACACCATACCACCATGCTAGATATGACGGAAACAAAAAATATTGAGAACCATTTTTATAAACTCTGTGTGGATAAAAGCAACCGACCCAACATGTGTAAAACTCTAACCTGAAAATTGGGTTGGACAGCTTTCTAAAAGCAATATTATTAATTGGTGAACATATAAAGATATTGTGGAAGGTACAAGCGAGGAAACGATCGAAGAATATTTTGGATTTAACCACGAATCGGAAAGTGAAATAAATTAAATATAAATATACGAAAATTCACAACTAGATTATGCTCTATTAATCGGCTTTACTGATTGTTAGAATAAGTATCGGTAAATGAAATGAAAAACATATGAATGAAATTCATACATATTAAGAATTTAATACACCCCAATTTTTTAGTATTCTATACTAGTTCAAATGTATCATAGATAAATATCTATTGTGCCGGAGTACGGGTAGCTTGTAAATATATAAAAATGATGTGGATGTGCTATATCAGAATTTATCCAAAAAAATTTTTCTAATATTTTGACTTCAAACCTAGACAAACCTAATACTTGAAAGGATTTTTTCAGGCAACCCACATACGAAATGTTTCATAACATACAAAATTTCATATAAGGTGCATTTCATTCATATACGCTTTGACATATCAACTTTTTCAAACCACTTTTGATGTTGCATGTACCAGGGCTTGAACCTTAGACCTTCGATAAGGTAGGCCGGCAACACTACCACCACACCACAGCGGCCGCAGGATAAGTTAGGTCCCGATAATATAGGTGGAGTAAACCACCGGCCGGATAGTGAACAGAACACATCACACATTCTCTGAAGGTGGGATTGTCACAGGTTCAAGTCAATAGAATTGTTAAGTCATTTTGTCTGGTAGTGCAATTTTAAATCAAAACAAGTAAGGAAAGGGCTGTCTTCGGCTGTGCCGAAGGCTTTATACCTTTCATGAATGCTAAACCACACTTATCGGAACAATCGATTGTATGGGAGCTATACGTTATGTTGGTCCGATCTGGCTGATTTTGCCTACATATGTTACATGTATAATATGTAGCAAACGTGCAAAGTTTAACGTTCCTAGCTTTTTAACTGCAAAAATTATAGCCCAAAACCCATTTATCGAAACTATCGATTATATGGGAGCTATATGTCATGTTGGTCCGATCTAAGTAATTTTCACTACACACGTTGCAAATACAATTTGTACTAAACTTGCAAAATTTTACGTTCCTAGCTTTTGAATTGCAAGAGTTATAGGCCAAAACCCATTTATCGGAACAATCGATTGTATGGGAGCTATGCCTTCTATCGGTCCGATCTTGCTGGTTCCGACAAATGATTAATCCTATGCAAAATGGCGCCTGCTTGCAAAATTTCATCGAGATATCTCAAAAACTGAGGGACTAGTTTGCGTTCAAACAGACGGACGGACGGACGGACGGACGGACGGACGGACAGACGGACATGGCTAAATCAACTCGCCTCATCGCCCTGATCATTTCGGTATACATACTTAATAGTGGGTCTATCTCTTCTTCTTCTCATACTTACAAACATCGGACCAAAGTTATACAGTAGAAGCGCGCAAAAGTTAACTCGCGAGAAAGTTAAACCTTCGGCTAAGTTGACCGATTTTGAGCGTCCACGTACCGCTCTAAAAAGTTAACTTTTCGTTAACTTTTTCGAGCTTATCTATTTTTTTAAACCCAAACGTTTGTTTGGCAAGAAAAACAAGCTCGGGTATTCCCCTTATTGCTATGTATTCCCCGAATTTCTATGTAAAAAATTATTGTCGGTGTCGGTTGGTACATACGTAGTTTGTCATGAACGTTTGAGCTTCTGAGTTGTTTATAGTTAGTGTGTTAAAAAATGTCAACTAAGCAGAAAAAATCATTGCAAATCAGATTAAATTTGCATCAAAAAGCTGAGATTTTAAGAAAAATCGATGAAGGTATTCGTGGAAATCGATTGGCAAATCGATGCAAATCAGATATCAGATCTTATTAATATGCGCACGAAAATTGTCAGGAGCTATTACACAAAAGAAAAGAAACAAACAAGTCTCGACCGCTTCTTTAAACCAGCCCTTACAAATTAATATGTACATATATATGTATGTAAAATGTGAAAAAGTACAAACTAAATCTAAGTTTCTGTTTTGTTACGAGTAAAAGTGAGTCATGCAAATAAATTGAACGTATTATATTCCCAAAATTATGTTTATTTCCGTGTTTTTTTTTCAAATTCGAGAACCCTTTGGAAAAGTTAATATTTCGGAAAAGTGAAACACCCTTGGAACGGTTTGGTTAACTTTTTCGCGATTCTACTGTAATACCATTTCATGTTCATGAAAGGTATAATTACCACTTATTTAATTACTTGATTTCAGAAATGATGTTATGAGTTTTGTAGCTATAAGTAGAGAATATTTTTTTCTCAACTAAATGTTGTTTTATATGTATTAGTAACAAAGATAATCTTTGCTATCGATATTTATTCCAGAACCTGTCGTTTGTATGTGTTTTAGCAGAATAACTTTCTGCCGAAATTCAGACTTCGAGTCAAAGACCACACGAAGCAAATATGTACCTGCATATAAAAATTGTACGCAAATGGTGCTTAAAAGGATAATGCAATAGCAATAAGGCTACAAGTATGTGCAATACATGCAAAAAAAGTGTCTAGCTAGAAATTGTGATTCAAAAACTGTAAACAATTAAATACATATTTCGTGGTTTTTCAATTTTCAATACTCACTTATCATCACAAATAATATTGTTCGAATTTCTTTAAATTTTTTGAAAGTAAATAAAGACTGGAAGTCCCATCAAAATTTTTTCCAGTCATTCCCATTGGTTTTCGTAGATATAGGTATATCTAGTGTTAACAAATATTTCATAAAATTATTTCTAGTCGGAATTACTTTGAAATATGAAATTTGTATAAGTATGTACATATTGATTTGTTATTTTGAAGGTGGGCATAAAAAAATTTGATTGACCATAAAAAGTTGTTGCTGGTGTATAAGCCCATGCTCCAGACTGCCTAGTCTTTTTTATCCTTTTACATTTCAATTTAGACAGTTCTATTAGCAAATATTAACTAACCACTTTGCTTTTAGTTGTGAGCAGCCACATTGCAGTAGAAAAGTAAAAACGTACATACGTTAACACAAGATAACACAGCCATAAATGAACAGAAATACATATGTACATATTTAGTATCACGGATACATATGTTGATACGAGGGAATCTTATTACCGCGCCGATGCGAAGTTGTTCGTCATGACATTCGCAGCGTTTTAATACTAAACTGATTTATGCCTTTTTAGTGAAGACTTTAGAAACGGGCCGTGGAGTGTTTTAGATTCAATAATTACCTACCTCTTGTTTGGATATAGTATTTGCATATTCCAGCCAATTCCTCTGCTCAAGTTAGTAAAACTAAAAACAATTGATTCTGCAAAATGCAGTCAATAAGCACAATCGCTATTCGCGTTGCCGTTAAAAAGATAACAAGTTAGTTAAAACAATAAATGTAACGAAATAGAACTGAACAAGAATATTTTGATTTCATTTTATTTCAGTTAGAAATACCTATCTCATTAGAAACCAATTAGAATTTTACGTAAGAATTCGATTCGAAAACTAACCTTCTTCTCGATATCGAAAACTAAGTCCTCTTTTTGTGGAGAACGCTATAATTCGGTTTCTAACCTTCTACCTTAGAGAATAACAAGTCGTTTTCTAATCGTCCTCTAACCTAAATGTTTCCTGGGTAAGCACAATTAGCGTTGTCACTAAAAACTTAACACTTACTTACTTAAATTTTTTACTTGGAAACTATGTTGAATTGCATTTTTTATTACCACCTTTATATTAAGTCACTTCCATGTTTGTCCGCCCATTTCAATATAAATTTTCGGAGTCTTGCATTTTGAAGTTTACTTCTTTGGCGGCATGCATTTGAGAAAAACTGCAAGGAAACTGGGTGACAACGACCATATGAAGTTTGTTGTTGCGAAGCGACAGCGTTTTACAGTAGCTAGTGATGCTTTGTATGCATGTATATGTATGTGTGTGCAGAATTTTACGAACTAAGCGAAGTGGTGCGACAATGATAGAGGGCAAATTCTAAATTAAAGAAATAAACTTCCCCTGGGTGTGCACTGCACACACTTTCTTTTCTTAAAGTTTACTTCTACAGCGGCATGCATTTGGGAAAAACTGTTACGAAATTAAAAGACAACAACGAAGCGACAGCATTTTACAGTATAATAATAATAATAATAATAATAATAATAATAATAATTCCCAACGGATTACCCACCATATCCCGCCCGACCGGCGCGAGGGGCGCATCCGAATGACGCGCGGATTCTTCTTTCGTGCCGAGTCTTTGAAAGGCTTTGGTTTGTTAATCGTCGAGATCTAAAAATGCTCAGCTACAGAGAAAAGCTCATCAGCTAAGTAAGGTAGATAAAAAATAGATGACACAATTAATAAATAATTAGTTGACAGCAAATAATTATTGTAAAGAATAAAGATAAGAATCAAAGGATATGAAAGCAAATTGTTGCTATGTATTTAGGATAGAAAGAATTGACTTTTTTATGCAAACAAACACACGCATTTATAAACACATAGCCTACTAGTATTATAGTAGATATTTTTAAAAATAATTCATTGGTTGCTTATATGCTCATATTAAATTTTCTTTGGACATCTAGAACGTTTCATAGCAATATCGTATAATTCTCATTCATTTTATTTGCTAGTTGATTGAAACAGTTCGCTTTTAGCTGATGAAAGCATACCTACGTGGTGTAGAGGTTTCCGTGATAAAGAAGGCGGTTCCTCCGGGGAGAGGAATAGCCATTGCACTTCGGCCGGGAATGGCGTTCGCGCCGTCTAAAATCACCACTATTTTATTTGAGAGTTTGGAATGCAATTAACCTAACGCCATACAAGAGAATTTAACTATTTTCTTTCAATTAGTCAAATCAATGTCTAATTACGATAAATTCTAAAGGTATGTGTTTCTTTCGTTTATTTCATTTGCAACCCTTTTTATAAGTCTCACCCAGCTTATGAAATATTCTGAAGATATTGTTTTTGGATGCCTAAACCAAGGGGGGTTTTTCCAAGCGAAAATGTGGAAGCCAATCACGTGCAATGTCTCAGAGCCAACAGTGCTCGCCCCCAATAAATACATACAGGTATAACAGTTATATATAGAACAAATAAATATAAAAAAATAATAATTTACTAAAGGTCGTCCCTATTAACCGTGCTCTGCACACTCCCGACCTACTCTAAATCTATATATAGTATACAAGTAATTTGTGTTAGTTACACCATCTATAACTCAAGAACGGCTGAACCGATTTGGCTGAAAATTGGTGGAGAGGTAGTTGAGATCCAGGAAACGGGCATAGGATACTTTTTATCCCGTTTTTCCCGTTTCGAGATAACGCCAATATGTGGACCAGGGGTGACCCTAAAATATATTCGTACAATATGTGCATCAAATGAAAGATAGTTTCAAAAACAAGTATGTTTAGGTTCTATGTGTGAATGCATCTTCCAAATTCCGACCAAAATGTGGACCAGGGATGACCCCAAAATTTTTTCGTACAATATGGGTATCAAATAAAACGTGTTAATAAGAGTTTTAATAGGAAATGGGGCTTAGTTCTATGTGCGAATGCGTTTTTGAAAATCGTGAAACGATGGAGACATATAATCGAGATTTGGAACGGGAACGTGAATATGATCCTCAGGAATTAAATTTAGCAGTGCAAACGAATGTACCCCTACTGAATCAGGAGCAATGGTATGTTTATGATACGCTTATGAAGGCAATTGATGGTGGAAATGGTGTTTTATATTTCCTGGATGCCCCTGGGGGAAATGGTAAGGCATTCCTCCTATCATTAATTTTAGCCACTGTTTGTGAAAGATCCAAAATTGCGGTTGCAGTTTCTTCTTCGGGAATAGCAGCCACATTATTAGAAGGGTGTCGTACCTCTAATTCTGCCTTAAAATCTTTGAAATGTTGAGGAACCTTTATGTAATATTGCAAGAAACTCAGCAATGGCAAAAGTTTTATCAGCAACAAAGATCGTATTTTGGGGCGAATGTACGATGGCGCATAAACGTGCATTAGAAGCACTTAATAGAACATTGAAAGATTAACGCAATGACCCGAGACCTTTTGGAGGCACAATGGTTTTACTGTCTGGCGATTACCTCCAAATACTGCCAGTAATTCCAACTTCAACGGCTGCCGACGAAATAAACGCTTGCCTCAAATCATCTCATCTTTGGCGATATGTGAAGAAACTTCAGTTGACAACAAACATCAGAGTTGCATTGCTGAATGATTCGCTGAGCAATTGTTGAATATATGAAGCCACCAACTATCCAATTGAGTTTTTAAACTCTTTGGATGTGCCCGGATTACCACCGCACAACTTGCAACTAAAGGTTGGCTCAGTAGTCATCATGCTTCGCAACATAAACCAACGAAAACGGTGCAACGGTATGCGTTTGGTTTTAAAAAAAATTAATGCACAATCAATCAATTAACAAATCACAAAGCCAATCCTTGAAAGTTTGTGATCTGAATCTCGAGAATCAATGATTTTTCCATGGTCAATTATATGTGGCATGTTCACGAGTCGGAAGACCACCTGCGTTGTTTGTTTTTGCGCCTGATAACAAAAAAAACAGATTTCGTGTAGCACAAAGTGCTTAACTGTAGAAAACAAGAGAGTCTCAAACAGCCTATTAAATAACGGTTAAAATATGTACAAGATCTCTTTTATTTATCCTAACCATAATAAACAAATGAACTTGATAAAATAAAAAATTTAATTAATTATTATCACTAAGAAGGAACAAAATTCGCTTGGAGATATTAACAAATTATTTTCAGATAAGCAGGTAAACCAAATTTAAGGCAGGACAAAGTCTAAGTCAAAGTAGACCCAACTAGTAAATCTTACTAATATATAAAAACGTAAGTTTGTGAGTGACTGCGGATGTTTGTGGTTCTTTATCGTCTAAACAAATGGCCCGATCATTACGAAATTTTGCAGACAGGTCCTTAGGAGTGTAGAATAGGTAACAGGCATCATGAAATTTCGATAAATTTATCGATAATAGAGCTATCGGCCAAAATTTTGTTTTCCGTAAAATTTGGAGTATTCGCACACAATTGGTATCAATCGAAAGGGGAATCCCGCAGTTTTCATTTGGACTTTGGTTCAATTCGATATATTTATCGATAACAGAGTTATCCGTCAAAATGTGGTTTCGGGTAAATTTTGGAATATTCGCACAAAATTTGTATCTATCGAAATGGGAGGACCACAGCTTTCATTTGGACTTTGGTTCAATTCGATATGTCTATCGATAACAAAGTTATCGGTCAAAATGTGGTTTCGGGTAAACTTTTGGAAAGGGGAAGACCACAGCTTTCATTTGGACTTTGGTTCATTGCGATATTTTTATCGATAACATAGTTATCGGTTAAAATGTGGTTTCGGGTAAACTTTGGAATATTCGCACAAAATTGGTATCAAACGAAAGGGGAAGGCTACAGCTTGCAATTGGGCGTTTGGTTCATTTCGATATATTTATCGATAACATAGGTGTCGGTCAAAATGTGGTTCCGGGTAAACTTTGAAATATTCGCACAAAATTGGTATCAAACGAAAGGGGAAGACCACAGCTTGCATTTGGACTATGGTTCATTTCGATATATATACGTAGACCAAAACTGGAGCTAGAAGGTTTTTGTGAAAAAATGGGTCTAAAATGAAAGGTCTTGATGCGATTTTTAAAATGGAGTCATTTTAAATCCTTTTGGGATTGGGCACGAGAAAGGGATAGGTATATGGATGACAATTAAAAAGCAATATGAAAAGACAAAAGCATATGAAGAGGATGGACGGAGAGAAAGATGTGGAGCTGAAACTAGGAGGGCGAATCACATATTTTAAATGCAAACAAGTTAGTGTTTGGGCAGGACAACGTCTGCCGGGTTTGCTAGTATAATATAAATTTAAATTAAAAAAAACTTCTCGCTCCCTCAAAGCTTAGACAGTATGTTATGAGGAATTCAACTATTATTTTGTTACAAAATATGTATTTTCACAATATTTAGAAGAAGATTTAACAAGCCGATTCTGTGCTCTTGACAAATTTGTCAATCTTGATAAATATTCAGGAAAAAAATATTTTTATCAAGTGTTTTGAATTCTCCGTCAAAAAAAAAATTAATAAAAATTAATTTAAATAAAATAATATTTGGCTTTGACGCAAAATTCAAAAACACTTGATAAAAAATAATTTTTTCTTTATTATTTATCAAGATTGACAAATTTATCAAGAACACAGAATTGGCCGGTAAGCCTATTTTGGGTGCTTTGAAATTCTGTGAATGTACATATGTATATACATATGTGCATACATAGAGATCATAGAGGTCGCAGAAGAAGTTTTTGGAGAATTATTAGATTACTTTTGTTCAATTGTTTAATGCGAAATGTCAAATCATGATTGCGTTTCATTTGTCTTTGTAATGAAACATATTACCTACATTTTGATATTTTGAGAGATGGTTTAAAACGAACATAACATAATTAGCGATATCATTCAAGAAACGGAATATTATTTTTTACCTAGAAGGCCTAATAGCCCAACCTAATTAATCGCACGCTCGTGCGCTAACCACGATGTTTGTGCTGTAACCGAAATAAGCTTGCACGATCTATCGTAACAGACATGACCGGGGTAGTGTTGTTACTCCACAAACAACACTCAACGCAAAACAATTGGAATCAACGTCCGTTCAGCAGTTTTTATAATTTTTATTTAGATGAAAACTTTTATTGCTTTTAAAAGTGTATGTGCATTCCATTTTTATAAACTATTTTTTACACATTAAAGTATCTAAATTAAATATGGATTGTATTAAATACTGCTTTATACTTTTAGTTTTAAGTAAACATGAGGTACAAATAACACTTTTTATTAAAGCATATTTAAAACGTAGTTAAAATTCATATATAATTTATCAAATCCCGCTTTTATTAAGGGTGTTTAGTTAACATTAGGACATATAACACACCTTTTTTATTGGGGCATATTTAATAGGTGGTTTTTATCTTTCGAGATCTACACATTAATGTATTAAATACTACTAGTATATCCCGTGGTCGAAATTCGACCACCTTAAATTAGTTTAACTTATTAAATCCTCTGTCGCATTTTTCTCCAGTACCTAATGCCTAGAGGCATAAATATTGGAGACATTTTTATTGCTGAAAATAATTATTTATAGTTGAGTTATTGAGAGTCGCTTTCATAAAAGCTGGTTTACTCTAAAGACGGGTAATTTGACAACTAACCAAAAAAAATCCGTCCATTAAAGACCAGTAATCATTAATAGGAGATGGCAAAAACGGTACTTAGTATTGTTTGAAAGTCCACCATCAGACCCTCCTTTCATATTCCGTCAATATTTCAATAAACAAAATTAAATTTCATTGACATATACCAACAAAATGACTGACCACAAAAACTGACTTAACTGACACTATGGCGATTTGGTGTCAAATGTGTTTTCATTACGACTTAAAAACTGACATGAAGTCGATAAAGCAGAGCGCGTTAAAGACTGACGTCAAATTGTGTTGTCAAGCGATTGATTGATCGTTTTCACTAAAATTGCCCAGTCAGTTGTTTGACAATCTACTCCACTATCAATTGTAGGGTAGCGAGTTCCCACCCCAACTTTTGTTAAATATTTTTTAACTTTTTACTAACTTTTATTTGTGATACAGACTGTTTTCTCAATTTTTCCTTTAGTTGTGGATTTTTTGAAGTCCGTTTAGCGGGCGAATATTACAACTTACACATATGATGGTTTTCTGGTTATTTTCGTCAAATTCAACTCGGAAATATTGAAAACACATATCTTAACTGGCCCAATTAGCCTAAATATGTAAGGATTCGGGTTATATGTCGACTCTTTTACAAATTAAAATTTTTAGGAAGAAAATAGTTGAAGTCTTTAGGAATATTAACGCGATTTCAAACTATTACATGAATATAAAATTGAAGAAGCTACAAACTGTGTTTTTACTTTTTGTATATTAAATATGATATATTTCTTAAAAAATATATATTGATAAATTGAAATAAGTTTTTAGCTTTTTTTTAAAAAATTTGGTTTTTTCACTCCAAAATAGATGTCATAAACAGAAAAATATTGAAATATTGGGTTATATGTCGACTCTTTTGTAAATAAAAATTTTTAGGAACAAAATAGTTGATGTCTTTAGGAAAATTAACGCGATTTCTAATTATTTCGTAAGTATAAAATTGAAGAAGCTACAAACTGTGTTTTTACTTTTTGTATATTAAATATGATATATTTCTTAAAAAATATATATTGATATATTGAAATAATTTTTTAGCTTTTTTTTTTAAAAATTTGGTTTTTTCACTCGAAAATAGATGTCATAAACAGAAAAATATTGAAATATTGGGTTATATGTCGACTCTTTTACAAATAAAAATTTTTAGGAAGAAAATAGTTGATGTCTTTAGAAAAATTAACGCAATTTCAAACTATTTCGTGAATATAAAATTGAAGAAGCTACAAACTGCGTTTTTACTTTTTGTATATTAAATATGATATATTTCTTAAAAAATATATATTGATATATTGAAATAATTTTTTAGCTTTTTTTTTAAAAAAATTTGGTTTTTTCACTCGAAAATAGATGTCATAAACAGAAAAATATTGAAATATTGGGTTATATGTCGACTCTTTTACAAATAAAAATTTTTAGGAAGAAAATAGTTGATGTCTTTAGAAAAATTAACGCAATTTCAAACTATTTCGTGAATATAAAATTGAAGAAGCTACAAACTGCGTTTTCACTTTTTGTGTATTAAATATGATATATTTCTTTAAAAATATAAATTGATAAATTGGAATAATTTTTTATATTTTTTCAAAAAATTTGGGGTTTTCACTCCAAGATAGATGCCATAAACATAATAAACAGAAAAATATTGGATTACAAATATAATAAATTAAAAAAAAAAAATATAATAAAAAGTTTTCGTATATTTTAAGGCAAATTCAATTTAGTAAAAAAAAAAAAACTTAACCCGCCCTGAACACGTCCTTGAACCTACGAACGCACGCATCATAGCCGGCACGCTCACCACCTGCGCCACTGCTGTATGTGCAACGAAACCGTCAGATACTGTACTTAACAACTTTGGGTTTTGGTGAAAACTTTGATGAATTATTACAAATTAATGAAGCATTTTTTGTTAAATATAATATGCCTATGCAAAGCTCCTGGCCCATGAAAACATATCAAAATATATAATAATTGGAGTTATGCATTTTCTTATGAGATACACTCTGGCAATTGATTGTATGGAAAAAATGTTAGCCTATTAATATATAGATTATTATTTTTAGGCAACATTAGTTAGCAATAGGTATATATCAGACTTTTTATTAAAGCATTCTTAGTGGGTGTCTTATATCTTTTGTGATCTACACATTTATAAACTTAAAGGAAATACTGATTTTAAAGCAGCCATTATGCATACTTAGCATAGACTTGACTTGACTTGGAACTGCCACTTAGCGTTCTGTTTAATGAAGTTTGCATGTATCCGATTACCCTACTTGACTTGACTTAGAATTCTGTTGAGTTTTGATTTTCTATGTAAATTCTAAGTTTAGTGAGCGCCGTGAGAGAACTGTGTGATGCCATACCTTTTTTTTAATTTTGAATAAGATCCTCCAACTATTCTATAGAGATAAGAATTTTTGGAAGTATATTATTCATATGGCAGCCGCAAAACTTACTGTCAAATAAATTGAATTCAAGTTAGGCTAACCTAAAAAAAAAATTTTCTTCCTCCCAAAATGCTTTATAGTTTTTTTTGGCATTGACTATATACTGATTGTAGATAAGCTCAGAAAATCGAAACCTAATGCCAAGAAAATGCGTTTTGGTACTTTTTACTAAGTTACATGTAAAAAATCACACGATTACTTTTAAAAAACAATTCGATATGGGAAACTTTAACTCTTATTTGAAACTGGCTAGTGTGCTCTCTTGTTATTTTTCTAAGTGCTAAATGGCAGTTCCCAAGTCAAGTCAAGTCTATGCTAAGTATGCATAATGGCTGCTTAATAGTCTTGAGTTAACATTAGGTGCAAATAAAGGGCTTCTTAAACTGTTTCGAACTCAAGCTTATTTCGTAATTTAGTCTTGATTAAACTCATTTCAAAGAACTTGCGCTCGGCAGCTGCAGAGCTATGCGGCAAAGACAAAAGGTTAAAAATAAAAGAAGTAAGCTCTTTAAAAGCTGGATCGTTAAGCCCATTTAAATATCAAATCAAATCAATTAAGCCCATTTAAATATCAGCAAATATCTTTTCACAGAAACGAAAAATTAAAAAGCGCTTTAACCTAATTTGCTGGGCCTAAAGGATGCAAATACCTATACTTACTTATCCATTTTTTGCAGTTTGGATTGATGGCTGGATGCTATCAGTTTCACTTTTTTCGCTAAGCGGGATGCTTTTCAGCAAGATGAAACTTTGTTTTACTTCGCAAATAACTATAAAAAGAAATAAGCGATGAACTCTTTATGGCGTCTTAAAATTGATTATGGTGAAAAAGTACCATATCGGCCAAATCAGTACCAAAGGACCATCGCTAAAAAAAAGTACCAACTTCGGCAACCGTGGGAGAAATATGTGCTTGTGATAGTAGCAACAAAACAATTGTAGTTCTAGCAATTTATATTTCTCCCAATAAAGCAATAACTAAAATTATTAAATTCATCCACGAGGGTTTAATAAAATATACCACAAAATGATAATTATTTTAAGCGGAGATTTCAATGTAAATTTTGCCTCGGATACATCGATCTCATTAATTGAATTTCTCGCTACCAAATTAAATTTAAAGCTTTGCAGAAGTCGCACTGAATCTACAACGCCATTAAAAAACAGCAATTGACGACGTGTTTCAAAGGAATAATCAGATTTACCGATATCTGCAACAGAGTCAAAGAACGACCAACAGCGAATGGAATGAACGCTGTCAAATCGATTTTAGATAATTCACCACTGTACCTACATTCAAATTACTCAAATTTACCGTGTTTCAATTACATATTTACACAAAAACTTTTAGTTGGAGTTACGAAAACGTGTAAATGTTTGTTTTGTTTAAAATTAAAGTGCGAATAGCTTTTAAACTCGCGATTTAAACTCACATTTCCCCAGTGGTGAATTACCTACCCTCGAATTGATGGTTAATGTTTCCCAGTATTCGATGCGTTGGACGTTCTTTGTACATTTACAGAGTATAAAATCACCATTCCTTTATTTCAGATTATATATATACATAATTCAACATCATCACGCTTATATAGCAGCTAATGATGTATGTACATATATGTATGTGAGTGGGGAATTTTACTAACTAACCACACAAAACGCAGAAGGTCGCGTGTTCGAGGCTGGCTAATTTTTTCCAATTTTTTTTTCATTGTTTTTGTTTTTAATTTTTTAATGCAAAACGTCACTTACATCATAATTGCATTTGATTTTTCTTTGTAATGGAATTTATTACGGTTGTGATATTTTGTGAGAAATAGAATTACCGATATCTGTAAACAAATGAATTTTCATAATTTTGTTGGTTAACTTTAGGGACCGATATACCGGAAGATAACAACGGGGATCGTGATAGACGGCGAAATGCTTAATTATAGAAGTAAACTTCCCCTGGGTGTGCACCGCACACACTTTATTTTTTTTAGGGTACTTTCGTTAAGCCTAGACGCTTCAAACTTGTAACACAGTTTCGAGCTCGACAATGCAAGGTAGATGAAAAAAATATCAAAATATCAAATAACAAAATTCACTTTATTTCCATGTAATACTTAACACTAACAGTTTTGATTTATATGATGATGAAATATAGATAGATGTATATAGCAATATACGTAGATGATAGAGAAATAAAGTTTGTAAGTTAAAGGCTTTACAAAAGCGAATGAAAATCAAATTTACTGTGGAATTCAATGAGAGTGGGTGTATGCTTTCTTTAAGCGAAAAGTAAATGAACTTAGATGTTAAAATTTAATAGAAATTTCATGATTATCTATTTAGCGAGATATGGAAATAAAATAACGATGGTGAAGTTGTTGGTCCGAAAAGGGTGCCCCACAAGTGGCCCGACGAAATAATATATATTGCAACTTACTCAACGGAAAACTCATACTTCCCGGGTATGCTTGGTGATATATTCCTTGATGATAGTGATATATTCCTTGACGATGGGTAGATAATGTGATAACTCGTTGATTATAAAGTATCGTTGTCGGGGATCACTTCCTGGCGAATATCCACTTGTCGGTGCTGAAAACTGATAAAAGAGAAAGAGGAATCAGAAAACACTTGCTTTTATGCAGTGACATCACTGGAAGGCAACTCCAATGAGTTCAGTTGGAAGTGTTGGATTGCAACTACTGTGCACTTTTTCGAACTAGCGCAGGGATGTATGCAGGTGGAAGTTTAGGTATGTTTCATGAGCGTAAGTCAGTCGAATGTTCGGAAGTGAACGCAAGGCACTCATTTTCCGAAATACTTCAACAACTTTAATTGGACGCAAGTCGCTTAAACAATATCCGATAGGTGGCGCACTGATCCAGATATACCTAAAATTGGTTATCAACTTTGTGTTTTGCGATTGATATTTAGGTAACTTCCCAGGAAGTTCAAATTTATTCATTTAAAAAAAGATGCAAAGGAATGAGAAACCATGTAAATTGATATGCGCCGAAAACTAAATCAGTTTTACCAAAGCACTCATTTATTTAAACAAAATATCAATAAAACCAATCATATATTAATAATCTACACATTCGCAACTGTTTATTTCGTAAATGTGAACTTTTTAACACAAAAATCTACCGCTACCGCTTCATTTATTAAATTAGAAAAAATATAAGCTGTTTAATGGAATGCCTACTACGTCCCAATTTATTTTCACCAAAGCCAAAATCACATAGGCGGTTAGATGGCTATTTAAAGAAGGTAAGGAAGTAAGAGTATTGATGTAGTATATCTCCACAATCAGGGACGGATTCAGATGAGGGGTCCAGAGGTTTTACAGAGAAATACATAGCTTTCTCACTATAGGTGCTACACTGCCAGTTACGGTAGCTTCAAGCGAACGATTTATCTACGAGTAACCAGTTCTGAGATATCGCGATTGCAAATCTAATTCTATACATTATAAGAACATAAATGCCACGTATAGACTTTTCCGGATTATTCTCGAAAACGGTTATATATATCGAAACATTTTCTTTTACCGTTTGTTCGTCACGAAGCTCCTCATTGACAATGAAAATAGTTATTTTTGTAAACCCTATAGTTCCCTAGCTAGAGCCAAATTTGCTCCATTCGTGATATCAAAAAGTAATAGTGGTTTAAATTAAGATATCTTGTATAACGAAATTTCGATAGAGCTAAATTTTTGTGGCGAGCTTAGGTTGACCCCCAGAAAGAAAAGTCCGTAGCGTTATATGTAAGTATGTATGTACATATCGTCTGTCATTCGAAAATTTAAGAATACATTGCAAATATATAATAATTTTACTGTGTAAGTATACATATATGAGTGAGTTTTTGTTATTCATACCTCCGATTATTATCTTCCAACTTTTCTTGTGAATGTTGTATTGGAGATTTCCAATCTGGACCCCCCCCCCCCCCCCGAAAAATTTTCCTGGATCCGCCCCTGTCCACAATGGTTCTGAGGTCCCTACCACCAACTCTTTTATATATATTCAGCCTCAAAAGTTTAGTGCGTATGGGTGGTGTCACTCCCCCTTTCCTATAAAACTTTTTTTTTTTTTTGAATATTGTATTGATTTCTGTTGGAGACATGAGCTCCAATCTTATTGAATTTTAAAAAGAAAACCTAAACCAAATACATACATATACACATTCAGAATGAATTTACAAAATGAATTATATATATATACATTTTAAAATACTTACCTTACTATCTAATTACACTTACCTTCGTTTTAAATACTCACCTGAATTTAAATACTTACCCTCGTTCATACTTACCTTTGCTGTCAAATACTCACGTTTGTCTAAAATACCTACCTTTAATTAAATACTGACTTACCTTTGTTATACTTACCAAACACCCTGTAAAGAAACCTTGCACTTACCGTTTGTTAAATTAAGTTGTTCTTACCATTTGCCAATATTACATACCTACACATTCCAGTCTCCTTGCTGCGCAAGAGATCAATGTTAGATATTAAGTTTTTAGTTCGCTTACAACTGTCCGCCTCGCTACTTATCCTTCATGATATACTGAGTGAATTAAAGTGTTAATTATCGAAGAAAATAGTGTTTTTATTTAGTTACCTTAGTGACCTATACCCTATCTTAACCCGATTTTATACATGGTCCTTTACGGCCATCAGTGAACCGGTGACCTAAGTGGAAAAAAATTTAGTTATATACAATATCTAAAATAATATGCTTAAAAAAAAAAAACCGCGTGTAGCCAGTACACGTGAAAGAAGTTAACTTCTTAAATTCAGAAATAACGAAATATGAATAAGGTGTATTCGAGAATTGTTTAGATTCACAATTTCTTACTTCCGGGAAGTGGACCAGGGAACCGATCCATTCAAAAATATCTTATGCATTGTGCGTTTTGCTTCAAATTTGGTAAGTGGGTAGAATTATGCCTAAATTAACAGGGGCCAATACGAATGGGATATAGAGGAAGAGGGGCGGGGTAAAAGGAAAGCGGGTAATGAAGAGAAAAAGGGGGGAGATAGAGTGAAGGCGAAGAAAGATTGGAAGGAGAGTTGTAAAAGGGGGGACAGTGAGCTCGCATTTAGACAGGACGTCTGCCTCTACTACATATATAATGTATAAGATTGAAATATTGTATGTGTGTATGTATGCATAACTTAAGTTGCGTTCTAAACGGATTGACTGATCATAACCAACTTTAGAACAGAAACTGAAAACCATCGATGAATTAAGAGGGATAAGGGAAAAGGTGCGGGCACCCTACATACAAATGGGATTTTTCATGTTGCATATCTCTGGAAGTATTCATGCTAGGCCGCTAAAATTCAACAGAGTTATATGAGGATTATGAAACCACTCGTATAAGGATTTGAAGAACGGGCATAATTGGTATCAGTTCTATCGACTTTATCAAACTTACCTACCTAATTTCGATTTATTCCATGGAATGGAACCAATTTCATCCATTCACGGAATATGTAATTCGACCTAAGGCATGTCTCAATCTCAAGGGGGCGAATAGAAACTTTTGTCAAATAGCATCCGCGCACGCATTTTTTCTGCGTGCCTGGTAGAACGAATTTATGCGCCGGTATAAAATCAAGCCGTCCGAGTCTGAGGATTGAATTTTATTGATTTGGGGGGACATTCCAGTTCTAATGTACTTGAATTAAATTCTTACAAAATCCGAAGAATTATTTAAAACTATAAAAGATGGTGATGAACACCCTAGGCCAAACTAATTGATTTTTAGATGTTACTAGCAGACCCGGCAGACGTTGTTCTGCCTGACCAGTGACTTCCCTAGAAATACATTTTCAAATATTTTTCTTTAATTTAACATTCCATTTATTGCAGTGCTTTAGGATATACAATGTTTCCGGTTTTAAAGTCTTTGGTGGCACGTGGCGTGGCACGGCCCACATTTCCCAAATTATATAATTCTTGACCAAGGGACACACATATCCAAAACCCATTAGTTTAGACCAAAAATATTCAAAGTTATGATGATTTAAATTTTATATAGCCTGGGGGCGTGGCACAACAATCTTCTGAACCAATCTGGAAATTTAGAGAAGATCGACCATAAACTTTGATTTTATTGAAGTACAAACAAAACACAAAAAATGTGGGCGTGGGACCGCCCACTTTTCCCAAATTATATCTATCTTGACTAAAGAACACACATATGCAAAAATCTTTAATTTAGACATAATATGTTCAGAGTTATGAAGAATTTAAATTTTATATAGCCTGGGGGCGTGGCACTGGCTACTTTTCCAAAAATTCATATAGCCTGAATAGTACACAACAATTTTCTTAACCAATCTTGAAAGTTTAAAAGAGATCGACCATAAACTTTGGACATTATTGAAGTACAAACAAAACACAAAAAATGTGGGCGTGGCACCGCCCACTTTTCCAAAATTACATAAATCGTGACTAAAGGACACACATATCCAGAAATCATTAATTTAGACCAAATATGTTCAGAGCTATGAAGAATTTAATTTTTATATAGCCTGGGGGCGTGGCACCGCCTACTTTTCCAAAAATTGATATAGCCTAAATCGTACACAACAATCTTCTGAACCAATCTTGAAAGTTTAAAAGAGATCGACCATAAACTTTGGACATTATTGAAGTACAAACAAAACACAAAAAATGTGGGCGTGGCACCGCCCACTTTTCCAAAATTACATAAATCTTGACCAAAGGACACACATATCCAAAAATCATTAATTTAGACCAAATATGTTCAGAGTTATGAAGAATTGTAGTTTTATATAGCCTGGGGGCGTGGCACCGCCAACTTTTCCAAAAATTAGTATAGCCTATGCTTTAACCCATGATCTCAAGAATATACTGTGAAAATTTCATAAAAATCGGTTGAGTACTTTGGACGCCCATAAAGGACACACAGACACACAGACACACATTCATTTTTATTTATAAGATACTAGCAGACCCGGCAGACGTTGTTCTGCCTGCCCAGTGACTTCCCTAGAAATACATTTTCAAATATTTTTCTTTAACTTTTAACATTCCATTTATTGCAGTGCTTTAGGATATACAATGTTTCTGGCTTTAAAGTCTTTGGTATAAACAAATAAATTTTTTGGATGTCCAAATCAAAAAACGGATCTTTTGAACTCAATGGGTATGACAAAAACCATTATGCGCTGCTGAGGAGATGTATAGTTAGTACTTATTTAATTATATCCTATATCTACCTATAATACTCTGGATATGTATGAACGGCAATAACAAACAAAAAAAATTAAGTGCTTTGATTAAGATTTAAGAACGTTAAAATGTCACTAAAGCAAATACATTCAGGGATATAACGAATTGAAATATTACTTAGCTTGTGGTCTTGGAACTGCCCACTTTTCCAAAGAATTTACAAATGTAGCCTATGTATGTCGTACCCAACGAAGATTTTAACGTATTGGAAAAGTTTAAAACAGATCAACCATAAACTTCGGACATTATTGAAGTACAAACAAAGCACTGAATACAAAAAATGTGGGCGTGGCACGGCCCACATTTCCCAAATTATATAATTCTTGACCAAGGGACACACATATCCAAAAATCATTAGCTTAGACCAAAAATATTCAAAGTTATGATGATTTAAATTTTATATAGCCTGGGGGCGTGGCACAACAATCTTCTGAACCAATCTGGAAATTTAGAGAAGATCGACCATAAACTTTGAACTTATTGAAGTACAAACAAAACACAAAAAATGTGGGCGTGGGACCGCCCACTTTTCCCAAATTATATCCATCTTGACTAAAGGACACACATATCCAAAAATCTTTAATTTAGACCTAATATGTTCAGAGTTATGAAGAATTTAAATTTTATATAGCCTGGGGGCATGGCACTGGCTACTTTTCCAAAAATTCATATAGCCTCAATCGTACACAACAATCTTCTGAACCAATCTTGACAGTTTAAAAGAGATCGACCATAAACTTTGGACATTATTGAAGTACTAACAAAACACAAAAAATGTGGGCGTGGCACCGCCCACTTTTCCAAAATTACATAAATCTTGACCAAAGGACACACATATCCAGAAATCATTAATTTAGACCAAATATGTTCAGAGCTATGAAGAATTTAAATTTTATATAGCCTGGGGGCGTGGCACCACCTACTTTTCCAAAAATTGATATAGCCTAAATCGTACACAACAATCTTCTGAACCAATCTTGACAGTTTAAAAGAGATCGACCATAAACTTTGGACATTATTGAAGTACAAACAAAAAACAAAAAATGTGGGCGTGGCACCGCCCACTTTTCCAAAATTATATATGTACATCTTGACTAAAGGACGCACATATCCAAAAATCTTTAATTTAGACCCAATATGTTCAGAGTTATGAAGAATTTAAATTTTATATAGCCTTGGGGCGTGGCACTGGCTACTTTTCCAAAAATTGATATAGCCTGAATCGTACACAACAATTTTCTTAACCAATCTTGAAAGTTTAAAAGAGATCGACCATAAACTTTGGACATTATTGAAGTACAAACAAAACACAAAAAAGGGGCGTGGCACCGCCCACTTTTCCAAAATTACATAAATCTTGACCAAAGGACACACATATCCTGAAAACATTAATTTAGACCAAATATGTTCAGAGTTATGAAGAATTTAAATTTTATATAGCCTGGGGGCGTGGCACTGGCTACTTTTCCAAAAATTCATATAGCCTGAATCGTACACAACAATTTTCTTAACCAATCTTGAAAGTTTAAAAGAGATCGACCATAAACTTTGGACATTATTGAAGTACAAACAAAACACAAAAAATGTGGGCGTGGCACCGCCCACTTTTCCAAAATTACATAAATCTTGACTAAAGGACACACATATCCAGAAATCATTAATTTAGACCAAATATGTTCAGAGCTATGAAGAATTTAAATTTTATATATCCTGGGGGCGTGGCACCGCCTACTTTTCCAAAAATTGATATAGCCTAAATAGTACACAACAATTTTCTTAACCAATCTTGAAAGTTTAAAAGAGATCGACCATAAACTTTGGACATTATTGAAGTACAAACAAAACACAAAAAATGTGGGCGTGGCACCGCCCACTTTTCCAAAATTACATAAATCGTGACTAAAGGACACACATATCCAGAAATCATTAATTTAGACCAAATATGTTCAGAGCTATGAAGAATTTAATTTTTATATAGCCTGGGGGCGTGGCACCGCCTACTTTTCCAAAAATTGATATAGCCTAAATCGTACACAACAATCTTCTGAACCAATCTTGAAAGTTTAAAAGAGATCGACCATAAACTTTGGACATTATTGAAGTACAAACAAAACACAAAAAATGTGGGCGTGGCACCGCCCACTTTTCCAAAATTACATAAATCTTGACCAAAGGACACACATATCCAAAAATCATTAATTTAGACCAAATATGTTCAGAGTTATGAAGAATTGTAGTTTTATATAGCCTGGGGGCGTGGCACCGCCAACTTTTCCAAAAATTAGTATAGCCTATGCTTTAACCCATGATCTCAAGAATATACTGTGAAAATTTCATAAAAATCGGTTGAGTACTTTGGACGCCCATAAAGGACACACAGACACACAGACACACATTCATTTTTATTTATAAGATACTAGCAGACCCGGCAGACGTTGTTCTGCCTGCCCAGTGACTTCCCTAGAAATACATTTTCAAATATTTTTCTTTAACTTTTAACATTCCATTTATTGCAGTGCTTTAGGATATACAATGTTTCTGGCTTTAAAGTCTTTGGTATAAACAAATAAATTTTTTGGATGTCCAAATCAAAAAACGGATCTTTTGAACTCAATGGGTATGACAAAAACCATTATGCGCTGCTGAGGAGATGTATAGTTAGTACTTATTTAATTATATCCTATATCTACCTATAATACTCTGGATATGTATGAACGGCAATAACAAACAAAAAAAATTAAGTGCTTTGATTAAGATTTAAGAACGTTAAAATGTCACTAAAGCAAATACATTCAGGGATATAACGAATTGAAATATTACTTAGCTTGTGGTCTTGGAACTGCCCACTTTTCCAAAGAATTTACAAATGTAGCCTATGTATGTCGTACCCAACGAAGATTTTAACGTATTGGAAAAGTTTAAAACAGATCAACCATAAACTTCGGACATTATTGAAGTACAAACAAAGCACTGAATACAAAAAATGTGGGCGTGGCACGGCCCACATTTCCCAAATTATATAATTCTTGACCAAGGGACACACATATCCAAAAATCATTAGCTTAGACCAAAAATATTCAAAGTTATGATGATTTAAATTTTATATAGCCTGGGGGCGTGGCACAACAATCTTCTGAACCAATCTGGAAATTTAGAGAAGATCGACCATAAACTTTGAACTTATTGAAGTACAAACAAAACACAAAAAATGTGGGCGTGGGACCGCCCACTTTTCCCAAATTATATCCATCTTGACTAAAGGACACACATATCCAAAAATCTTTAATTTAGACCTAATATGTTCAGAGTTATGAAGAATTTAAATTTTATATAGCCTGGGGGCATGGCACTGGCTACTTTTCCAAAAATTCATATAGCCTCAATCGTACACAACAATCTTCTGAACCAATCTTGACAGTTTAAAAGAGATCGACCATAAACTTTGGACATTATTGAAGTACTAACAAAACACAAAAAATGTGGGCGTGGCACCGCCCACTTTTCCAAAATTACATAAATCTTGACCAAAGGACACACATATCCAGAAATCATTAATTTAGACCAAATATGTTCAGAGCTATGAAGAATTTAAATTTTATATAGCCTGGGGGCGTGGCACCACCTACTTTTCCAAAAATTGATATAGCCTAAATCGTACACAACAATCTTCTGAACCAATCTTGACAGTTTAAAAGAGATCGACCATAAACTTTGGACATTATTGAAGTACAAACAAAAAACAAAAAATGTGGGCGTGGCACCGCCCACTTTTCCAAAATTATATATGTACATCTTGACTAAAGGACGCACATATCCAAAAATCTTTAATTTAGACCCAATATGTTCAGAGTTATGAAGAATTTAAATTTTATATAGCCTTGGGGCGTGGCACTGGCTACTTTTCCAAAAATTGATATAGCCTGAATCGTACACAACAATTTTCTTAACCAATCTTGAAAGTTTAAAAGAGATCGACCATAAACTTTGGACATTATTGAAGTACAAACAAAACACAAAAAAGGGGCGTGGCACCGCCCACTTTTCCAAAATTACATAAATCTTGACCAAAGGACACACATATCCTGAAAACATTAATTTAGACCAAATATGTTCAGAGTTATGAAGAATTTAAATTTTATATAGCCTGGGGGCGTGGCACTGGCTACTTTTCCAAAAATTCATATAGCCTGAATCGTACACAACAATTTTCTTAACCAATCTTGAAAGTTTAAAAGAGATCGACCATAAACTTTGGACATTATTGAAGTACAAACAAAACACAAAAAATGTGGGCGTGGCACCGCCCACTTTTCCAAAATTACATAAATCTTGACTAAAGGACACACATATCCAGAAATCATTAATTTAGACCAAATATGTTCAGAGCTATGAAGAATTTAAATTTTATATATCCTGGGGGCGTGGCACCGCCTACTTTTCCAAAAATTGATATAGCCTAAATCGTACACAACAATCTTCTGAACCAATCTTGAAAGTTTAAAAGAGATCGACCATAAACTTTGGACATTATTGAAGTACAAACAAAACACAAAAAATGTGGGCGTGGCACCGCCCACTTTTCCAAAATTACATAAATCTTGACCAAAGGACACACATATCCAAAAATCATTAATTTAGACCAAATATGTTCAGAGTTATGAAGAATTGTAGTTTTATATAGCCTGGGGGCGTGGCACCGCCCACTTTTCCAAAAATTAATATAGCCTATGCTTTAACCCATGATCTCAAGAATATACTGTGAAAATTTCATAAAAATCGGTTGAGTACTTTTGACGCCCATAAAGGACACACAGACACACAGACACACATTCATTTTTATTTATAAGATGCAGTTGTGGTTTGGACGCATACATAAAGCCACCTTAGGTCCATTTAATATAGCTATTTACTCAACATATTATACTCAACAAGCATGACAATAACAAATGAGTTGACAATTGCAGCAACAAAAATCAACTATGTGCATAATTACTGTACTAATCTAACCAGCACCAAAGGCAATTATGTACAGCGTGTGTGTGTGTTGGTGTGCACCATCTAGCGTCATATGGCGTTTTCAGTGCCATCTACGCAGCAGTAGTGAGGATTTCAAAGACAACAACCAATATTCTATTTCCGTTGCATAGTTCCCGTTATATCATCTATTACAATACAATTTTCTCAATTTTACTCTCAATAAAAACTTCATATCGCCGCCTAAGAAGTTAACTTCAAAAATTATATATAAAAAAAAATAAGTGAAAACTAGTAAGGAAGTCTAAGTTCGGGTGTAAGAACATTAAATACCTAGTAGTGATCTGTTTTGGTATCCCAATTTACTCAGGTCTATTTTAATACCTGAAAAGTTGTTATAAAGGCAACTGATGGTTTTCCATAAAAAATACTTCTGTTGTGAGTGGTAAATTAAATTATCACTAACTAACCGAATATTAATACACGGCTAAAAATGTTTGCCTAAATTTTGAACCATTCATTGGTTTAAGCAATTACCTACAAAAAATCTCAATTTTTCGTGGTTTAGATTTAAAACATAACTGGGATAACAAAAATACAACAAAAGTCGTATAGACAGCGAATATGTGGACTTTTCTCACAACATTCATGAATGCGCCGCAGCTCAGTAGGTAGAGGATTGTAAGGCTGTGTAAATTTAATTCTAAATCAAATTTGGTTTGGTCATATATGTAGCCCCAAAAAAGCTTAAAATTTAGCCGTGTAGCTTTCCCCACCATTGCTAACCACATTTGCTCAAAATACCAAGCCATGCACATCTTATGTTGGAAAATTTTTCAAAATATGGCATCTGCTTTCAAATGTTAATATAGCTGCCAGTACGTCTTTCAATAAATTTACATTGAATTATAATGCCGGATCTCATCAAGTTGGTTCCAGAAATTTTTTTATAATTCAAATATGTATAAGTATTTTAAATGTAACATATTTGTGAAAAACAAAAACTTATTTTTCGTGTATTTCAATTAACTATCATACTGCTGGAAAGGTGTGAGATTTCTGCCCAAAAATGTAGCGCAATTTTAAAAACTGAGCTAAGATTTCCCAAAATTTTTTTTTTTTTTTCTGAAAATTTGTCCTGAAGGAAAGGAGCAGCATTTGCCCTTATTCCAAAGAAACCAAGTGATTTTGCTTGGAAACTGTAAGTTATTTGCTGGAATCTTGCGACATGGGTTTTATTACAACATTAAAGAAGTTCACCAAATTTTATTATGACAGATAAATTTTGGTTACAATTATTGCATTTGTCAAGCAACACATTTCTGTTCTCCTCCTAAACACATTGATTTGTATAAGTCTAAATCTATATCGAACTATACTAAGATTCGTTAAATATGAAAACAATTTCGATACAAAGGAAATGTATTTATGTCGGAATTTCCCTAAAGCCCGTTAAGAATTAAAGATTTTATGCAGATTTTAACGAGATTTTCATACACATACATACATACATATATATGTATATGTTAACAAATATTATACACATGTATGTAATTATCCATAATTACCACTAATTTGCGGGATGTATGTATGTGTACCTAAAGCCCGTTAAGAATTAAAGATTTTATGCAGATTTTTAAAGAAAGTGGTTGGTTAAATATTATAAAAAAGACGCAGGTACTATTTTATTTTTCTGTTTAAACTTCCATACTAGGTAGCTCAAAATAATCATCTTAAAATGGGCTACACATTTGTGTGAGCCCTTGTAGCATTTTTATGCATTCATTCTGGCCTTTATTATATGCATTTATTTATTATGCCCAAAAAATAGGATTATGGTTTAGTCATATTCGGACAGTGCAAGAACGTTTTTCGAAAAACGAGGTGCACAATTGAAGAATCTGTAATTTATCTTATAACTTTAAACGACTTATTCTTGTATATTTGTATATCCACTACTATCTCCCGAACGACTTTACCGATTTTAATGAAATTTTTTACACAGGTACTATGCTTTGTTTTAAGATTTTCTACTTTGGTGTTGCCACTTGGGGTGGTCCTTAGGGTTGCCACCTATATCAATTTTTTTTTAAATACTAAGCAATATATGGCAATATGGGTATCAAACGAAAGGTATTTTAGGCCGTATACCTACCAAAATATTTTCGAGTAGGATTGCCACCTAGGGTTGCCACCTGAACGCATTTTATTTATTCCTTCAGATATCGACCACTATCTCGGGAACTGCTAAACCGATTTCGATAAAATTTGGTAGATGGATAGTATGCTTCCTTCTTAGATTTTCTACTTGGATGTTGCCACTAAAGGAAGCTTAGAGGGTTGCCATCTTTCCGATTTTTTTTTAAGTATTTAGCAGTATATGGCAATATGGGTATCAAATTAAAGGTATTTTAGGCCGTATACCAACCATAATATTTTCAAGTAGGATTGCCATCTAGGGTTGCCACCTGAACGCATTTTATTTATTCCTTCAGATATCGACCACTATCTCGGGAACTGCTAAACCGATTTCGACAAAATTTGGTAGATGGATATTATGCCTCCTTCTTAGATTTTCTACTTGGATGCTGCCACTAAAGCTTAGAGAGTTACCACCTTTCCGAATTTTTTTAAAATATTAAGTAATATACGGCATTGTGGGTATCAAATGAAAGGTATTTTAGGGCGTATACCTAAAAAAATATTTTCGCGTAGTTGCCACCTGAACGCATTTTATTTATTCCTTCAGATATCGACCACTATCCCGGGAACGGCTAAACCGATTTCGATGAAATTTGGTAGATGGATAGTATGCTTCCTTCTTAGATTTTCTACTTGAATGTTGTCACTAATGGAAACTTAGAGGGTTGCCACCTTTCCGATTTTTTTCTAAATATATGGCAATATGGGTATCAAATGAAAGGTATTTTAGGGCGTATACCAACCAGAATATTAAATACACAACAGGTGTCGCCAATGTAGGTTAAGTGACTTTTTGTGGTTAGTGTTCGATATTTTGGAAATCTATTTTGGAAATTTATGCTCTTGGTAAGTAAGATGATGCGGCAAATTCGAAAAATACCGAGCAAGTCTCGGTCACCCAGGTACTTGTTTTTAAAAGGACGAAGCCCCGAACAGGAAGACGAGCACCAACAGCGAGAACACAATTTCGCGCAAGTAAATTTGTTACAAGGAGAATCCGGCACACTTGAGGAACCTGTATAAACTTGATTTTAAAAGGAGAAAGCCCCGAACAGGAAGAAGAGCGCCACCAGCGAGGGTTCAATTCAACAAACATTTAAATAGGTTTAATCAATTTAAGTATTTTATACAATGCCTAGGCTAAGTAGGCAATCTATAGCTATAAGACGTAGGAATGTTAGAAGAGGTATGAGGAATCTTAGGGAAAACAGTGAATATAGATTAGATGAACAATCCCAAGATACTATGAACCGTAGTAGGTTGCACCCGGAAGCTCGACTGTTAGAGCAGAATAGGAACACCCGTGTGCGTAGAACCTATCGCGCAAACCCCCAGGTTCACTTGGCTGAGCAAAATGGTAATACTCGCCAACGTGGACTTCGTCGTGAAAACTCCCAACTTCGGTCTGCGGAGCAAGCTGGAGATACACGGCAGCATAGATCCCGGCGTGAAAACTCCCAACTTCGGTCTGCGGAGCAAATTAGAAATACCCAGAAACGTAGGTTTCGCCGAGTAAATCCCTTAGTTCGCTCAACGGAGCAAGCAGAAAATACCCGGCAGAGTAGATACCGAAGGGAAAATCCACTAAAAATTAATAAAAAAAAGGCAGTAGGGTGTTAAATACTTGCCCGTAAATCTTGCTTGTTTGTTATTCGATTTGCGTAATTTTTGGCAGGAGTATACAACATACTATTGGGAAGCATCTCAGTAACTTTTATGAAAATACCTCTTTGAAATTTCAAGCAATCGCTTTTGAAAATAACAGACCTTTTTTGCTGAAAAGTGTGCGGTGCCACGCCTACTCCAACAAAATCCACAACATTTTTTTACAGTTTAGTTTTGCTTAAAAAGCTTATTACGTGTGTAAAATCTTATTTTGTATAACCTATACAATTATGGAAATATCGCAATTTTAATTTTACAAAGAAATTTTTCAGAACTGTGTTCAAAAAGTGGGCACGTCCGTTAACCAATTTTGTTTATTTTTACAGCGAAGAGTTAGCTTTATATGTTGAACACTTTCTCCAAATATCGTTTTAATATATCAATTTTTACCGGAGTTATGGCATGGAAAGTTTGGTGGAATAATCCACCATAAAGGGGCGGGGCCATGCCCATTTTCCAAAAATTTTGTGCATTCGACTTTCTTTGCCCACGAACACTTTAGAGGTAAAATAGAAATGATATGCAGCTAGTTTAAGAAAAGTTATTGCTTATTCAATATATCTATGATCCTTTTCAAAATCTTTCGTATAAAATTGGGCGTGGACATTACCCGATTTCGCAAATTTTTTTCGGTATTTATTCATTTATTTATTTATTTGAATAAAAGGAGTGTTACACATTTAAGACTAAGTCTTTTATAGTGCATCAGCTGTTACACCAAAATAGTATTGTTCAGACTAAAACTAACTTAGGTAAATAAATACAATTTAAACACAAAAATAACATGACTTATGTTAAGAGAGAAAGAAGAAAAAAGAAAAAAGAAAAAAAAAGAGAAAGAAAAGAAAAAAGAGCTAAGTTATGATGAGTGCATCCATCGCCGTAGTACAGTTTTATAAACTTTTAAAATAATTGTATATAATTGATTTGTAGTTCCCTCTATTAAGCTCAGACTTAACAGATTCAGGTATAGCATTCCACATTGCTTGGATTACAGTCCCTAGAGGATAGAAGAAATCAGTCCGAGATAATGTTTATATATAACGTCGTTAATGGGAATATAAATTGTATCCAATTAGCAAATTTAATAAATTTATATGACCCTCCGCGAATTCTAAGGAATAACCGCATATTTGCAGATACAGTACATACCACTAACTACTCCCTCAATGAACCGATAGCCAGGTGTATCAGATTGTGTAATACATATTCTAATGTTCTCGATTTTAACTCAAGTGTCGCGAAAATAAAAATAAGTCTTTTTTCTATTTTTAATTAATAATGTAAACTAAATTTAATTCATTTTATTTTTATATTAGAATACTCAACTAGTCTGTAAGAAATTACCTCTGTAGACTGAATTACAAAATAAAAATAAATAAATAAATATACAAAGATATGCAGCTCCTAGTAGCTAAGTAGTTATCTATACTGCACCCTAAAATTTTATTTCTCCACATAGAGACGTGATCGAACTTTTAAATGCAACATTGATTTTGTGGGAGGAGATAGAATCTAACTTACTGTAGACAATATCAGAGTACGTAATAGTATGTACTATGAGTTCTTTGGCCAATTTGCATCTAGTTTCTTCTGGTGTAAATGAGGCAGTAGTCTTAAGACGACGTAACACAGCATACACATTACCTACAACTTTATTTACATGATCACGACAATTCAAGTTAGAGTTAATAGTAAATCCCAGATTTTTTATTTTATTAACAAAAGAGGGACTATCACAACCAATAAATAGTTCAGGAATATCATCCAGATGAACCGCGGTATTGCTTATAATAATAATAATAATGCCCAACGGATTACCCACCATATCCCGCCCGACCGGCGCGAGGGGCGCATCCGCATGACGCGCGGATTGTTCTTTCGTGCCGAGTCTTTGAAAGGCTTTGGTTTGTTAATTGTTGTCAAGAAATAAACTCAATTTAATTTTGGTCGCTATTGGTGCAGCGTATGATCGATAATTGTTCTTTATTTAAAATTGCTTTCCTTTTATACATTTATCTGACTTACATGTATAGGCTTAACCACTAATACATACAAACTAAAATGCATAATTCTAAAATACGCTAAGTCAACATATGGTTGCAATAAATATATAAATATGTCAGTCGCATTGACAAACTGACGTTGTGTTCAGTTGGTCATTGCGACTGCCTTTGGCGGTGTCTTTGACCGTCCACACAAGTGTAACAAGATCCTCGTTATGTGCTGCATGTGCACTATTTGTATAAACTCCCGCTGAGTTCAATGTAACTAATTTGGGCAGAATGTTGTTTGTATACATTCATATTTGTTTATACATTATTTATGTGCACATGACAATTAAAGTAAAAGGGCGATGTGTTTATGTAATGCTACACCTTCCCTCTTAAAAAAAATAGATATATATATTTGTAGTCAACTATATATATCTATTTTAACTGCTTGATGTTGGTTTAAAATTTTTAATCGTTTTAGGATCTTGTTACCATTGTTTTGTCACATGTTTTTATTTTATTTCTATTTGTTTGTATATTTTGTTTGATACTTGATATTGTTTTCGTTTGGCTTGTGCCGTGTATAAGATTGAGTAAATTGGAATGCTTATGTATTTTTTTTTTTTTTTTTTTTTTTATTACTAAATTATCATGAATAAGGTGCATTGCTTATTTTTATTTTTAACGCTACGGGTTTTAAATTGGTTTAAGTCTATTCTTATGAATTACGATTAGTTTAAATGGACAATATTTGTGTATGGTAGATGGTGTTGTATTGTAACAATACGCGAAGTACTTAAGGTATTCATCCCAATCGTCTTTGTCACTGGATATGTACGAGCGTACATATTCATTGAATGTTCGATGACTGCGTTCTACTGTACCCAAAGTTTGATGATGATATGGTGTTGAAGTTTTATGTTCAATTTTCAACAATTTACACAGTTCCTGGAATAGGCTATTTTTATATTCTGTGCCCATGTCTGTCAGGATTGTTTTCATTTGTCCATAAATTAGGATGAAATGTTCAAACACGGCTTTAGCGACTGTAATTGCGTGTTTGCTTGGGACCGGAATGGCTACTAAGTATTTAGTTAGGTCGCAAATAATGGTAACTGCATACTCGTTGCCATTTATGGACTTTGGTAATGGTCCGACTGTATCTATTTGTACAATATCGAACGCCTTCGGAGGTGTCTCCGTTATTGTCATAGGCTCTTTTATGTGCTTATTTGTTTTATTTTTCTTGCAGTGGATGCAGTTCTTTATGTATTTTCGTATGTCATTTTTCATATTCAGCCAGCTATATTTCTGCTTGATTTTATCTGTCATGCGATTTATTCCTGGGTGGCCACCACTAATAGGATCGTCATGATGTTTATGCAGAATTTCTTTAATTTTCCCGGGATTTGTCACGTATATAACCTCTGGGGTTAGAGCGATTGTTAACTTTTTGAGAACTTTATTACCCATTTCCATAAATTTGCCTACTGCAGTATAATTCTTTTTAAACAATTTGTCCCCTATGGACAACTGTACTTGTACAAGTCCTAAATTGCCGGCTTCTTTTTCAAGCCTGGTAAAGAATTGTCCTAAGTCAATCTTATCCTCAACAATTAGGTTGCTTGTATCAAAATTGCTACAAATTTTCTTTCCCTTTTTGAAATACAATTTCGGAGGATTGAAAACGAGCTCGACATGTCTTTTTACTTCAAATTTATTTAGCGCTTCATATATTTTGGGGTTCTCTGTATGACTTTCTTTAAGGACTGCACCACAAGCGTATCCACTAGCGTCCGTTGTTATGCAGAATTCTTTTTCGAAATCCGGGTATTGCAAAAGTTTTGGACTAATTAATGCTTCCTTTAAGTAGGCAAAAGCTTTTTGACATTCTTCTGTCCATTCGAAGGTAACATTCTTTTTGCAAAGCCTAGTTAATTTTCTAGAATGTTCTGCAAAATTCGGAACAAATCTTCTGTAATAATTGCAGAAGGCTACGAATCTTTTAACTTCATCTGCTGTTTTTGGCGTTGGATAGTTTTGAACGGTTTCAAATTTGCTTGGATCGGGTAATATTCCCTTGTTTGTACATTTATGTCCTAAATAAGTTACTTCTTGACTGAAAAATAAACATTTATCTGGATGTAGTTTTAGGTTGTATTTTCGACAAGTGGAGAATACGTCTCTTAAATTTTTTAGCATGTGATTTTCGGAACAGCCTAATACAACTAAGTCATCCATGTAGAGAAATGCTTGGGATGGTTTGAGACCTGCGAATGCTAGGGTCATCATTCTTTGGAATGAATTTGGTGCTACTTTTAATCCATAAGGTAGTCTTTTGAATCTATATGTGCCATTTTCGGCTGTAAATGAAGTTATATCCCTTGAATCTGGGTGTAGTTCAATTTGGTGAAAACCTGACATAAGGTCTAGGCATGAAAAATATTTTGCTCTTCCAAGTTGGTCTAAAATGTCATCAATTCTTGGAAGTGGGAATTTGTCTGCTGCTAGCTTTTTGTTTACTTGTCTGTAATCGACAACCAATCTCCACCTTTTTTCTGTTTTCCCTGGAAGTGATTTTTTAGGAACTAATAAAATTGGACTATTATATTCTGAAATTGAAGCTTCTATTATATCATCTTTTATTAGCTTATTTACTTGTTTGGTTATTTCCCCTTTTTGTGTTTGGGGTAATCTATAATTTTTAATGTAAACTGGGTTGTCATCCTTCATATATAGTTTTTGTTTATAAAAATTATTAGAAGTAATTGGTTCTGTTTCTAGTGCAAATATATCTATGAATTCTGTGCAAAGTGATGTTAATTGAGCTTTAACAAAATTTGGAAAATTTTCAGTTAGTCTTTTTAATTTTTCTGTGTCTATGCAACTTTTATTGTGTGGGGTTGCTTTAATTAGTGTATAATCGTCTAAATTTTCAGTATTAATTTTATAATTTTGAATAGTTGTGTTGTTATGTGTTGTGTTAATAATTCTAACGAAAGTTTGCTCGTTATTTGTAATGGTATTTGCAATATAAATGCCATCGGCTAGTTGTTGGTGTGGTATGAAAATGTTTTTGTTGTTTGTATTTATTTTAATTTGTCTAATAACTTCCGATCTAGCTGGAATTGTGATTGTGTTAACGGACAGACAGTTTGTTAGATTCATTGTTATTGTTTGAGGGAAATCATATGGTCTTAAAATTAGTTTGTCCTCTGTTTTTCCGTAATCTAGAATACAATTGTATTTCTTTATGAAATCTAGGCCTATTATTCCATCACATGGAATTGGAAAGTTGTCTTCTACAACATGAAATTTATGATAAATTAGAAGGTTATCGCCTTTTAGATCTGCCTTGATTGTGCCTAAAGTGCTAGTTATTCCCTGACCAATGCCTTTCAAATCTGTGATTTGTTCAGTATTTATTTTTCCTTTATTATCTATTTGCTGTTTTTTAATTATGGAGATATCGGCTCCAGTATCAATTAAAAAATTTGAGTATGAATTGTTTAACGATGTCCTTGTAGATATGTAACTGTTTAAGTTTAGATTAAGTACGCATATTTTTCTTTTTGTTAATTTTGAAGTGGAGTTTCTTGGTTTTCCGTTTCGGTACAACTGCGCACGTTACGGGTTTGTGTGTATGGTCTGTTTGTATTTCGGGATTGTGATCCTCTATTATTGTTACTATTGTAATTATTGTTTGATCTGAAATTATTGTTGTAGCCTGACTGTGGTCTGTATCTTCTATTTTGGTAATTTCCATAGTTGTTACTACGGTAACCTCCACGGAAATTACTCCTATACTGACTTTGCTGTCGTACATTTAAGATCGTGTTTGCGCTTCCTGTTATTTCTGTGCAGCTGTTCGTGAATTTGGATATTGCCTCGTTCATTGTGGTGAACGTTCCAGCTTGCATAATCATTTTGACTTTGTCATTGGAGCTGTTTTTGCACATGGCTTTGACTGCTGCCTGTGTTGCATATTTCGTGGCTAAGTCTGGATTTAATCCATCTGAGATATACGCTCCTTCCAATGACCTTGTTATTTTTTCTACTTCCGCAGTGTACTGGTTAGCAGTTTTGCTACGCTGCTGGATGTTCAGGAGTTTAGCTGTTAAAACTTCTACTGATTCACCCTTAATCGCGGTTTTGAGTTTTGTTTTGATGTGCTCTATTGTGCTTTCATTGCTTATGAAATTTCTTGCTGTGCCTTTTAGCTTGGTCTTAATCATGGTAATGGCCAATGCCTCGTGTGTATCCTTGATTTGTTCAAGTATATCGAGTGCATCTAGGAAACTGTTTAGGTTTTCTGGTTTACCATCAAACTCTGGCAATACTGACGAAGCAGTTTTAATAAACTCAACTACCGTTTGCACCATTGTGACGTTTATACCTGGTAGTTCTATTGGTTGAAAGTTTGGTATATTTTCTTCTACCAATGGGCTCTGAGCGCGTTCTGCCAAAAGCGAACTGAAATCTATTTGTAGGTCTTCTTCTACTGTGGTTGGTACATTGACTTCTATATTGTATCTTGCTAAAGAAGATACTAGTTTGTCCCTTACGGCAGAGAAAAATTGGTAAGACTCTACTTGGTGTTCCTTGGTAAGTATGTTATTTACCGCTTTAATTGTCTGTCCTATGCTATTTAGGGCTTCTAAAATTATCTTAAAATGCTTTACGACAGTTTCTGTTTTTATATTGATATTTTTATTTATGCATTTGTAAGATTTATCAGCTTTTAGTTTTTCTTCACATAGGGTATCATATATTTCTTGCCATTTATTCATATCTTAGTTTACAATTTTTGCGCTTAAACGCGTTGTTGTACATTGTTTAATCGTCTCAATTTATTTTTTATATAATTTTTGATTAAAATTGCAATTGTGACAATTAAAAATGTAGCTAAACAAGCAAAAATTGTCAACCATTTATCGGTGATCTCTTCTTTCTGTTCAATAATAGGATGTGGTTCGTATTTGACTAATCGATTTTCAGGTTTTTGGTCTGCTGAACTTTCTTTACCTACCTCGTACCCTGCTATTCCTATCAGTATACCGTTAAGGGCAACTTTCCACCATGCCATTTTTTAAAAAAAAAAATTGGATTAAAATTTTTCTTTTTAATAAAAATTAAATAATATTTTGCTTTACTTTATCACTCCAATTTACTCAGCTTGTTTGCTTTTTATTTTTTTTTTTTTTTTTTTTTTTAAAAATATTTTATTTACAAGTTATTTCTTAACATTTTTATTTTATCTTTTAATTTCTGCCTATCGTTAATGTCTATGGTTAAGTTAAGTAACCTAAAAGCTTCAGCGATTTCTTTTCGCTTCCTAACCTGTCTACCACCTCGTTTCCTTTTATGGACTATTACGGGTGTAGGAATTTCTTGCATACTAAATTAATTGTTATTTTCTTGTAACGTTAACCTTTAATTTAATTTAAAAAATTTTGTCTTATTAAAAAAAATTTTTTTTTACTTTTAAGCAACATGTGCTTATTAAAAAAAAATTCCTAAGCAAATCAAATTGCTCTTAGCTTAGCGGCCGTAAAGGCGTGCCTACCAAATTTCTAATATACATAAAATATTGTCTGCTTCCCCAGCTTGTAATGTTCATCCAGTTTGCGTTTTGCTGCCAGTCTATTTTGCTTCAACGTCTTCCATGAGTTATTCCACCCTTTTTATGCAGACTGTAGGAAAAAGGAACCAAGTCGACCGCAAAGCCTGTGCCAGTTTGTGTTTTGTTGCTCAAAGTTTGAAGTTTGTGTTAAAACAATTTCTCCATGTCCATGTTCTAGGTGTATCGCTGTCTAATAACGCCATCCAATAACGCCGACCAATAACGTGTGGCGGATTGTAACTGATCGAGGCAGGATCTTTTGTCCTGTTTGGCCAATCTTTTTATTTTTATTTTTTGGCAAATTATTTAATAAACAGAACGATCTTCTGCCTAAAGCATTTTGCTTTTTGAGCAAATTTTTGCTTAGTGTGGCAGGATCGCCATGTTGTCAAGAAATAAACTCAATTTAATTTTGGTCGCTATTGGTGCAGCGTATGATCGATAATTGTTCTTTATTTAAAATTGCTTTCCTTTTATACATTTATCTGACTTACATGTATAGGCTTAACCACTAATACATACAAACTAAAATGCATAATTCTAAAATACGCTAAGTCAACATATGGTTGCAATAAATATATAAATATGTCAGTCGCATTGACAAACTGACGTTGTGTTCAGTTGGTCATTGCGACTGCCTTTGGCTGTGTCTTTGACCGTCCACACAAGTGTAACAAGATCCTCGTTATGTGCTGCATGTGCACTATTTGTATAAACTCCCGCTGAGTTCAATGTAACTAATTTGGGCAGAATGTTGTTTGTATACATTCATATTTGTTTATACATTATTTATGTGCACATGACAATTAAAGTAAAAGGGCGATGTGTTTATGTAATGCTACATAATCGTCGAGATCTAAAACTGCTCAGCTACAGAGAAAACCTCATCAGCTAAGTAAAAAAGATTACACAATTAATAAATAATTAGTTGACAACGAAAAGTTATTGTTAAGAATAAAGATAAGAATCAAAGGATATGAAGAAAAAAAAATTTGTTGCTATGTATTTAGGATAGAAAGAATCGATTTTTTTTTTTTTTTTTAAGTTGTTTATTTATTTAATATTAATAATGCTATGTACTAAAATAAACAATAGTTTTAAGTATATACTACAATTATACAGTGACTCTAGACGAGTTCTCAAGTACTTAAGGAGCTTCTTATAGATATAAATAGTAACATTTTATTAATTGATGTTATTTAAATTGGCCTGCTTTAACTTAAAGCTTTTATGATATTTTGATTATATTGCAGAGAAAAAAACATGTAAAAACAATGCATGATTAGCTTTTTATGATAGAAGATAAAAACGTTTAAAAAAATGTTATGTCGGATATCCGGCATGAGTTAGTGTTCACGATTGCGTATTGTTTAGCCACCAGCATTTTTTATTAATAGAAAGGGCTTCTATTTTGTCTCTGGGAGAGATGGATGTGTCAAAACGTTGGTTTTCTCTGTTAAGGTCTTTTGACGTAACTGTTTTAACGTTGGCTCTTCTAAAAATGTGATAAATAATCGGTATATGTTCCTTATTTTGTATAAAACCGTTCTTGTCAAGATATAGGAATGATTCCGGTGGTGTAAATCCTTTTTTCATGGATGAAAGGAAATATTCATCGCTTTCGTAGTAAGGTGCACTTATTAGAGTGTTACTATCATTGTATAGACAGCGCATTATGTGTCTCCTAGTTAGATTTATTATATGACAGTCAATTCTGGATACGTTGGCTGTGTTGTACACTTTCGCATTTGTTACGTATTTGATGTAGTTGCTTTTTGCTGTCCTATATAAGGAGGTGCACGATCTCAGGATCCTTCTTTCCAGTTTTCTTAACCTTTCCATGTATGATGGTGACAAGTTATACCATATAGGACAACCATATGTAAGTATAGGTCTTACCAATGACTGGTACATATTTGATTTTAGTCTGTTATGCAGAAATTTCGTCGAGAACATTTTTTTATAAGCGTAATATGCTCTGGTTGTTTTCTTTATTTGGTTGTTAATGTGATGATTGTAGTACAAGAACTTATCTAAAGCGGCAAATACATTACACGAACTTTTCCGCGAACATTCCGATATCTTGTTCGCAGCTTTGGCCATCCACCATACGAACTTTTGGCCGAACATTAGTTCTCTTTCAGATAGCGATGAATACGGACAACAATTGTGCTGCAGCAATATTGCTCGCTGTTGCAATTAAGCGTAAAAAAAGAAAGAAAATCGCAAAAAAAGAATTGGGGGCAAAGAATGGAATGTATCCTTTGTGGCATCAGGATCTACTTCTTTTAATTTTTCCATTTAAGTCGCATAATCATTATTCTTTGTAATCCTATTACAATAATCTTTGCTTTTTACTTGCCACAATGATGGCAAAGTTTTATACATTTCAATAAATTCACTCAGAAATTTTTTATTGTCCATTTTACTTTTCCGCGCACGTCTGTTCCGTTCAGAAATTACTACGATTATGAGCTATTTCGCCATACACACACGAACAGTTCGCGCAAAAGTTCGCCAAAAATTAAAATATTTTGATTTTTGGCGAACTTTTGCGCGAACTGGCAAACACCACCATACACGAGAGAAAAGTTCGCACAAACATGACATAACGGGAATGTTCGCGGAAAAGTTCGTGTAATGTATTTGCCGCTTAAGTATATGCCGAGGTATTTGACTTTATCGTTTTGTTGAATTGTGATGTTAGTTATCTCAGATTTGATTTTGAACTTTTTCCAATTTTTTTTAATGTTACTGTTGCATTTTTTGATAGGGGGACGAAATAGAATGGTTTCACATTTGTTTGTGTTTAATTTTAGTTGCCAGTCCATTGTATATTCTTCTACAGTATTGTATTTAAGTTGAAGTTGTGTGTTTATATTGGCAATTGTACTGTCTGAGTGATAGATAACAACATCATCTGCGAAGGCTATTATATTGTCTATTTTACGCAGTAGATCTAGTATGAATATGTTAAAAAGGATGGGGGCATTTACAGTTCCTTGCTGTAAGCCATTTTTTATGTTGAATTCTCGACTGCTTTTTATATTATTTATCCATACCGAGAATGTTCTGTTACAAAGCATATTATAAATTAATATAATCAGATGGAGAGGAAATTTGTATCCGATAAGTTTTGTTATAAGTCCTTCTATCCAAACCTGGTCAAAAGCGATATCAAGGAAACAGGCTCCTGTGACATTTTTTTTATTCCAGCTCCAGTTTACTTCCGAGACTAGAAGGTTGATAGCATGAATGGTTGAATGTCCATATTTAAAGCCAAATTGTTTTGGGCTGACCAGGTTATTATATTCGAGCATTCTACTGATGTTTATATTTATTACCACCTCGAAGACTTTGCTAATATTTGGAAGCAAGCTGATTGGCCTAAGATTTTTAATATTATTTTTTTCTTTTTCTTTTTTTGGTATAACTATCACTTTAGCCTTTTTCCAACAAGGTGGGAAATATGCATTGTTCAGCATGTTGTTAAATAGAGTACAATATTCTAAAATTATCTCTAAGGGAAGATTTTTTAGAATAATATTTGGTATTTGATCTAAACCTGATGACAATTTACCTTTCAAATTTGCGAATACCCCTGCAAGGTCGTTAGGAAGAATGAAGAAGCTTTCAGTCTGTTCCTCGGTAAGGTCATTTGCTCTTTTTTCAGTACTAAATGTTGTTTTCTTCGTTTCAATGCTGTCAAATAAAGTTTTTGTTCTTAAAAACTCATTGAAGCATTCATCAACTTGTGAGTGAACTAGATTAGTAGGCAGATTCGGTTTTGAAGAGTGGATTGCTTCAAAGTGGACGCCAATCACATCTACTATGTCTTTGTTGTTTTTAATAATGTAGCTGTTGGTTGCCAGATTTAATTAATTAAAGAGCTATCTAGTCCCGCTGTTTGCATCAGTTCGGATGAAGCATAGGGGATAGACAGGTGACTGATGGTCTCATCTTGAGTTTTGAGAAACGATTTTTTTACAGTGGATATTTTTGAAGGATCGCTAGTTAATATGAGAAAGTCTATGTTCTAGTTGATTGTTTATATGTATTTTGATATTTTCTTGTATAAGCTTCTTGATTAGCTTTAGTTTTGTCTTTTCTTGTTGTATGGTGCTAGCAGGACAATGTAGTTCTAGCCGGTTATATTTTTTTATATTGGTGAGAGTTTTACTTTCCTCTAAAAGTAATGTTTTTAAGACTGGTATTTTGGCCAAGTTATGAGTAATGCCGCTAGTTTTTGCTTTCGGGACACTTTTCTCTATGGCGGTTAATATAATATTGTTTAGCTTATCCAAGTGGTGGTCGATTTCAATATTATTTAGATTTCTATTATCTGGTATCCGTATACCGTTCTGGAGTTCTGAAGTCAAAGTGTTTTTGAATTTTTTCCAATTGGTTTTTTTGTAGTCCAATGTTCTTTCTTCTGAGTTTGCAAGTAGTGTAAAGAAGCTATCGTCTCTACGAGCTATAATTTCTATGGCGTTGTGATCGCTGTCATAGTGAAGGCAGTTTAAACAGTTGACAGTGTCGTTGGATTTCAGTATATTTAATCTGTGATCGGCAATGCAGACATCCAAAAAAGAGCTTGCTCTCATGTATGAAGGTGATACAGAGGCGTACATACTGCATCTGAATTTGAACTCATTTGTGGTAAGCCAATCTTTTAGAGCTCTGCCTTTAGGATTATCTTGGGCATTTCCCCAGTCCATGTGCTTGCTGTTAAGGTCCCCTGCTAATATATAGTAGTGATTGAGTTGCTCGAGATTTAAAGCTTCGAAAACTGTGTTTAACTCTGTCTTAAATACATCATTGTTATTTCCTGCTGGGTAGTATGCTGCTATTATATATAATATGTTATTCGGAGCCATATGTATCTTAACTATGCAAGTTTCAAAGCATGATAAATGATCAATTTTGCGATTAAAAACTTTGGTAAATTTAATGTCTTCTTTAATTAGTATCGCTGTACCACCACCTCTTATGCCGGCTGACCTATCTTTCCTTATCAAGTTGTATCCGACAAATTTTAGTTTGTGTTTCGGGTTTAATTTAGTTTCATTAAGTAATAATATGTCTGGGTTTTTGTTTTTCAAAAATTCACTTAAATCTAGTCTCCTACATAAACTTATGAGAGAATTGACGTTAAGAGAAATAATATTTAATTGGGGTTTAATAATAGTCTGCATGGGTCCAGTGCTCATACTGAGTCCATTAAACCGCATATTGCATCGACTCTAGCCGTCTGCAATTCTAGTTGTTTTTGGAGGTTTGTTATTTGCTTGCTTGAGGATAAAATTGTATTTTTTAACTCTACTAGGAATGAGTTTTGAGTATTTTGATCGTTGGAAAGGTTTGGTGCGCCCTGCGCTTCTCTAGTTACGTTTGCATAGCTTAAAATAGTGTTAATATATCTATTTGGGTTGTTAGTGTTAGGCTTAGTTATAGCTAGATTTTGTTTTTTCAATCTTAACTTCTGTTGTAGTTCCTTGTATCGTTCGCAGCCCCTGTAGGATGCGGGGTGCCCTGATTTTTTGCATAATACACAGTATAGGTTTTCCTTTTCTGTATTTCCTCCTTCTGAGGGAGGGCATTCTTTGCTGTTATGTGTTCCGCTACATTTCACGCACCTTGGAGGCATATTACAGTTGGCGGCGCTATGGAAAAAGTTTTGGCAATTTCTGCATTGTGGTATCTGAGGTCTACGTAGATGCTCCCATTTAATGCAATGGTATAAAATACAATTGATTGCTTTCAGTTCATTAATATTGCTTTCAGCGGTTACTTGCACCATGAATATTGGTAGCGATATGTTTCGTTGTATTGATTTTTTAGTGGTAAATGGGCTTACTTTAAGAATTTTGAGGTTGTCGTTTTGGTAGCTGCAAAGCTCGTTGAGAATTTCTTCACAGTTGGTATTGCCGTTTAGGCCTTTCAGTAAATATGTTTTTGTTTTTAGGTGTATATGAGTAATATTTGACGTTGGCTTTTTCAAGATAGCCGCGAACTCTTTTATAATCGTCGAGGTTTGTTAAGTATATCGCTAATTTATTTTGGTTATATTCTTTAATTTTGAATTGTGTTATCTTTAGACCATTTTTAATAAGTTCGATTATTTCTTTTGATTCTACATCAAATGTATTAATAGGTGGAATGTTTTTGTTATTACTCTTGCTTTTGACATTTGTAATTGCTGTCGATTCATTGTTTTGATTTACATTAGCAGGTGCAGCTTTGGCTGCTGCTGCGCTAGTTGATGGGTTATTGTTGTTGTTTAGACCATTATTAGCTCGTGTTTGTTCGTTATCATCATTTAATTTGTGTACATATTGTTGAAATTTTACGAATGCTTCATTACACTCTTCTAGATCATCGTCTAGTATAGCGTAGTAATTGTTTTTGTAAGTTTTTGACATTGTGTTCTCGGTCACGTTGTCATTTTTTCTTTTTCTATTTGTCTCATTTTTTTCAGAGTTTATAACTTTATTAAATACCAAGTCAAGCGCATTGCGCTCGCACATAATTCTTAATCACTATTTCTGCAGGTTTAAAACTACTGCCGCTGTTGTTTTAATATTTAAGATGTATTATTATTATATTAGAATTTTACTTTTGCGCCAGGCAAAAAAAAAATAAGAGAAATATCCGATTACGTGTTGTTCGCTCCGCATGCACGATCCGACTCTCCATAGAAAGAATCGACTTTTTTATGCTGTATAGTGAGTCTGAGATATCGAACGTACCAGAATGAGAATTATAATCTTGACACAAACAACGAAAAGGCTCATTTAATTCAATATTAGTCCGGCACTGTTTCAAGATAAGTGGTTTAAAATGTCTTGATATGCGAAAAGGTACATTGAAGTTCCCTTCGCTCAAAAGAAACGGGCTTACGATTGAACCATTTAGTAATTTAATCATGAAGACAATTCCAAGCATTTCCCTCCGACTAGAAAGGCTGTGAAGATTAATTAGTTTTAAGCGACTCGTATACGATGGCAAATTATACAAGGGATCCCAGTGAAGATCTCTTAAGGCAAATAGTAAAAATTGTTTTTGAACTGATTCTAAGCGATCCACCTGGACCTGGTAACGCGGGTTCCAAACAATAGAACCGTATTCAAGTATCGGTCTGACTAATGTAGTAAAGAGAGTTTTAGTTACATAAGGGTCGCTAAATTCTTTAGACCATCGCTTAACAAATGCTAGAACGCCTCTAGCTTTATTGACTGTTACGTTAATGTGGCAGTTGAAACTGAGTTTGTAATCCATAGTAACCCCAAGGTCAACAAAATAATACATTTGCTCAAGATTATAATTGTTAATTGTATAGGAAGCTGGCTGTGAAATTCCTCTCGAAAAACGCATGTATTTACATTTCTTTAGATTAAGCGGCAAATCATTTAAATCGCACCAAGTAACTAGTGTATTTAGATCTGATTGAAGCTTATTGCTATCTTCAGGTGATGCGAATGACAAGAAAAGCTTTACATCGTCGGCATACATTAACATTTTCGAAAATTCTATTACTGTAGAAATATCATTTATAAACAACAAGAACAGAATCGGGCCCAGATGGCTTCCTTGAGGAACTTCAGAGGAGACATATATAAAATCGGATTCACAATTTTTAAACACCACTTTTTGTATTCTGTCGCTAAGGTAAGAAGAGATCCAGCGATTGAGACCCGGCTGGAAACCCAACTGATCTAGTTTATGAATAAGTAACGAGTGACACACTTTATCGAAAGCTTTGCTGAAATCAGTATAAATAACGTCGGTGTGCAGAATTTTTCTAAAGCCATTTGAGACATGATTTGTAAATTCAAGTAAATTTGTAACGGTGGACTTTCCCTTACAGAACCCGTGTTGACAGTCAGAAATCAAGGTAGAGATAGGATTCGTAAGCTGATTGGCAACAATAGCTTCGAAACATTTTTGGGATGGCAGGCAGCTTCGCTATGCCACGATAGTTCTCTATAGAAGCCTTGCTTCCGCTTTTATGAAGCGGTAGAAGAAACGACTCTTTCCATGCTGTTGGAAAAACACCACACTTTAGTGACAGATTGAACAAATTGGTAAGGGGTTTGTAAATATTGTTAGCGCACTTCTTCAAGAAGCATGTAGGAATCCTATCAGGACCACAATTAAAAGATTCTTTCAAGGTTTTCAGATAAACAAGAACATCATTGGCGCATATAGTTGGACAATTAATTAAATTGTTCCCATGTAGCTCATAGGGATAATTTACAAAGTCAGAATTGGTGACGGCAGAATAGTTAGAAGTGAAAAATTGCGCAAAGAAATTTGCGATATCTTGATTATTGCTAGATAAAATGTCTTTAAATTTCATGGCTGAGGGAAATCCCACTACTTTTCGTTTAGAATTTACGAAATTATAAAATGACTTCGGATTGCGAATAATGTCTCTTTTTGTTTTAGAGATATAGGCTTTATAGCACTTTTTATGCAAGTCGATGTACCTCTTACGTAGAACAGAATACAACAAGTAATGTTTGTTTAATCCCGATCTCTTAAATAATTTGAAAGAACGCGTTTTTCTATTTTTCAACATCATAAGCTCTTTAGTAAATCAAGCTTGCGTTGGATGATCATATGTTATTTTACGGGTAGAACAAATGATTTTGAAAAATTTAAACGCAAGCAATTATCCCGAGCCCAAGATGATATTGCCGACAGATCACTATTAACTTTGAAACACAAATCTTCAACGAGACCAATACGACTAGACAAGTATAGCTGGATATCGTCAGCATACGCATGTACATTAACATAGCGACACACATAAAACACATCATTAACAAAAAGACTAAACAATAGTGGCCCCAGAACTGATCCTTGTGGACCACCAGTAGTAGTTGGTTTCAGAGAAGATGATATATTCTCTGAGACAACTCTTTGTGATCTTTTATCGAGGTAACTAGCCATAAGCCTAGTAGCACTGTCTGTAAAGCCAAAGCGAGATTTCAGTTTCTTGCATAAAAGGCCATGATTAACAAGGTCAAATGCTTTTGAAAACTCAAGCAGGCAGAGGATTGTTAAATCACCCTTGTCAAATTGTATTCTTATGTCGTCCAGAATCTTTACCATAGCGGTAGAACAACTATGCTGCGACCTGAAGCCTGATTGAAACGGTGACATGAAGCCTCTTTCATGGATATATGTTGAAATTTGTGCAGCCATTACTGATTCACACACCTTCGACAAAGCAGGCAATATATGTACTTACTGGTCTGTAATCGATAGGGCTATTAGCATTAGTTTTTTTTAGCCACAGGAAGAATAAGTGCCTTTTTCGATAGAGACGGAAAGCACGAGCTATTAAAACAAAAATTTATAACGTGTGTGATAGTGCTCAAGATTGCTGGCAATACCATCTTCATGAACTTCAGCGAAATTCCATCCTCTCCTACAGCATTTGACTTTATGGACATTATAGCTTTCACAACCTAAATCTCAGCAAAAGAACAGTAACTCGGGCTATAATCAGTTGCGGGGGGACTCACGCTATCACTTGCATTAATAGAAAAGTCATTCAGTATATCTGGGTCCAAATCACACTCTTGTTTAGCGCTGCCGTGAACATGTAGTTTTTTAAGATTACGCCACAAGTCTCTAGACGGAAGTGTCGCGTCAAGATTGTTTCTACAATACCAACTTTTAGCTTGTCTGATGGTGGCTGTAGCTTCATTTCGCGCAGCTGGGACCAACTACTATCACTCAAATTTTTTTTCCATTTGGCATGACGCCTATTACGTTTTTTTATCGCCATACAAATTTTTTTTGTGTACCAAGGACACGACTGATTCCTAGCACGAACTATGCGAAAGGGAACATGAGCATCACAAAGCATAGTCAAGTTACTGTTTAAAAACTCAAGCTTCTTGTCAACGGTTTCACAATACCAGCAATCTTCCCAACAAATAAGAGACATATCACGAAACAGTTCACTAACATTTAATGACTTGAAATCTCGATACGTAAAGGTTACATCAACAGAACGATTGCAAACTACATCTAGTGTGCAGAAGATTAACTCGTGGTCAGATATGTAAAATATTTGGTCAAATTTAAGCACATGTTCAAGATCAGAAGTGATAAACACATCTAAAAGGCTAGGCTTTGAGTTGTTAGCAAATCTAGTAGGCACAGACTTGTTTACTACAACAAGTCCTCCTGCCGATACATGGTCGACCAGTTTCGCTGTACAGGAGTCATTAACAAGCAAATTAAAATTGAAATCACCGCACACAATGTAACGCTCATATTCAATAACAAATATATAATTTAGGGCCCTGCGCTTCACTCACCTTCGCACTCACTACCGAACTTTCAATAAAAATGTAAAGATTTATGCGTTTTAAAAATTGGTAAGGCCTGTGGCACAGGTTTCACATGACCTTCGAGGTGCACTCTGCCGTGGCATGCCACAGTGCCAAGCAGTTTAGGCAGTACCCGTGGGCCTGCGCTACTAGTTGACGTTGATGCGGCTGCATGCTTTTAAAAATGGCGCTAGGCGTAGCGCATGTGGACGACAGCAAAGCGGGCAACGCATGCCATGAGCTACCACGGGGTTCCTTCGGGTGGTTTCCGGCCCTGGTGACTTGTGGGTGTTCCGGTGGTACGGTGGGCGCTGTTGCGGCTCTTGGAGGGAGAGTGCCCGGTGTTGCAGTGGGAACTGCTCGTGCTCGTGGCACGGTAACCGCCGAGCGGATTGTTGGTGTCGGGGCGACTTCCTCGATTTCCATATTCATGATTATCTGTGTGGATAGAAATTATGGACTTTAGTGTCTTATTAAGTATAGGGGTGCTTGATTTTAGCACTTGATCAACATATAGTCTGAAATGTGATATGATTATTGTACCTTTTATACGGGTTTTTATTTGCGGTATAATTTCACGTTTAGTTCGAGGAAACGAGAGTCCTTCGAGCTACCTCTTTAGAAGTGAGGTATTTATTTCGGATAGCAACATCGCTTCGTTGGATGAATTGCTCCGTATTTGATTTTATATTGATTTTAGGTATTTGCGCGATCGGTAGTAGCGGTATTAGACTCGGTTGGTAGAAAACAAAGTTTTACGAGCGGTCGAGTTAGTTTGCCGTTTTGCGTACGTAGGTCAACTACTCGGATGTGACCGTCGGAACCGTAAAGTACCTTTTCGATGCGGGCTAGCCGCTATTCGGTAGGAAGTAGACATTCGTCATGAATTAAGACGCAAGCTCCAATTTGAGGTGCTTCTTGAGTATTTTTCCACCGATATCGTTTGTGAAGGTCTTTAAGATATTCTTCCTTCCATCATGATGGAGGATTTTGATCCGTTCCCATCGATTTATGAGGGAGAGTGAGTCCACGATATGTTCTGGTATGGCCAGAAGTGGCGCTCCTCTAAGAAAATGCCCAGGGGTGAGGGCTGTAAAGTCGGAGGGATCTTGCCAGAGTGATGATAGTGGCCGTGAGTTTAAAACGGCTTCAACTCGAATGAGTTACGTAGTGAACTCTTCAAATGTAAATTTATTATTGCCAGCGGTTTTCTTAAAATGCGGTTTAAAGCTTTTAGCCGCTGATTCCCATAGTGCACCCATATGTGGGGCACTTGGAGGGATAAATTGACAATTAATGCCTTGAGGTGCGTATTTTTCAATGATGTGCGGCGAGACTTCTTTGGCGAACTGTATGAACCTCTTTTCGGTAGCTCGTTGAGCGCCGATAAAGGTTTTGCCATTTTCGCTCATGATTTTCGAGGGAAATCCTCGCCGTCCGACAAAGCGTGCAAATGCCGCGAGAAAAGCTGCCGTTGTCAGATCTGAACATAATTCTAGGTGCACGGCTTTTGTCGTAAAATATACAAAAACAGCCACGTAACCTTTCATTGTGGTAGAAGACCTTAACATCGAGGCCTTTAGCTGGAAAGGCCCGGCAAAATCTACACCAGTGATGGTGAAAGGCATAGAATAATTGCAGCGTTCGCGTGGTAGAGCTGCCATGATCTTCGTGCGCATCTTTTGCTTGTGTAGCGTACAGACTTTACACATAAAGATGCATTTTTTGATCAGAGGCTTCAATCGAGGAATATAATACCCTTGTCGGATCATTTGTTGCATTAACCTGTGCTCGGCGTGTAGCATTAAGAGGTGAAGATAGTCTATAAAGATTGTGGAAAATGCGGATTTTTCCGGTATTATCATTGAATGCCGCTCATTATAGCTCAGACTGGAGTTCGCAAGCCTGCCATTGGCACGAAGCAGTCCTTTAGAGTCTACAAAGGGGTTAAGCACTAAGAGTGTGCTCTTTTTGTCGATAGGCTTCGACGCCCTTAACAGTCTTTGTTCACTACTGTAATAGCGAGTCTGCGTGGACCCGATTAGGGCTATTTTTGCCCGTTGCAAGTCTTGATGCGTAAGTGCATAGCTTGCGGTATTGGCTATCCCTTTCACCTTAATCTTTAAGCGATTTACAAATTGAAACATATACGCTATTATTCTTAAGGCTCGGGGGAACGACGAAAATTGCTCTAGGATGTCATATCCTCCAACGTTGTATGAAAGCCTTCTATTCTTCTACTTTCTGGGGCTATTTTATTGCGCGCAGGTGACTTTGGCCATGCGTCAGGTGATTCGACCATCCAGTTGGGGCCTTTCCACCATAGTGTGGTAGTTGTAAGGTACAGGGGTTTGCAGTCTCTTGTTCCAAGATCCGCAGGGTTATCAGCACTGGCTACGTGTCGCCAAGTTGCTGGTCCAACCAAGTCAATGATTTGAGCTGTGCGGTTAGAAACGTATGTTTTCCACGTATGTGGTGGCTTTTCTAGCCATGCTAGCACGATTTCTGAATCGGACCATAGATATAGTTTCCGATCGCTCAGGTTTAAATGTGCTTGCACGGTCGAGGCTACGGTCTTAAGAGGTGCGACGTTGGCCTTTGCCACAAATAAGTGACTTGTTGTTTTGAAATCGTGCTGGGTTCGCACATAAATACCAGCGCAGTATGCTTCCTCAGAAGCATCGCAAAAGCCGTGGATTTCGTCTTCATGATCGGGTGAGAAATTCACCCACCGAGGTATTTGTATCTCGGAGATAGTGTGCAAGTTACTTGCAAATTTGGACCATTTTATTAAGCGGAGTGGTTTCACCACTTCGTCCCAATCGGTTCCATCTAGCCATAATTCTTGAATGAGGATTTTTGCTTGTATCATGATTGGTGCAAGCCATCCTGCTGGGTCAAAAAGTTTTGCCACAGATGACAAAATTTGTCTTTTCGTTTTGGCGGATTTTGCAGATACCGACTCAAGAGTGTAAGAAAATTGGTCTGATATTGCATTCCATTGTATGCCCAGAGTTTTAGTGGTGCTCTATTTTTCAAACTTTAGAAAATTAGTATCAAGCAAGTTTTCTTTATTTATTTTTGCCAGTATTTCTGGATGGTTGGAAGTTATCTTTTTTAATGGGAACCCTGCTGAATCGAGGGCTGCGATAACTTGCGCTAGTGACTCGCACGCTAGAGTAAGGCTTTGGCTTCCAGACAGTATATCGTCTACGTATCTTTGAGAGCTTAGCACCGGGGCGGCTAGTGGTAGTTTTTCTTTCGTATCTTTTGCCAGTTCGTGTAGTGTACGAATGGTTAAGGAAAGGGGCGCAGTTTACGCCGAATGCCACCGTTTTTAGCTTGTAGCCGCGGATTGGACTGCTAGGTGAATTGCGGAATATAATGCGCTGGTAGTCTTGGTCGTCGTCATGTACTAGGATTTGTCTCTACATTTTTTCGACGTCACCATTGAATACGTATTTATACATCCGCCACTGTAAGATAAGAAGCATTAAGTCGGGCTGTAATGTTGGACCCGTGTATAAAACGTCATTTAATGAATTGCCTGAGCTTGTGCATTTAGATGCATTAAACACCACTCTTACTTTTGTTGTAAGTTTTTCTGGTTTGATAACAGCGTGGTGTGGTAGATAAAAGGAGGCGTTTTTGCCTTTTGTTATTTTTTCATAGGATTTTACGACTTCCATATGATCTAATTTATATTTATTTATTTAAGTCAATGGTGTTACAAACCTTACAGACTAGATGACAACTTAAGAATAGACTAAAATTAAAATTACGAACTAACAATCAGACAAAATAGACAGAGAGCTCTTAAAAACAGAGAAACTAGAAAATAAATTAACATCAATAGCTTTATAGTAGAGCGAGTTGAAGTCCAATAGCATTCTTGTGATAGGCTCATTTCTAGCGTAATTGCACCTAAAGCATTCAGTCACAAAAAAGTCAACATGACCTAAAGATCGACTTGGAACATTAAGATTTACGAGTTGCAACAAAGGCGGACAGTCAATTATGCCATTAATCAAACCATGTAAAAACAATAGACCAGCCAAGGTCCTCCTACAAGCAAGGGTTTGTAAATCTATCAGCCTACAGCGAGAAATATAAGAGGGAATAGGAAGGTCAAACCTTATTCGCCAAAGCGCAAAGTGCATAAATTTTCTTTGAACACGCTCAATTCTATTCGAGTGATTAGCATATGATGGGTTCCAAACAATAGCAGCATATTCGAGCCTTGACCTAACAAACGCAGTGTAAAGTACTTTTCTGGTATAAGGGTCACTAAACTCACGGCTGTCCCTTTTAACAAAAGCAAGGGAAGAGTATGCCTTAGGAATAATGAAATTTAAGTGATCCGTAAAAGTGAAACGTGAGTCATGAATTACGCCCAGGTCTTTGATTTTAGTAAATGATTTTAGCGATGTATTGGCAATATAATAGGACGATTGCAAAGGAGATCCTAATTTATGGTATGTAACGACACAGCACTTATCAATGTTGAGAGACAACATATTCCGCCTGCACCAGACGTCAAACGAATTAAGCTCCCTTTGAATAGCATCCACATCAGCTAGGGATTTTACTGCCAAGAAAATTTTTAAATCATCAGCATATAGGAGATGCCCACAATTTTGAAAGCAAGAGCTAACATCATTGATAAAGATCAAGAATAACAAAGGGCCCAATATACTACCTTGGGGAACACCAGAGGTTGCAATGTACGGAGGTGACTTAGCTTTATCAACTTACACAAAATTAACTCTATTATTAAGGTAGTACCTAATCCAAAGCAGAAACTGATTATGGAAACCTAATGCATGAAGTTTAGAGATTAACAAATTATGACTGACCCTATCAAAAGCTTTGGAAAAGTCAGTGTAGATAGAATCAACCCGATAACCTCTTACAAAGGCCGATGGGCAGTAGTTGGAAAAACTAAAAGGTTTATAACAGTTGAGCGCCCAGGTACAAAACCATGTTGTGCCAACGAAATTAACGGTTTAATCGCAAAAGAGAGTTTAGAGCTGATAATCTTTTCGAACAACTTAGCGAAGTTGGAGAGCTTCGAAATTGGCCGATAACACTGGATCACAAATTCCAACTTTTTTTCTGCACCAGAGACGCCATAGTGAAATTCCTATGTAAAATCACCTCCTAATTCCGAAAATCAAGGTTATTTTTACTTGAATGGTACCGTTTTTGAGATATTTACGATTTACCGTTATTTCAAAAAACAAAAAAGATGGCTCCACTTAATGGTGTATAACCCAAGAACAAATTGAGCTATTCAAAAACGGTTTGAAAAATTTGAAAGCTTATAAAATTTACTATAATCAGTACATACAACACTTTTTGCTAGGTCCTGCAGATTCAAACATAGTGAACAATCATTACGGATTTTTAAATTTTTTTTTGTAAAAATATAAAAAAATTTGTATTTTGCGAGGAAGCATCTCGAAAACTTTTTTGTTTTTTTGCAGATATTTTTTCCCCGCTCTAAGCTCTGTTTTATTACAAAAAAAACAAGCTATCAGTGAACAAAATCGATGAACTAATACAAAAGTTATAAGCATTAGTAAATATATCCATTTAATGCTGAAGTACCCTACTGGTACATATGTGTTAGTATTCGTATATCAGTTACCCTACAAACCGCTGCTAACCACATTTTCCAAAAATACCAATACATACACATTTTTGTTTGAAAAATTTCCCAAACACTGGAAATACGACAGCTGTCTTCATAAATTAATTTTTATTTGTCAAATACTTTTTTGGAAAAATGAAAAAGGTAAGCGCAAAATATTTTAAAATTTTTAATATTTTATAGAATTTATCTTATTTAGAGCATATCATTGGCTGCAAAACACCAACGAGATACATCTGCACCATAAAATAATTTAAATACAGGTAAGAGTTCATTTGATATATTATACATACATACATACTACCCAAATTCTGATTGTGCTATTCTTCTTGCAGAACTTTGTTTTTGCTGAAATCGCCTGAACGGATTTCTCAATTTTCCGGTTAAAGGAGTCTGGCTGATAAAAGTTGAGGGCCCACGGACCAGTGTTTAATTATGTATATACTAGTTCTTAAGACGTTTATTTATTTTTCATTGTGGCTACATGAGTTTTTAAGGAATGCATTCCTTTGGGAATAATTTTTAATTGGATTGTAGACATTTCGTTTGCAGCCTTTATTCCATTTTTTGGAATAAGGAATGCAAATTTTGAAGTTCTTAATCCTTTTATTATTCGGAATAATTATTCCTCTTTTAATTCCTTTGTTTTTATTCGCTGTATTTCATGCCTCGGATTGCAAATGTAAGGAATGCATTCCGCATTTCTTTGTTATTTATGTATCAACGTAGGCATAGTTGTGTATGTCTGGATTGTGCTTATAGCAATCCTGTCCGAGATCGCCCGAACAATAACATACATTTTAAACGATTGTTACTTGCGAGTCAATTTTACCCGAATTTTCTGCAACGCAAAAGGCAAGATCGGTAATATTCTGCTGTTGCAGTAGATCGAGCTCCATCTCGACTTCGGACAGGATTGCTAAAAGCACAATCCAGACATACACAACTATGCCTACGTTGATACATAAATAACAAAGAAATGCGGAATGCATTCCTTACATTTGCAATCCGAGGCATGAAATACAGCCAATAAAAACAAAGGAATAAAAAGAGGAATGATTATTCGGGAATAATAAAAGGAATAAGAACTGCAAATTTGCATTCCTTATTCCAAAAAATGAGAAAAAGGCTGCAATCCAACGTTGCTATTCAGTTGATGGTAATGCATGGATTTAATTGCTACATAAGTGCATTCCTTAACAGCTCTGGTGGCTGCTTGAGTTTAGTATTAATTTACGGTTTTGTATTAAGAATTAACATCTAAATATAACATAATGCCCATAAAACCAGTCTATTTATTTGGAAAAATTGATAGTTTTCATCCATTTGCAGGGACCCCCCGTAACGATTATTTTTGTATTTTTAGCATCAAAAATGGAAGACTTCCCAATATCGCAGATACGTTTCAAGTATATGAATATGCACGTCTCTTCATGCTCAACAAAAAGCTTCTATAAACTAAAAAAATTTGAGGGAAATCCATATAAATTACAAATAATCATTATTTTTGATTTTTATTTTTTTGGTCAAACATAAAAGTTATTTTTTGATTTTTATTTTTTCGATCAAACATAAAAGTTATTTTTTGATTTTTATTTTTTTGATCAAACATAATAGTTATTTTTGATTTTAATTTTTTTGATCAAAAATAAAAGTTATTTCTTGAGCGATATTTTATTCCTCAAGAATAAAAATTAAGTTTTGAGTTTTAACTTTTTTCGCGGATTGAAAAACTCAAAACGCCGCTGTGCCTTTTTGGCAAGTAATAAATCATAATTATTGGGTGGTATATCCTCACCAACATAGTTTATATTTATGTACATACATTTTTTCACCTGGTACACTTGGCGAATTTTGCCCCATACATACAATATCAATGTGTATACATATAAATATGTTTCAAATTATTGAGCACTTATGCTGACAAGGATATATCATCTAATAATTATGATCAACAACCTGCCAGAAAGGCGCTGCGGTTATTTGAGTTTTTCAATCCGCGAAAAAAGTTAAAACTCAAAACTTAATTTTTATTCTTGAGGGATAAAATATCGCTCAAGAAATAACTTTTATTTTTGATCAAAAAAATTAAAATCAAAAATAACTATTATGTTTGATCAAAAAAATAAAAATCAAAAAATAACTTTTATGTTTGATCAAAAAAATAAAAATCAAAAAATAACTTTTATTTTTGATCAAAAAAATAAAAATTTAAAATAACTGCTATTGTTGATTTTTATGAAAAAAATCTGAAAATAATGATTAAATGTGGATTTTTATATTAAAACTCATAACAGTTACGGTCCCTGTCCATTTGACAATAACCAGTATAACTGGTATTTCATTAACCAATTCAGCTAATAATATTAACCATATGTTAGCCACTTCGATAACCAATTCAACAAGTAATTTTCACCACATGTTAGCCAAAACAATAACCAACTGAACGAATATTTTTCACCACAGTTTATCCAAAACACAAACCATTTCATAGCATATTATAAACTACTTGTTAGCCAAAACAATAGCCAGTTTTTGAAAGGGAAATTTTTGAAGGCTGGAAATTTGGAAAACAGTTGTGGTTAAAATCTTCACACGGCCTGAACAAAATTAGCCACTTTTTTCACCGTTTGAAAAATTAATGAAACCAAGTTTTTAGCTAAATAGCTGACCGGTATCTGGTTTGTAGGGTAGTTAGCAGGTAGATTTTCGTAAAGTTATTAGATACAAAAAGCTGTTAGTGTCGTTTTCTCAAACCTAGGTACATTTTAAACAAGAGCATATTTTTGAGGCAGGTAGTGTTTTCTTTGTAGAACTAGGGAACCTTTTTGTTTAGGTAGGCTTGAATTTTTACTGGATCTAAGTATAAATAAGAGTACATGCGCCTTGTTCCTTCATAATATCTGCAAGGCTCGCCGGATACTGTTCAGTTTATAATTGCAGTTTATAACCCGTCATTTACTTAAAAATAAAAAATGAATAAAAGGACGCGAGAGTTTGAGTGTACAAATGATCCAGATATGTTCTGTTTCATCTGCGGTCAATTTATTGTTAAAAGTATGAGACGTGTGTTTTCAAATACTTTGAGCCTAAAAACCATGGACACCGAACACTATGTGCACCACATGCCGAGTCGAATTGATTTCTTCGGAAACCGGAACAAAAAGGTACGTTGTAAAAATTAGGAATTTGTTCCCTTTAATGCATAGCTGACTAATTTCTGAAACTATCTATTTAGGCGACGTGTGAAATTTATTACACCAATGAAGTGAAGGGAACCAACTTGCCATTCAACGGACTGCTATATTTGTACTACAAAAGTACTTGGGGTTGGAAAGTCCAGAAAAGTAACCTATGCGAGCGTATGTCACTGTATGTCATTACCAGAACTAATTTCAACAGAAGCGACATTGCCAGAATCAAATTTAACTTTAGTTCCGGCTCCAGTTTCATTGTCAACAGTAGTATCTGATCACGCGGCATCATGTTGTACTGAATTTCAAACGGAAAACGAAAGAAATTCTTTGTCACAAGCACAACTCAATGATTGGTTAAGGGATTTGGAATTGTGAAAGGAAAAGGCCGAACTACACGCCTCTCGAATGCAACAATTTAAATTTGTTTCATCCGATGTTAAGGTAACATATTATAGAACTCGTCACGAAGAATTTTCCAAGTACTATACGAAGGAGGACAGTGTTTGTTACTGCAAAGACATTGCTGGTCTATTCAAACAATTTGGTGAACCATATGATTCAAAAGAGTGGCGATTGTTCATAGACGGCAATAAATTAAGTTTAAAGGCCGTATTATTGCATATTGGCAACCAAAAGCCATCTATCCCGATCGCGCATGCAGTAAATACGAAGGAAACATATGATATAATACAAAAATTGCTCAAGTTAATCAAATACGAAGAACATGATTGGAAAATATGTGCCGATCTTTAAGTCGTTGGAATGCTATGTGGTCTACAAAGTGGATACACAAAATACTGTTGCTTTCTATGCAAATGGGATAGCCGAGCTCGTCAAGACCACTACATCATAAAGGATTGGCCAGAACGAATCGAGTTTCAAGTTGGGGTAGATAACATAAAATACTCTCCACTTATAAAGAAGGAAAAAATAATTCTACCTCCGCTCCACATCAAGCTCGGCCTTATCAAAACTATGTGAAGGCTTTGGACAAAGAAGGCGAAGCTTTTCATCATTTGAAGACAATCTTCCCAGAGATTTTAGAAGCAAAAATAAAGGAAGACATTTTTGTGGGACCGCAAATAAGGAAAATGATGACCAATAACCACTTCAAAGAACTATTGTCACCAGTGGATGCAGCAGCGTGGGATTCTTTTGAAAAGGTGGTTACTTGTTTTTTAGGCAAACACAAAAGTCCTAACTACGAGATGATAGTGAACGACTTAATCAAAATAAATATAAATAAATTATATATTACATAAATTTACATGAGAATATATAGCCATAAATCTGAATTCATCGTCCAGTTCCGAACAAACAAGAACGGGAAAAATATAAACAAAAAATTTGTTCTAAATTGAAAGATAAATCCAGCCTAAGAAAATTATATACTAATGTGTCACTTATGTATTTATCTAATTTACTTTTTTATTTTCTTTCAGGAGTAAATATGTCTTTAAAAATTCATTTCTTACACTCCCACTTAAATTTTTTCCCGCAAAATCTTAGCGACGAAAGTGACGAACATGGCGAAAGGTTTCACCAGCAAATGAAAGTGATTGAAAGTCGGTATCAAGGACTCTGGGATGTCGCTATGATGGGCGACTACTGTTGGTTTCTCATAAGAGAAACCGATCCTAATCTAAATAAGCATCAAAACAAGACACATAACTTTTTCAATTATAAAATAAGATCATAGAGTTAAGACAGAACCATATGTACATATGCTATTATTTGTAGGGTACTTAAGTATTAAATGGATATATTTACTTGAATGCTTATAACTTTTGTATTAGTTCATCGATTTTGTTCACTGATAGCTTTTTTTTTGTAATAAAACAGAGCTTAGAGGGGGGAAAAAATATCTGCAAAATAACAAAAAGTTTTCGAGATGCTTCCTCGCAAAGTAAAATTTTTTTTATATTTTTACAAAAAAAATTTTAAAAATCCATAATGATTGTTCACTATGTTTGAATCTGCAGGACCTAGCAAACCGTTTTCGAATATCCACGATTAAGTGGAGCCATCTTTTTTGTTTTTTGAAATAACGGTAAATCGTAAATATCTCAAAAACGGTACCATTCAAGTAAAAATAACCTTGATTTTCGGAATTAGGAGGTGATTTTACATAGGAATTTCACTATGGCGTCTCTGGTGCATTTTGGCTGTAAACCAGTGTAATTAGATATGTCACATCTATCACCAGCCTTGTAGATAGGAGCAACCGAAGCTACCTTCCAGTCATCCAAAAATACACCAAGCTTTAGAGATAGATTAAATAAAATTAGTAATGGGCGAGATAAAGACTCAACGCATTGTTTAATAAAAAAAGCTGAGAGTCCATGAACATCAACAAGCTTAGAATTTTTTAGATCACAAATAGCATTGAAAATATCTTCTTCAGCAAGTTCAAGCAACCCAAAGTCAATAGATGTAGGAGAGCTACAATAATTAACATCAGCCAAGTCTACCACAAAGTTAGAGCTAAAGAAATCAGCAAACATGCTCGCCGTCTCAGCTGGGGACGTAGAGATCAAGCCCTTGTAAGCCATCGAATCCGGAATATTAGAGGAGGACCGTTTTGAATTAACGAAATTCCAGAAAGCCTTTGGATTTGATTTGATACTATCTTCAAAACCAACAATATAGTTCTTGTAAAGAAATTTATTCAAAATATTGAATTCACGCATAAATTTCTCATAAAGTAATTTAAACCAAGAGTTACCAGTATCCTTAAATAATTTGTAATTTTTATTCCGTAAGTTTTTAAGTCTTTTCAATCTACTGTTATACCAAGGCAATTTGTAAGCCCTCATCGAGTACCGCGGAATATGACGAATCGAGATATCAGACAGAATTTTCTTGAATCGTTCAAAGCAATTATCAAGACTGAGGTTACTAAATAAGGAAATTCAGTCAATGGCTGAAATATGGCTTTTAACCAGAGCAAAATCACATTTATCAAAGTTTAAAGTTACCACATTATCAGGTAATGAGCCAGAGAATGCATAAAACTCAAGTTCCAAGACAACCGGTACATGATGCCTATCAGTAGCATATATTGGAACATCAGGTTTATAAATCGAATACCTTAACTCACTAGAAATGAAAATGAGATCTAAAATCCTATTCAGCTCATTAAAGAAGCAATTAACTAGGGAAAGTTGCAGACTGTATAACTCATCTAATACATAGATCTCATGAGAACTATTAACATGGGCCGGTATGAGTGTTTCATCATCTGTAGATGACCATACAATTTTACTTAAATTATAGTCTCCTAATACACATAATTCAGCATTGTTCGCAGTAACATCAATATTTAAAATATTATCAACATGGTCATAGTGGATTTTCTCAGGGCTAATTGGGGGAATGTACGAAACACATATATATAATAAAGAATCCTGACCAGTAACAGATGCAAGTTATGCCTAACAGCAATAAGTACTCCACCACCACGAGTAGTATCGGTAGCCAGGCTGTCCCTATCTTTACGGAACACCGAATAAAGATTTATATCGAAAAATTCTTCACTAAAAAATTCAGCATTGAGCCACGTTTCCACCAAAACTATACTGTCATAGTCACAACAACAGGATGCAGCATAAGCCTCACTCGTTTTCGTACGCTTTCCCGATATATTTTGATAAAAGATTTTAAAACGGGATGGCGCTCTTATCATGCCGTTATTCGCTGATTTGTACCTTCCTGAAAAAACAGGAATGGGCGGACATTGATATCTGCAGGCCAGACATAGGGTTTAAGAACGCTGTCATAATAAACTGCAGTGCCACCAATTTTGAAATTTACACTCCTAAGGCTATCAAGCGAAGTTCCTTTTTTAACGAGCTTAGTGCATAATAGATGTTTAGCATCGATTTTGGCATATTTAGCAACATAGGAGATGATGTCAGCCTCACTAACGGTAGGTTTAAATGCCGAGATATCGAACCTTTTCTTTTTAGTAATAACATCAAGTTCCTTATTTGCGGTCTGACCAGTTACAACATTAAGCCTAAAACGGCTATCTTTTTGACGCACAGAATTCCAATCATTATCCCCATTCTCATAAACAGCTGTGCGAGAAACAGACGTAGCATTGTCGGAGTTTGATTGGGCATTAGAATTCTCATTAGAACTATTGGCATTAGCATATATAGCATGTTGTTGTACCGACGAAGGAGACGAGATAGCAATCGGTGCAGTAGAAACCAACAAAGGCAAATTATTATTTGCACACTGAAGTTGTGTTGGTCTGACTTCGGGTGATTTAAGCAAGGCGGCAGCGGACGAAGCTGATGGTAATGTACACGGCAAAGGCGAGAAAGTAAACAAATCAACAACAGCAGCTTCATCGCCAGCACAGGTAGGATTGCTGTCGTTAACAGTGTTTTGCTTTCATTTTCTGAATGAAGCGTTTGTACTCTGGCTGCATTTGAGCATCATGGTTGTTTTTGACAACTTTCGGGATTTTCCGATCTAGCAGTTGCAGCTAGTCCCATGGTTCTTTTGGCATTTGAATTATTTTGGGCATTGTTATCTATATATAAATAGGCTAACATTTTTTCCATACAATCAATTGCCAGAGTGTATCTCATAAAAAAAATGCATAACTCCAATTATTATATATTTTGATATGTTTTCATGGGCCAGGAGCTTTGCATAGCCATATTATATTTAACAAAAAATGCTTCATTAATTTGTAATAATTCATCAAAGTTTTCACCAAAACCCAAAGCTGTTAAGTACAGTATCTCACTGTTTTGTTGTACATACAGCAGTGGCGCAGGTGGTGAGCGTGCCGGCTATGGTGTGTGCGTTCGTAGGTTCAAGGACGTGTCCAGGGCAGGTTAAGTTTTTTTTTTTTTTACTAAATTGAATTTGCCTTAAAATATACGAAAACTTTTTAATATACTTTTTTTTTTAAATTTATTATATTTGTAATCCAATATTTTTCTGTTTATTATGTTTATGACATCTATCTTGGAGTGAAAAACCCAAATTTTTTGAAAAAATATAAAAAATTATTCCAATTTATCAATTTATATTTTTTAAGAAATATATCATATTTAATATGGAAAAAGTAAAAACATAGTTTGTAGCTTCTTCAATTTTATATTTACGAAATAATTAGAAATCGCGTTAATTTTCCTAAAGACATCAACTATTTTGTTCCTAAAAATTTTTTTTGTAAAAGAGTCGACATATAACCCAATATTTCAATATTTTTCTGTTTATGACATCTATCTTCGAGAGAAAAAACCAATTTTTTTGAAAAAAAAGCTAAACAATTATTTCAATTTATCAATATATATTTTTTAAAAAATATATCATATTTAATATACAAAAAGTAAAAACGCAGTTTGTAGCTTCTTCAATTTTATACTTACGAAATAATTAGAAATCGCGTTAATTTTCCTAAAGACATCAACTATTTTGTTCCTAAAAATTTTTATTTACAAAAGAGTCGACATATAACCCAATATTTAAATATTTTTCTGTTTATGACATCTTTTTTGGAGTGAAAAAAACCAAATTTTTTTAAAAAAAAAGCTAAAAACTTATTTCAATTTATCAATATATATTTTTTAAGAAATATATCATATTTAATATACAAAAAGTAAAAACACAGTTTGTAGCTTCTTCAATTTTATATTCATGTAATAGTTTGAAATCGCGTTAATTTTCCTAAAGACTTCAACTATTTTCTTCCTAAAAATTTTAATTTGTAAAAGAGTCGACATATAACCCAATATTTCAATATTTTTCTGTTTATGACATCTATTTTGGAGTGAAAAAACCAAATTTTTTTTAAAAAAAAAGCTAAATACTTATTTCAATTTATCAATATATATTTTTTAAGAAATATATCATATTTAATATACAAAAAGTAAAAACACAGTTTGTAGCTTCTTCAATTTTATATTCATGTAATAGTTTGAAATCGTGTTAAGTTTCCTAAAGACTTCCGGAATCCTTACATATTTGGGCTAATTGGGCCAGTTAAGATATGTTTTTTTCAATATTTCCGAGTTGAATTTGACGAAAGAAACCAGAAAACCATCATATGTGTAAGTTGTAATATTCTCCCGCTAAACGGACTTCAAAAAATCCTCAACTAAAGGAAAAATTGAGGAAACAGTCTGTATCACCAAACAAAAAAAAAAACACCATTTGGAAACCGGCTAATATTAAGAAGTTAACGGAATCTCAAAATGAACTTTCATTCGTTTCAATCCATATGGCCAATTTTGTTCGATATGGCATCATTCTATGTGACCATTATCTATATATTAACTAGAAGGCCCCGGCAGACGTTGTTCTGCCCAAATTTAGGGAAAAAATCGCAAGATAAATAAAAAAGTTTGGAATAATTCGGTCCCTGGTCCACTTCCCGGAAAAAAGTTATCCCATATTATAACAAAGTAAAGTGGTACCCTTGTACCAAATTTGAAGAAAATCGTAGTATAAATAAAAAAGTTTGGAATATTTCGGTCCTTGGTCCACTTCCCGGAAAAAAGTTATCCCATATTTTAACAAAGTAAAGTGGTACCCTTGTACCAAATTTGAAGAAAATCGTAGTATAAATAAAAAAGTTTGGAATATTTCGGTCCTTGGTCCACGTCCCGGAAAAAAAGAAACCCCGAATTTTAACAAAAGTAGAGTGCTACCTACCTTTGTACCAAATTTGATGAAAATAGCACCATAAATAAAAAAGTTTGGAATATTTCGGTCCCTGGTCCGCTTCCCGGAAAAAAAGATAGCCCGAATTTTAACAAAAGTTGAGTGGTACCTTTGTACCAAGTTTGAAGAAAATCGCACCATAAATAAAAAAGTTTGGAATATTTCGGTCCCTGGTCCACTTCCCGGAATAATTTAAAATAGATGTTGGTCGATTCTCAGACCTATTCAATATGCTCACAAAATTTCATGAGAAGCGGTCAAGCCGTTTCGGAGGAGTATGGTTTCAAAAACTGTGACACGAGAATTTTATATAAGACTAGCAGGGTACCCGGCGTTGCTCGGGATGTAAGTAGTTAGGGGGCCTTTCAAAATCAATAATATACTTTAAGATTTCATATTTATATACATAAAATATAGCTGACCCGGCAAACTTCGTTCTTCCCAATATAGATTTTTTTATTAATTTTTCACTACTTCATTGTGCATACAACTTCAAAAATATAAAATTTTAGTATTCCATTTAAGGCTACACCATACACAAAATTTTTAGTTTTCTGTCCCGGAGCATAAGTAAATAGCGAAAAAATTTTCCTATACGGGAACTATTGATATCATTAATCTCCTGATCAATTTTCAGGTCCTAACTTTAAACACTTTTACGATAACCCCACTTTTATGCGCGAAAATTGTTTTGATATCATTTAGCTCTATACCAATTTCCAGGTTCCTGCCTTAAATACTTTTGGAGATATTTAGCTTGAAAAATTAGTATGGGAGGTGCCACGTCCCCATTTTCGTTAACCCCAATTTTTTTGGAGGTGGTAGGGATCGATTCCATATAACCCCTAACCAAATTTCAGTGGTCTAACCTAAATGCTTCCAGAGATATCGACTAAGAAGTATTTCATTCGTATGGGAGGTGCCACGCCCACACCGTCGTTATCCCCAGTTTTTTTTTGGAGGTGATAGGGATCGATTCCATATAACCCCTAACCAAATTTCAGTGGTGTAACCCGAATACTTCCACAGATACGGACAATGAAAAATTTTATTTGTGTGGGAGGTGCCACGCCCACAATGTCGTTATCCCCAGTTTTTTTGGAGGTGGTAGGGATCGATTCCATATAACCCCTAACCAAATTTCAGTGGTCTAACCTAAATACTTCCAGAGATATCGACTAAGAAGTATTTCATTCGTATGGGAGGTGCCACGCCCACACCGTCGTTATCCCCAGTTTTTTTTGGAGGTGATAGGGATCGATTCCATATAACCCCTAACCAAATTTCAGTGGTCTAACCTAAATACTTCCAAAGATATCGACTAAGAAGTATTTCATTCGTATGCGAGGTGCCACGCCCACTTTTTCGTTATACCCAGTTGTTTTGGAGGTGGTAGGGATCGATCCCATATAACCCCTTACCGAGCTTCAGTGGTCTAACCTAAATAGTTCCAGAGATATCGACTAAGAAGTATTTCATTCGTATGGGAGGTGCCACGCCCACTTTTTCGTTATACCCAGTTGTTTTGGAGGTGGTAGGGATCGCTCCCATATAACCCCTTACCGAGTTTCAATGGTCTAACATAAATACTTCCGGAGATACGGACAATGGAAAATTCCATTTGTATGGGAGGTGCCACGCCCCCTATATATATCAAAATATTTTTTAGCCTGTGACCATCCCTGGAAGATGTACAGTGGGTGTGTAAAATTTGGTTACGATCGGTTTATAAGTTTAGGACGCAAGTCGATCTATACCTACATACATACATACATATATATTTACATAATTTGAATTTTATATATATAGATTATTGCCTACTGAAGAATTTACCAAATTCGAATATTTTGAAAAAAGAGTATTAAAAACCGGTTTTCAAAAATTTTCTTTTGCCGTATTCGTTGGTAACGTTAGGGGGCCTTTCAAGAATTCAATTTTGACAAATTGTGTCAGGATGAATCGAAATTCAAAAGCTGATTTGATACCATATTGTAGGTAAATTTTAAGGTTTTAGGGCAATCACATTCTCACCGATAACTAAATTAACGATAAATTTATTGAAATATATCGAAGTAAAAATGAAACCCGGGGCCATCCCCATTCGTTTGATACCCATATTGTAGGGTAATATTTAGGTTTTCGGGAATTCGCATTTTGACCGATAACTCAGTTATCGATCAATTTATCGAAATATATCGAAGTCCAAATGAAACCTGGAGCTTTTCCCTTTCGTTTGATACCCACATTGCAGGGCAAGTTTAAGGTTTTTGGGCAATCACATTTTCACCGATAACTCATCCTCGATACATTTATCGAAACCAATCGAAGTCTAAATGAAACCTGCGGCCTTCTCCTTTCGTTTTATACCCATATTATGGGGTAATGTTAAGTTTTTTGGGCAATCACCGATAACTCAGATATCGATAAACTTATCGAAATATATCGAAGTCCAAAAGAAACCTGGAGCTATCTCATTTCGTTTGATACACATATTGTAGGGTAATATAGAAGTTTTCGCGCAATCGCATTTTGACCGATAACTTAGTTATAGATCAATTTATCGAAATATATCAAAGCTAAATTGAAACCTGGGGCCTTCCCCATTCGTTTGATACCCATATTGTAGGGTAATATTTAGGTTTTTGGGCAATCACATTTTCACCGATAACTCATCCTCGATACATTTATCGAAACCAATCGAAGTCTAAATGAAACCTGCGGCCTTCTCCTTTCGTTTTATACCCATATTATGGGGTAATGTTAAGTTTTTTGGGCAATCACCGATAACTCAGATATCGATAAACTTATCGAAATATATCGAAGTCCAAAAGAAACCTGGAGCTATCTCATTTCGTTTGATACACATATTGTAGGGTAATATTAAGGTTTTCGGGCAATCGCATTTTGACCGATGACTCAGTTATCGATAAACTTATCGAAAAATATTGAAGTACAAATGAAACCTAGGGCCTTCCCCTTTCGTTTGATACCCATATTGTAGGCCATTTTTAAGGTTTTTGTGCAATCATATTTTGACCGATAACTCAGCTATGGAAAAATGTATCGAAATATATCGAAGTATAAATGAAACCTTTGGACCTCCCCTTTCATTTGAATCCATATTGCAGGGAAATTTTAAGATTTTTGGATTTTCTGACGTATAATTAAGTTATCGATAAATTTATCGAATTATATCGAAGTTTAAATGAAAAAAGGGGACTTCCTCTTTCGGTTGATACTCAAATTGTAGGAAAGTTTTGAGGTTTTAGGGCAACCTTATTTTCGCCGATAACTCTGTTATCGATTAATTTATCAAACAAATATCATCTCCATGAATCCTTCCAGGTCACAGAGAAAATGTGTACAAAGTTTCATACTGCTAGGTGCCTTAGTTTTGGCGTGAAAATGTAACAAACTTTGTTACTTTCCACATAGCGCGGCAGTGTACCTATGCAATTGATTTTTTATTTAGCAGACATTGAAAAAAAAGTAAACAAAAATTTTAGAAAGGCACGCTTAGTTTTTTTTTGACAAACTAAGTGAATTTTTCTTCATATAAATTTATTTAAAAAAAAAATTTCATAGGTTCCTCCCTAAAAATTAGTATATCTTTTTTGTTCGATTTTGATAAAACAAAGTGCAAATCCCTTTCTAAGCTTCAAGCAGTATACTTGTGAAAGTCTCATCAAAATCCATTCCTTAGTTTCCGAGATCCTTAAGTTCAAACAGACAAACAGACAAACAGACAGACAATAATTTTAAAAATGGGTCAGATGAACTCTATAGTATTCCCCAGGTCATCCCCAGTCATCTTTTCAAAGAAATTTTCAATGTACAGACACGACCCTTCTAGAGATTTATTATAGTATAGATATGCTGATACCCACATAAATATTTATTTAAATTTATTTAAGAAAAAAAATTTCATAGGTTCCTCCCTAAAAATTAGTATATCTTTTTTGTTTGTGGTCCGATTTTGATAAAACAAAGTGCAGATCCCTTTCTAAGCTTCAAGCAGTATATTTGTGAAAGTCTCATCAAAATCCATTGCTTAGTTTCCGAGATCCTTAAGTTCAAACAGACAAACAGACAAACAGACAAACAGACAAACAGACAGACAATAATTTTAAAAATGGGTCAGATGAACTCCATAGCATTCCCCAGGTCATCCCCAGTCATCTTTTCAAAGAAATTTTCAATGTACAGACACGACCCTTCTAGAGATTTATTATAGTATAGATAGATATGCTGATACCCACATAAATATTTATTTAAATTTATTTAAGAAAAAAAATTTCATAGGTTCCTCCCTAAAAATTAGTATATCTTTTTTGTTTGTGGTCCGATTTTGATAAAACAAAGTGCAGATCCCTTTCTAAGCTTCAAGCAGTATACTTGTGTAAGTCTCATCAAAATCCATTTCTTAGTTTCCGAGATCCTTAAGTTCAAACAGACAGACAATAATTCTAAAAATGGGTCAGATGAACTCTATAGTATCCCCCAAGTCACCCCCAGTCATCTTTTCAAAGAAATTTTCAATGTACAGACACGACCCTTCTATAGATTTATTATAGTATAGATATGCTGATACCCACATAAATATTTATTTAAATTTATTTAAGAAAAAAAATTTCATAGGTTCCTCCCTAAAAATTAGTATATCTTTTTTGTTTGTGGTCCGATTTTGATAAAACAAAGTGCAGATCCCTTTCTAAGCTTCAAGCAGTATATTTGTGTAAGTCTCATCAAAATCCATTGCTTAGTTTCCGAGATCCTTAAGTTCAAACAGACAAACAGACAGACAATAATTTAAAAAATGGGTCAGATGAACTCCATAGCATTCCCCAGGTCATCCCCAGTCATCTTTTCAAAGAAATTTTCAATGTACAGACACGACCCTTCTAGAGATTTATTATAGTATAGATAGATATGCTGATACCCACATAAATATTTATTTAAATTTATTTAAGAAAAAAAATTTCATAGGTTCCTCCCTAAAACAAAGTGCAGATCTCTTTCTAAGCTTCAAGCAGTATATTTGTGAAAGTCTCATCAAAATCCATTGCTTACTTTCCGAGATCCTTAAGTTCAAACAGACAAACAGACAAACAGACAGACAATAATTTTAAAAATGGGTCAGATGAACTCTATAGTATTCCCCAGGTCATCCCCAGTCATCTTTTCAAAGAAATTTTCAATGTGCAGACACGACCCTTCTAGAGATTTATTATAGTATAGATAGATATGCTGATACCCACATAAATATTTATTTAAATTTATTTAAGAAAAAAAATTTCATAGGTTCAACAAAGTGCAAATCCCTTTCTAAGCTTCAAGCAGTATACTTGTGAAAGTCTCATCAAAATCCATTCCTTAGTTTCCGAGATCCTTAAGTTCAAACAGACAAACAGACAGACAATAATTTTAAAAATGGGTCAGATGAACTCTATAGTATTCCCCAGGTCATCCCCAGTCATCTTTTCAAAGAAATTTTCAATGTACAGACACGACCCTTCTAGAGATTTATTATAGTATAGATATGCTGATACCCACATAAATATTTATTTAAATTTATTTAAGAAAAAAAATTTCATAGGTTCCTCCCTAAAAATTAGTATATCTTTTTTGTTTGTGGTCCGATTTTGATAAAACAAAGTGCAGATCCCTTTCTAAGCTTCAAGCAGTATATTTGTGTAAGTCTCATCAAAATCCATTGCTTAGTTTCCGAGATCCTTAAGTTCAAACAGACAGACAATAATTCTAAAAATGGGTCAGATGAACTCTATAGTATCCCCCAAGTCACCCCCAGTCATCTTTTCAAAGAAATTTTCAATGTACAGACACGACCCTTCTATAGATTTATTATAGTATAGATATGCTGATACCCACATAAATATTTATTTAAATTTATTTAAGAAAAAAAATTTCATAGGTTCCTCCCTAAAAATTAGTATATCTTTTTTGTTTGTGGTCCGATTTTGATAAAACAAAGTGCAGATCCCTTTCTAAGCTTCAAGCAGTATATTTGTGTAAGTCTCATCAAAATCCATAGTTTCCGAGATCCTTAAGTTCAAACAGACAAACAGACAAACAGACAGACAATAATTTAAAAAATGGGTCAGATGAACTCCATAGCATTCCCCAGGTCATCCCCAGTCATCTTTTCAAAGAAATTTTCAATGTACAGACACGACCCTTCTAGAGATTTATTATAGTATAGATAGATATGCTGATACCCACATAAATATTTATTTAAATTTATTTAAGAAAAAAAATTTCATAGGTTTCTCCCTAAAACAAAGTGCAGATCTCTTTCTAAGCTTCAAGCAGTATATTTGTGAAAGTCTCATCAAAATCCATTGCTTACTTTCCGAGATCCTTAAGTTCAAACAGACAAACAGACAAACAGACAGACAATAATTTTAAAAATGGGTCAGATGAACTCTATAGTATTCCCCAGGTCATCCCCAGTCATCTTTTCAAAGAAATTTTCAATGTGCAGACACGACCCTTCTAGAGATTTATTATAGTATAGATAGATATGCTGATACCCACATAAATATTTATTTAAATTTATTTAAGAAAAAAAATTTCATAGGTTCAACAAAGTGCAAATCCCTTTCTAAGCTTCAAGCAGTATACTTGTGAAAGTCTCATCAAAATCCATTCCTTAGTTTCCGAGATCCTTAAGTTCAAACAGAAAAAAAGACAGACAATAATTTTAAAAATGGGTCAGATGAACTCTATAGTATTCCCCAGGTCATCCCCAGTCATCTTTTCAAAGAAATTTTCAATGTACAGACACGACCCTTCTAGAGATTTATTATAGTATAGATATGCTGATACCCACATAAATATTTATTTAAATTTATTTAAGAAAAAAAATTTCATAGGTTCCTCCCTAAAAATTAGTATATCTTTTTTGTTTGTGGTCCGATTTTGATAAAACAAAGTGCAGATCCCTTTCTAAGCTTCAAGCAGTATATTTGTGAAAGTCTCATCAAAATCCATTGCTTAGTTTCCGAGATCCTTAAGTTCAAACAGACAAACAGACAAACAGACAAACAGACAGACAATAATTTTAAAAATGGGTCAGATGAACTCCATAGCATTCCCCAGGTCATCCCCAGTCATCTTTTCAAAGAAATTTTCAATGTACAGACACGACCCTTCTAGAGATTTATTATAGTATAGATAGATATGCTGATACCCACATAAATATTTATTTAAATTTATTTAAGAAAAAAAATTTCATAGGTTCCTCCCTAAAAATTAGTATATCTTTTTTGTTTGTGGTCCGATTTTGATAAAACAAAGTGCAGATCCCTTTCTAAGCTTCAAGCAGTATATTTCTGTAAGTCTCATCAAAATCCATTTCTTAGTTTCCGAGATCCTTAAGTTCAAACAGACAGACAATAATTCTAAAAATGGGTCAGATGAACTCTATAGTATCCCCCAAGTCACCCCCAGTCATCTTTTCAAAGAAATTTTCAATGTACAGACACGACCCTTCTATAGATTTATTATAGTATAGATATGCTGATACCCACATAAATATTTATTTAAATTTATTTAAGAAAAAAAATTTCATAGGTTCCTCCCTAAAAATTAGTATATCTTTTTTGTTTGTGGTCCGATTTTGATAAAACAAAGTGCAGATCCCTTTCTAAGCTTCAAGCAGTATATTTGTGTAAGTCTCATCAAAATCCATTGCTTAGTTTCCGAGATCCTTAAGTTCAAACAGACAAACAGACAAACAGACAGACAATAATTTAAAAAATGGGTCAGATGAACTCCATAGCATTCCCCAGGTCATCCCCAGTCATCTTTTCAAAGAAATTTTCAATGTACAGACACGACCCTTCTAGAGATTTATTATAGTATAGATAGATATGCTGATACCCACATAAATATTTATTTAAATTTATTTAAGAAAAAAAATTTCATAGGTTCCTCCCTAAAACAAAGTGCAGATCTCTTTCTAAGCTTCAAGCAGTATATTTGTGAAAGTCTAATCAAAATCCATTGCTTACTTTCCGAGATCCTTAAGTTCAAACAGACAAACAGACAAACAGACAGACAATAATTCTAAAAATGGGTCAGATGAACTCTATAGTATCCCCCAAGTCACCCCCAGTCATCTTTTCAAAGAAATTTTCAATGTACAGACACGACCCTTCTATAGATTTATTATAGTATAGATAGATATGCTGATACCCACATAAATATTTATTTAAATTTATTTAAGAAAAAAAATTTCATAGGTTCCTCCCTAAAAATTAGTATATCTTTTTTGTTTGTGGTCCGATTTTGATAAAACAAAGTGCAGATGTGCAGCAGTATATTTGTGTAAGTCTCATCAAAATCCATTGCTTAGTTTCCGAGATCCTTAAGTTCAAACAGACAAACAGACAGACAATAATTTAAAAAATGGGTCAGATGAACTCCATAGCATTCCCCAGGTCATCCCCAGTCATCTTTTCAAAGAAATTTTCAATGTACAGACACGACCCTTCTAGAGATTTATTATAGTATAGATAGATATGCTGATACCCACATAAATATTTATTTAAATTTATTTAAGAAAAAAAATTTCATAGGTTTCTCCCTAAAACAAAGTGCAGATCTCTTTCTAAGCTTCAAGCAGTATATTTGTGAAAGTCTCATCAAAATCCATTGCTTACTTTCCGAGATCCTTAAGTTCAAACAGACAAACAGACAAACAGACAGACAATAATTTTAAAAATGGGTCAGATGAACTCTATAGTATTCCCCAGGTCATCCCCAGTCATCTTTTCAAAGAAATTTTCAATGTGCAGACACGACCCTTCTAGAGATTTATTATAGTATAGATAGATATGCTGATACCCACATAAATATTTATTTAAATTTATTTAAGAAAAAAAATTTCATAGGTTCAACAAAGTGCAAATCCCTTTCTAAGCTTCAAGCAGTATACTTGTGAAAGTCTCATCAAAATCCATTCCTTAGTTTCCGAGATCCTTAAGTTCAAACAGACAAACAGACAGACAATAATTTTAAAAATGGGTCAGATGAACTCTATAGTATTCCCCAGGTCATCCCCAGTCATCTTTTCAAAGAAATTTTCAATGTACAGACACGACCCTTCTAGAGATTTATTATAGTATAGATATGCTGATACCCACATAAATATTTATTTAAATTTATTTAAGAAAAAAAATTTCATAGGTTCCTCCCTAAAAATTAGTATATCTTTTTTGTTTGTAGTCCGATTTTGATAAAACAAAGTGCAGATCCCTTTCTAAGCTTCAAGCAGTATATTTGTGAAAGTCTCATCAAAATCCATTTCTTAGTTTCCGAGATCCTTAAGTTCAAACAGACAAACAGACAAACAGACAGACAATAATTTTAAAAATGGGTCAGATGAACTCCATAGCATTCCCCAGGTCATCCCCAGTCATCTTTTCAAAGAAATTTTCAATGTACAGACACGACCCTTCTAGAGATTTATTATAGTATAGATAGATATGCTGATACCCACATAAATATTTATTTAAATTTATTTAAGAAAAAAAATTTCATAGGTTCCTCCCTAAAAATTAGTATATCTTTTTTGTTTGTGGTCCGATTTTGATAAAACAAAGTGCAGATCCCTTTCTAAGCTTCAAGCAGTATATTTGTGAAAGTCTCATCAAAATCCATTTCTTAGTTTCCGAGATCCTTAAGTTCAAACAGACAGACAATAATTCTAAAAATGGGTCAGATGAACTCTATAGTATCCCCCAAGTCACCCCCAGTCATCTTTTCAAAGAAATTTTCAATGTACAGACACGACCCTTCTATAGATTTATTATAGTATAGATATGCTGATACCCACATAAATATTTATTTAAATTTATTTAAGAAAAAAAATTTCATAGGTTCCTCCCTAAAAATTAGTATATCTTTTTTGTTTGTGGTCCGATTTTGATAAAACAAAGTGCAGATCCCTTTCTAAGCTTCAAGCAGTATATTTGTGTAAGTCTCATCAAAATCCATTGCTTAGTTTCCGAGATCCTTAAGTTCAAACAGACAAACAGACAGACAATAATTTAAAAAATGGGTCAGATGAACTCCATAGCATTCCCCAGGTCATCCCCAGTCATCTTTTCAAAGAAATTTTCAATGTACAGACACGACCCTTCTAGAGATTTATTATAGTATAGATAGATATGCTGATACCCACATAAATATTTATTTAAATTTATTTAAGAAAAAAAATTTCATAGGTTCCTCCCTAAAACAAAGTGCAGATCTCTTTCTAAGCTTCAAGCAGTATATTTGTGAAAGTCTCATCAAAATCCATTGCTTACTTTCCGAGATCCTTAAGTTCAAACAGACAGACAGACAAACAGACAGACAATAATTTTAAAAATGGGTCAGATGAACTCTATAGTATTCCCCAGGTCATCCCCAGTCATCTTTTCAAAGAAATTTTCAATGTGCAGACACGACCCTTCTAGAGATTTATTATAGTATAGATAGATATGCTGATACCCACATAAATATTTATTTAAATTTATTTAAGAAAAAAAATTTCATAGGTTCCTCCCTAAAAATTAGTATAACTTTTTTGTTTGTGGTCCGATTTTGATAAAACAAAGTGCAGATCCCTTTCTAAGCTTCAAGCAGTATATTTGTGAAAGTCTCATCAAAATCCATTCCTTAGTTTCCGAGATCCTTAAGTTCAAACAGACAAACAGACAAACAGACAGACAATAATTTTAAAAATGGGTCAGATGAACTCTATAGTATTCCCCAGGTCATCCCCAGTCATCTTTTCAAAGAAATTTTCAATGTACAGACACGACCCTTCTAGAGATTTATTATAGTATAGATATGCTGATACCCACATAAATATTTATTTAAATTTATTTAAGAAAAAAAATTTCATAGGTTCCTCCCTAAAAATTAGTATATCTTTTTTGTTTGTAGTCCGATTTTGATAAAACAAAGTGCAGATCCCTTTTTAAGCTTCAAGCAGTATACTTGTGAAAGTCTCATCAAAATCCATTGCTTAGTTTCCGAGATCCTTAAGTTCAAACAGACAAACAGACAAACAGACAAACAGACAGACAATAATTTTAAAAATGGGTCAGATGAACTCCATAGCATTCCCCAGGTCATCCCCAGTCATCTTTTCAAAGAAATTTTCAATGTACAGACACGACCCTTCTAGAGATTTATTATAGTATAGATAGATATGCTGATACCCACATAAATATTTATTTAAATTTATTTAAGAAAAAAAATTTCATAGGTTCCTCCCTAAAAATTAGTATATCTTTTTTGTTTGTAGTCCGATTTTGATAAAACAAAGTGCAGATCCCTTTTTAAGCTTCAAGCAGTATACTTGTGAAAGTCTCATCAAAATCCATTGCTTAGTTTCCGAGATCCTTAAGTTCAAACAGACAAACAGACAAACAGACAAACAGACAGACAATAATTTTAAAAATGGGTCAGATGAACTCCATAGCATTCCCCAGGTCATCCCCAGTCATCTTTTCAAAGAAATTTTCAATGTACAGACACGACCCTTCTAGAGATTTATTATAGTATAGATAGATATGCTGATACCCACATAAATATTTATTTAAATTTATTTAAGAAAAAAAATTTCATAGGTTCCTCCCTAAAAATTAGTATATCTTTTTTGTTTGTAGTCAGATTTTGATAAAACAAAGTGCAGATCCCTTTCTAAGCTTCAAGCAGTATATTTGTGAAAGTCTCATCAAAATCCATTGCTTAGTTTCCGAGATCCTTAAGTTCAAACAGACAAACAGACAAACAGACAGACAATAATTCTAAAAATGGGTCAGATGAACTCTATAGTATCCCCCAAGTCACCCCCAGTCATCTTTTCAAAGAAATTTTCAATGTACAGACACGACCCTTCTAGAGATTTATTATAGTATAGATATGCTGATACCCACATAAATATTTATTTAAATTTATTTAAGAAAAAAAATTTCATAGGTTCCTCCCTAAAAATTAGTATATCTTTTTTGTTTGTGGTCCGATTTTGATAAAACAAAGTGCAGATCCCTTTCTAAGCTTCAAGCAGTATATTTGTGAAAGTCTCATCAAAATCCATTTCTTAGTTTCCGAGATCCTTAAGTTCAAACAGACAGACAATAATTCTAAAAATGGGTCAGATGAACTCTATAGTATCCCCCAAGTCACCCCCAGTCATCTTTTCAAAGAAATTTTCAATGTACAGACACGACCCTTCTATAGATTTATTATAGTATAGATATGCTGATACCCACATAAATATTTATTTAAATTTATTTAAGAAAAAAAATTTCATAGGTTCCTCCCTAAAAATTAGTATATCTTTTTTGTTTGTGGTCCGATTTTGATAAAACAAAGTGCAGATCCCTTTCTAAGCTTCAAGCAGTATATTTGTGTAAGTCTCATCAAAATCCATTGCTTAGTTTCCGAGATCCTTAAGTTCAAACAGACAAACAGACAAACAGACAGACAATAATTTAAAAAATGGGTCAGATGAACTCTATAGTATTCCCCAGGTCATCCCCAGTCATCTTTTCAAAGAAATTTTCAATGTACAGACACGACCCTTCTAGAGATTTATTATAGTATAGATATGCTGATACCCACATAAATATTTATTTAAATTTATTTAAGAAAAAAAATTTCATAGGTTCCTCCCTAAAAATTAGTATATCTTTTTTGTTTGTAGTCCGATTTTGATAAAACAAAGTGCAGATCCCTTTTTAAGCTTCAAGCAGTATACTTGTGAAAGTCTCATCAAAATCCATTGCTTAGTTTCCGAGATCCTTAAGTCCAAACAGACAAACAGACAGACAATAATTTTAAAAATGGGTCAGATGAACTCCATAGCATTCCCCAGGTCATCCCCAGTAATCTTTTCAAAGAAATTTTCAATGTACAGACACGACCCTTCTAGAGATTTATTATAGTATAGATAGATATGCTGATACCCACATAAATATTTATTTAAATTTATTTAAGAAAAAAAATTTCATAGGTTCCTCCCTAAAAATTAGTATATCTTTTTTGTTTGTAGTCCGATTTTGATAAAACAAAGTGCAGATCCCTTTCTAAGCTTCAAGCAGTATATTTGTGAAAGTCTCATCAAAATCCATTGCTTAGTTTCCGAGATCCTTAAGTTCAAACAGACAGACAATAATTCTAAAAATGGGTCAGATGAACTCTATAGTATCCCCCAAGTCACCCCCAGTCATCTTTTCAAAGAAATTTTCAATGTACAGACACGACCCTTCTATAGATTTATTATTGTATAGATATGCTGATACCCACATAAATATTTATTTAAATTTATTTAAGAAAAAAATTTCATAGGTTCCTCCCTAAAAATTAGTATATCTTTTTTGTTTGTGGTCCGATTTTGATAAAACAAAGTGCAGATCCCTTTCTAAGCTTCAAGCAGTATATTTGTGTAAGTCTCATCAAAATCCATTGCTTAGTTTCCGAGATCCTTAAGTTCAAACAGACAAACAGACAAACAGACAGACAATAATTTAAAAAATGGGTCAGATGAACTCCATAGCATCCCCCAAGTCACCCCCAGTCATCTTTTCAAAGAAATTTTCAATGTACAGACACGACCCTTCTAGAGATTTATTATAGTATAGATAGATAGATATGCTGATACCCACATAAATATTTATTTAAATTTATTTAAGAAAAAAAATTTCATAGGTTCCTCCCTAAAAATTAGTATATCTTTTTTGTTTGTGGTCCGATTTTGATAAAACAAAGTGCAGATCTCTTTCTAAGCTTCAAGCAGTATATTTGTGTAAGTCTCATCAAAATCCATTGCTTAGTTTCCGAGATCCTTAAGTTCAAACAGGCAAACGGACAGACAATAATTTTAAAAATGGATCAGATGAACTCTGTAGCATTCCCCAGGTCATCCCCAGTCATCTTTTCAATGTACAGACACGACCCTTCTAGAGATTTATTATAGTATAGATAGATAGATATGCTGATACCCACATAAATATTTACATATTTAAATTTATTTAAGAAAAAAAATTTCATAGGTTCCTCCCTAAAAATTAGTATATCTTTTTTGTTTGTGGTCCGATTTTGATAAAACAAAGTGCAGATCCCTTTCTAAGCTTCAAGCAGTATATTTGTGAAAGTCTCATCAAAATCCATTGCTTAGTTTCCGAGATCCTTAAGTTCAAACAGACAAACAGACAAACAGACAAACAGACAGACAATAATTCTAAAAATGGGTCAGATGAACTCTATAGTATCCCCCAAGTCACCCCCAGTCATCTTTTCAAAGAAATTTTCAATGTACAGACACGACCCTTCTAGAGATTTATTATAGTATAGATAGATAGATATGCTGATACCCACATAAATATTTATTTAAATTTATTTAAGAAAAAAAATTTCATAGGTTCCTCCCTAAAAATTAGTATATCTTTTTTGTTTGTGGTCTGATTTTGATAAAACAAAGTGCAGATCCCTTTCTAAGCTTCAAGCAGTATATTTGTGAAAGTCTCATCAAAATCCATTGCTTAGTTTCCGAGATCCTTAAGTTCAAACAGACAAACAGACAAACAGACAGACAATAATTCTAAAAATGGGTCAGATGAACTCTATAGTATCCCCCAAGTCACCCCCAGTCATCTTTTCAAAGAAATTTTCAATGTACAGACACGACCCTTCTAGAGATTTATTATAGTATAGATAGGCTAACATTTTTTCCATACAATCAATTGACAGAGTGCATCTCATAAAAAAAATGCATAATTCCAATTATTATATATTTTGATATGTTTTCATGGGCCAGGAGCTTTGCATAGGCTCAAGAAATGCTTCATTAATTTGTAATAATTCATCAAAGTTTTCACCAAAACCCAAAGCTGTTAACTACAGTATCTGACTTTTTTGTTGTATATACAGCAGCGGCGCAGGTAGTGAGCGTGCCGGATATGATGCGTGCGTTCGTAGGTTCAAGGACGTGTTCAGGGCAGGTTAAGTTTTTTTTTTTTTACTAAATTGAATTTGCCTTAAAATATACGAAAACATTTTATTATATTTTTTTTTTAATTTATTATATTTGTAATTCAATCTTTTTCTGTTTATTATGTTTATGACATCTATATTGGAGTGAAAAACCCAAATTTTTTGAAAAAATATAAAAAGTTATTCCAATTTATCAATATTAATCAATTTATATTTTTTAAGAAATATATTATATTTAATATGGAAAAAGTAAAAACACAGTTTGTAGCTTCTTGAATTTTATATTTTCGAAACAATTAGAAATCGCGTTAATTTTCCTAAAGACATCAACTACTTTCTTCCTAAAAATTTTCATTTGTAAAAGAGTCGACATATAACCCAATATTTCAATATTTTTCTGTTTATGACATCTATCTAGGAGTGAAAAAACCAAATTTTTTGAAAACAAGCTAAAAAATTATTTCAATTTATCAATATATATTTTTTAAGAAATATATTATATTTAATATACAAAAAGTAAAAACGCAGTTTGTAGCTTCTTCAATTTTATATTCACGAAATAGTTTGAAATTGCGTTAATTTTCCTAAAGACATCAACTATTTTCTTCCTAAAAATTTTAATTTGTAAAAGAGTCGACATATAACCGGAATCCTTACCAAAAAAAAATACACAATTTGGAAACCGGCTAATATTAAGAAGTTAACGGAATCTCAAAATGAACTTTCATTCGTTTCAATCCATATGGCCAATTTTGTTCGATATGGCATCATTCTATGTGACCATTATCTATATATTAATAGGCTAACATTTTTTCCATACAATCAATTGCCAGAGTGTATCTCATAAAAAAATGCATAATTCCAATTATTATATATTTTGATATGTTTTCATGGGCCAGGAGCTTTGCATAGGCATATTATATTTAACAAGAAATGTTTCATTAATTTGTAATAATTCATAAAACTGTTAACTGCAGTATCTGACTGGTTTATTGTACATACAGCAGTGGCGCAGGTGGTGAGCGTGCCGGCTGTTATGCGTGCGTTCGTAGGTTCAAGGACGTGTTCTGTAGCGCGATTCTGTAACTTTTTTAACGCCAAGTGTTAGCGTTAACTTCGCTTAACACCATTTTTAACACTTTTTGCGATTCTGTAACTTTTTAACGCCAAGTGTTAGCGTTAACTTCCCTTAACACCGAAAAGTGTTAGCTAACACCTTAGTTACCGCGAAAAAATTTTGTGGTGTTAAAAGTTATAGAAAATAAGTTCTCCGAACATGAAACCGAACTCGCGACGCGCACGTTGTAGTCCGAACGCTTATCACCTGCGCTACTGCGACATGAACGTCGGCGCTGTCAAATGCTGTACTTAAGATGAGTGCAGTTTTCCCCTCAATTTTAACAGATATACATACATAAAACAGCTAACACTAAAAAGTGTTAAGGAAAGTTACAGAATCGCAGTTTCGTTAAGAACAAACGCCAAAATTCGGCGACAAGCTTAACACTCGGGGAGGTGTTAAAAGTTACAGAATCGCACTACAGGGCAGGTTAATTTTTTTTTTTTTACTAAATTGAATTTGCCTTAAAATATTCGAAAACTTTTTATCATATTTTTTTTTTTTTATTTATTATATTTGTAACCCAATATTTCAATATTTTTCTGTTTATGACATCTATCTTGAAAAATCTAAAAAAAAAGAGTCGACATATAACCCAATATTTCAATATTTTTCTGTTTATGACATCTATCTTGGAGTGAAAAAACCAAATTTTTTGAAAAAAAGCTAAAAAATTATTTAAATTTATCAATATATATTTTTTATGAAATATATCATACTTAATATACAAAAAGTAAAAACACAGTATAACCCAATATTTAAATATTTTTCTTTTATGACATCTATATATATTTTTTAAGAAATATATCATATTTAATACACAAAAAGTAAAACCACAGTTTGTAGCTTCTTCAATTTTATATTCATGAAATAGTTTGAAATCGCGTTAATTTTTCTAAAGACATCAACTATTTTCTTCCTAAAAATTTTTATTTGTAAAAGAGTCGACATATAACCGGAATCCTTACATATTTAGGCTAATTGGGCCAGTTAAGATATGTGTTTTCAATATTTCCGAGTTGAATTTGACGAAAGAAACCAGAAAACCATCATATGTGTAAGTTGTAATATTCTCCCGCTAAACGGACTTCAAAAAATCCACAACTAAAGGAAAAATTGAGAAAACAGTCTGTATCACCAAAAAAAAAAACACCATTTGGAAACCGGCTAATATTAAGAAGTTAACGGAATCTCAAAATGAACTTTCATTCGTTTCAATCCATATGGCCAATTTTGTTCGATATGGCATCATTCTATGTGACCATTATCTATATATTAATAGGCTAACATTTTTTCCATACAATCAATTGGCAGAGTGTATCTCATAAAAAAATGCATAATTCCAATTATTATATATTTTGATATATTTTCATGGGCCAGGAGCTTTGCATAGGCATATTATATTTAACAAGAAATGTTTCATTAATTTGTAATAATTCATAAAACTGTTAACTGCAGTATCTGACTGGTTTATTGTACATACAGCAGTGGCGCAGGTGGTGAGCGTGCCGGCTGTTATGCGTGCGTTCGTAGGTTCAAGCACGTGTTCAGGGCAGGTACATTTTTTTTTTTATTTAATTTAATTTGCCTTAAAACATACGAAAACTTTTTATCATATTTTTTTTTTAAATTTATTATATTTGTAACCCAATATTTCAATATTTTTCTGTTTATGACATCTATCTTAAAAATCTAAAAAAAAGAGTCGACATATAACCCAATATTTCAATATTTTTCTGTCTATCTATCTAATATTAAGAAGTTAACGGAATCTCAAAATGAACTTTCATTCGTTTTAATCCATATGGCCAATTTTGTTCGATATGGCATCATTCTATGTGACCATTATCTATATATTAACTAGAAGGCCCCGGCAGACGTTGTTCTGCCCAAATTTAGGGAAAAAATCGCAAGATAAATAAAAAAGTTTGGAATAATTCGGTCCCTGGTCCACTTCCCGGAAAAAAGTTATCCCATATTTTAACAAAGTAAAGTGGTACCCTTGTACCAAATTTGAAGAAAATCGTAGTATAAATAAAAAAGTTTGGAATATTTCGGTCCTTGGTCCACTTCCCGGAAAAAAGTTATCCCATATTTTAACAAAGTAAAGTGGTACCCTTGTACCAAATTTGAAGAAAATCGTAGTATAAATAAAAAAGTTTGGAATATTTCGGTCCTTGGTCCACTTCCCGGAAAAAAAGAAACCCCGAATTTTAACAAAAGTAGAGTGCTACCTTTGTACCAAATTTGATGAAAATAGCACCATAAATAAAAAAGTTTGGAATATTTCGGTCCCTGGTCCGCTTCCCGGAAAAAAAGATAGCCCGAATTTTAACAAAAGTTGAGTGGTACCTTTGTACCAAGTTTGAAGAAAATCGCACCATAAATAAAAAAGTTTGGAATATTTCGGTCCCTGGTCCACTTCCCGGAATAATTTAAAATAGATGTTGGTCGATTCTCAGACCTATTCAATATGCTCACAAAATTTCCTGAGAAGCGGTCAAGCCGTTTCGGAGGAGTATGGTTTCAAAAACTGTGACACGAGAATTTTATATAAGATAGGCTAACATTTTTTCCATACAATCAATTGACAGAGTGTATCTCATAAAAAAAATGCATAATTCCAATTATTATATATTTTGATATGTTTTCATGGGCCAGGAGCTTTGCATAGGCTCAAGAAATGCTTCATTAATTTGTAATAATTCATCAAAGTTTTCACCAAAACCCAAAGCTGTTAACTACAGTATCTGACTTTTTTGTTGTATATACAGCAGCGGCGCAGGTAGTGAGCGTGCCGGATATGATGCGTGCGTTCGTAGGTTCAAGGACGTGTTCAGGGCAGGTTAAGTTTTTTTTTTTTTTACTAAATTGAATTTGCCTTAAAATATACGAAAACATTTTATTATATTTTTTTTTTTAATTTATTATATTTGTAATCCAATCTTTTTCTGTTTATTATGTTTATGACATCTATATTGGAGTGAAAAACCCAAATTTTTTGAAAAAATATAAAAAATTATTCCAATTTATCAATATTAATCAATTTATATTTTTTAAGAAATATATCATATTTAATATGGAAAAAGTAAAAACACAGTTTGTAGCTTCTTGAATTTTATATTTTCGAAACAATTAGAAATCGCGTTAATTTTCCTAAAGACATCAACTACTTTCTTCCTAAAAATTTTCATTTGTAAAAGAGTCGACATATAACCCAATATTTCAATATTTTTCTGTTTATGACATCTATCTAGGAGTGAAAAAACCAAATTTTTGAAAAAAAGCTAAAAAATTATTTCAATTTATCAATATATATTTTTTAAGAAATATATTATATTTAATATACAAAAAGTAAAAACGCAGTTTGTAGCTTCTTCAATTTTATATTCACGAAATAGTTTGAAATTGCGTTAATTTTCCTAAAGACATCAACTATTTTCTTCCTAAAAATTTTAATTTGTAAAAGAGTCGACATATAACCGGAATCCTTACCAAAAAAAAATACACAATTTGGAAACCGGCTAATATTAAGAAGTTAACGGAATCTCAAAATGAACTTTCATTCGTTTCAATCCATATGGCCAATTTTGTTCGATATGGCATCATTCTATGTGACCATTATCTATATATTAATAGGCTAACATTTTTTCCATACAATCAATTGCCAGAGTGTATCTCATAAAAAAATGCATAATTCCAATTATTATATATTTTGATATGTTTTCATGGGCCAGGAGCTTTGCATAGGCATATTATATTTAACAAGAAATGTTTCATTAATTTGTAATAATTCATAAAACTGTTAACTGCAGTATCTGACTGGTTTATTGTACATACAGCAGTGGCGCAGGTGGTGAGCGTGCCGGCTGTTATGCGTGCGTTCGTAGGTTCAAGGACGTGTTCAGGGCAGGTTAATTTTTTTTGTTTTACTAAATTGAATTTGCCTTAAAATATTCGAAAACTTTTTATCATATTTTTTTTTTTTTATTTATTATATTTGTAACCCAATATTTCAATATTTTTCTGTTTATGACATCTATCTTGAAAAATCTAAAAAAAAAGAGTCGACATATAACCCAATATTTCAATATTTTTCTGTTTATGACATCTATCTTGGAGTGAAAAAACCAAATTTTTTGAAAAAAAGCTAAAAAATTATTTAAATTTATCAATATATATTTTTTAAGAAATATATCATACTTAATATACAAAAAGTAAAAACACAGTATAACCCAATGTTTAAATATTTTTCTGTTTATGACATCTATATATATTTTTTAAGAAATATATCATATTTAATATACAAAAAGTAAAACCACAGTTTGTAGCTTCTTCAATTTTATATTCATGAAATAGTTTGAAATCGCGTTAATTTTTCTAAAGACATCAACTATTTTCTTCCTAAAAATTTTTATTTGTAAAAGAGTCGACATATAACCGGAATCCTTACATATTTAGGCTAATTGGGCCAGTTAAGATATGTGTTTTCAATATTTCCGAGTTGAATTTGACGAAAGAAACCAGAAAACCATCATATGTGTAAGTTGTAATATTCTCCCGATAAACGGACTTCAAAAAATCCACAACTAAAGGAAAAATTGAGAAAACAGTCTGTATCACCAAAAAAAAAAAACACCATTTGGAAACCGGCTAATATTAAGAAGTTAACGGAATCTCAAAATGAACTTTCATTCGTTTCAATCCATATGGCCAATTTTGTTCGATATGGCATCATTCTATGTGACCATTATCTATATATTAATAGGCTAACATTTTTTCCATACAATCAATTGGCAGAGTGTATCTCATAAAAAAATGCATAATTCCAATTATTATATATTTTGATATATTTTCATGGGCCAGGAGCTTTGCATAGGCATATTATATTTATCAAGAAATGCTTCATTAATTTGTAATAGTTCATAAAAGTTTTCACCAAAACCCAAAACTGTTAACTACAGTATCTGACTGATTTATTGTACATACAGCAGTGGCGCAGGTGGTGAGCGTGCCGGCTGTTATGCGTGCGTTCGTAGGTTCAGGCACGTGTTCAGGGCAGGTAAATTTTTTTTTTTTTACTTAATTTAATTTGCCTTAAAACATACGAAAACTTTTTATCATATTTTTTTTTTTTAATTTATTATATTTGTAACCCAATATTTCAATATTTTTCTGTTTATGACATCTATCTTGAAAAATCTAAAAAAAAGAGTCGACATATAACCCAATATTTCAATATTTTTCTGTCTATCTATCTAATATTAAGAAGTTAACGGAATCTCAAAATGAACTTTCATTCGTTTCAATCCATATGGCCAATTTTGTTCGATATGGCATCATTCTATGTGACCATTATATATATTATAAGTCTAACTATGTTGTTGGTATATGTCCATGAAATTTAATTTTGTTTATTGAAATATTGACGGAATATGAAAGGAGTGGTGGGTCTGATGGTGGACTTTCAAACATTACTAAGTACCGTTTTTGCCATCTCCTATTAATGATTACTGGTCTTTAATGGACGGATTTTTTTTGGTTAGTTGTCAAATTACCCGTCTTTAGAGTAAACCAGCTTTTATGAAAGCGACTCTCAATAACTCAACTATAAACAATTATTTTCAGCAAATAAAAATGTCTCCAATATTTATGCCTCTAGGCATTAGGTACTGGAGAAAAATGCGAACAGAGGATTTAATAAGTTAAACTAATTTAAGGTGGTCGAATTTCGACCACGGGATATACTAGTAATTATTATTATGGAGCATCGAATGATGCCTCCTACGGCAATATGAGCAAGTGTATTTACTCGCAATGTCTGTGCAGTGTGAGTAGGCGATAGGCAATTGTTGCAAAGTTTCTTAGTTCTGACTAAGTTATTTCTTTCGTTTATTGATAAATTTCTAAATTTCTCGCATGATCTTAGTTGATGCCCTCCGCTGCACAGTTCGCATGACATATTTCTATATTGTTCAGATGTGAACGATTGAGATTTATGGAAACTCTTGTTATTTGAGTTATATGTACTCCTGTTATGGGAGTTATAATTACTGGCTTGGGGTTTAAAGAAGCTTTTATTTTTGTCTTCATTTGCATTTTTCGGCTTTGTTTCTTTTGTGACTACCCGTTCTGAAATTTCGAACTGGGTGGTGAGAAAATCGTTCATTTGTTGCCACGTTGGGCATTTTTTTCGAGATGAGAGCGATTGCTCCAATAATATTAAGGATTTTTCTGGTAATGTGGCAGCGCAAATATTGACCAGAATTGGGTCCCAGTTTTCAGTGGGAATTTTTTGGGTTTCTAGAACCGACAAACAGTTTGTTACTGTGGATTGCAATGTGAGGAATTCTTCACTAGTTTCTTTTTGAAATTTTGGTAAGTTCATTAAAGTCGTTCTTTGTTTATCGACTAATACTCTTTCATTTTCGTATCTAGCTTTTAACGCTTCCCAAGCCAGATTAAAATTGTCATCATTGACTGCGAACTGTTTTACTATAGCCGCTGCTTGACCTTTTGTTTTATTTCTTAAATGATATAGTTTTTGCGCCTGTGATAGCTTTGGGTGGTTTATGTACACTGCTGAGAACATATCCCGGAAGGACGGCCATTGTTCATAACCCCCATGAAATACTTCAGTATCACAGGCCGGCACTTTGAGATATATGAGGGAACTTGATTCTTTCGTTTGTTTTTGGGGCAGCTCTACTCGCTGGGGTGGAGCAGCTGCAGTAATAGGCTTAAGAAGTTTGAGTTGAAGGGAGATCAAAGCCTTAGTTTCTTCGTACTGGTCTAAGCAGTTTTCAAATTTGGAATACGCCGAGTTTTTAAAGTTTTCGGGCAATTCTGAATCATCTGTTTCGATGATTGCGTCATATGCCGCTTGGAGCCGTGTCCAAAATTTATCAAGTGATTTTTCTTTCACTTCAAGAACCGATTCTGTATTTTCCTCTTTAGCAATTGAGGAAAACCTTGTGCAGTATCTTATGATACTGTCACTTTCTGCAATGAATTTTGCAGCTGACAAATCTTTGCCCTTTTTTTGCTGCACCCTGTTTTGAACGGGTGCTTTCAGCTGGGCTGCCTTGAGGCTTTTCTTCTTCACCCATTTTGGGTATATCTAATAATAGATGAGGTGATTTAGGGTCCGTTGACATTTTAAGTCGAAGCTGAACCTCTTTTACTGTAGAATTACTGATAAGTTCCTATTTATATTTTGTATTTAATTAATGTACCGAACTTTTTTTTGTTTATAGGCTTATTTTTTGCGCGCGAATGTAGTTTATCAGTCGTTACTGATTTGATTTTTTATAATCAATATAATACGGTATGTTTATTTATATATATATAATAATTTTTAATTTACCGCGATTTTATAGGTATCACTGCTTTTATTTTACTCGCGACTGTAATTTCCAAGTCGGGTTTGATTATACTTATTACGTTTAATCTTATAACTTTAAACGACTTATTCTTGTTTTTTTTTTTTTTTTTCAGAGGACGAAGCATCGAAAGCCTCACAGTCAGTGTATGACTTTAACACACTAAACCTCCTAGAGAAAGAGCTAGCAAGTGGAGCAATACCGAACGGGGTCATGCTCGGTCCAGGCGCCCATCCACGAACAGTTCGGCCCACAGCAGTCCCTCGCGGCCCGCGTGGAAACAGGAGGCAAACGACTCCCACGGGCAAGCGAGAAAGAAGAAGGCGAAGCGGTCAAGGGCGCCACAGACACCTAGATGGGGAACACCAGGTGGGCTGGACGACCCCAGAAGAAGAGGGCTAACGGGGTCAGGGGTGAAATGGTATCTGAGGAACCTGGAGAGAGGATTATCGCCTGACACCGCTCGGGCAAGGGCCTACCTCCACATGGAGGCGGGCAAGGAGAGTGCTGCGAATAGAGACAGGACCGAACCCAACCAAGTGAAGGGAATCGGTCAGGGAGGGAGCAGCAAAGACCAGCCTGCACGCGCCCCCGGGCGCAGTAGCGGGATTCACGACGGCGCATCGACCACCGCCAGCGCTTCAAAGCGGAGCTGCGGCACCAGCGCACATGAGGGCACAACGGACCAGAGGGGACATCGGGCAAAACGACCAGCTACCACCTCGACCGCCACCATGGCGGGGACCTCTAGGGCGTCAGGATCGTCTGGACCGGGAACTGCGAAGGAAGCTCATGGGCAGCAAAGCTATTCTGAGGCCACCAGAGGCATAAGGATGGCGGTGTTGCCTAGGAGCTTCCCAGCGGAAAGCCTGAGCCAGGATGAGCTCTCCGCTCTGCAGGTCGCCATTATGATGGAGGTCGCGGAAGGCTGGACAAGCCCGATATCCTTCAGCGGAGTCTACTTCCGCCCAGGGCTACTCTTGGTGGATTGTAGGGATGAGGGTACCGCGATGTGGTTGAACAGGCCGATACGGAGGTTGCAGGGATGGACAGGCCCAGCCCTCACAACGAGGAGTGGGGACGACATACCCCTCACGCACACGGTCACCATATTCCTGCCCAGAAGTGCGGATTGGTCGACAGACTTTGTGCTGAAGCTGATAAGAGCACAGAACTCGGGCCTGCACACCGAGCTGTGGCGTATATTCAGCACCAATGTTGAGGATGGGGGGCTTCGCCATGAAAGGGCTTCTTTTAGGCTAAACTACCGGTTCAGCTTCGTGCCAATTAGGCCTTGGAAGCAGAAGGTAGACCATCCCGCTGGAAGCTCCAAAATTGGGGAGCAAAGGGATCGAGGGAACTCGCCCACAGGACGAGCCATGGTGCAGGATGTTGTAGATGCACCCGCAGGGAGCACAACCAGCTCAGCGGCCGTGGCCGCGAGCATTCCGGGGGAGACCGCTGCGGGCCCCAACACGCAGGAATTGCTGAAGGGCATGGACTTCCGCAACCTGGACATTAGAGAAGATGAGGAGGAGGACATTCGGCTGTCTGACCTGGACGAGCCGATGGGGCCGGTCCAATGACCGACCTGAGAGGAACAGCGGTGGCCCAGATAAACCCCCACTACGCTAAAGCAGCTTCAGCTACGCTGGCGTTGAGTTTCGCGGAGGACAATCTGGGCATCGCTCTAGTACAAGAGCCGTGGGTGGTAAACGACCAGATAAGAGGATTAAAAGGAAACAAGAATAAGGTAATTTGGGATCTCTCTCAGGAGAGACCAAGAGCGTGCGTAGTATTAAGAAATTCTATTGATTATTTCTGTCTTACAGAGCACATGAGCAAGGACCTAGTAGCGGTACAAACGACGCTAGAGGTTGAGGGCCGCAGGACTAATGTAGTCTTTGCTGCGGCATACCTGGCGAGCGATGACAACAACTTTCCGCCGGAGAGCGTCAGAAGTTTGGCAAACCACTGCAGGAGGTCGAAACTACCCCTGATTATTGGATGCGACGCAAACGCCCACAATGATTTGTGGGGTAGCACAGACACCAACCAAAGGGGTGAGTACCTTTTAGAGTTTTTAGTAAGTAGCGACCTTAACGTATATAACGTGGGTAATGCACCCACCTTTGTAACAAGGGTACGAGAGGAAGTCCTAGACATCACCATCGGCAACAACCTGGCTGATGTCATGATCTCGAACTGGAGAGTTTCGCCGGAACCCTCCCTCTCGGATCATCGCATCATACGGTTTGATGTCAATGCTCTTGCAAGGGAGGCAAATTTGCGGAGAAACCCCAGGAAAACTGACTGGGATAGCTTTAGTAGCACCCTTCACCTTAATCTAGCTAGCTTGGGAAATGTGGGAAGGGAGGCATCGAGCCTAACACTGGAGCACCGGGTCAACAACCTGAACAGCGTCATATTGAACGCTTTCAGCTCCAGTTGCGGAGAATCCAAGGGGGCGAAATACAAGACTCCTTGGTGGTCGAAAGAACTATCGGTGATGAGAGGTAGGGTGCGCAAGCTGTTTAATAAGGCGAGGCGCAGGACTGGCACCTTGCGAAGGCTCTCTTCAGCAAGAATGCAGTCAAATGGGCAATAGCATCCTTTGAGCAGTTCAAGTCACCGGGGGCAGATGGGATATTCTCAGCCTTCCTACAACACGGGGAGCAACTCGTCCCACACCTGATAGAAATAATGAAAGACAGCTTAGCCCTGGCCTATATTCCAAACATATTGCGGCGGGCAAAGGTTGTACAGGGCCGGAAGGTCAACAGACACGGCCTTCTACCAGCTGACCACGGAAATAAGGAGTGCGTTCGAGCAAGGGGATACAGTAATATGTGCATTCATGGACATTGAGGGGGCTTTCGATAACACTTCCCATGCGAGTGTGAGTCGAGCACTTGAAAGCAAAGGGGTCCCGAATACCATCATACGATGGATAGATGCACTGCTTCGAACTAGAATAGCAGAGACCGAAATCGGAGCAGACACGGTTCGGGTAAGAACGACAAGAGGTTGCCCACAAGGAGGAGTACTGTCACCCCTTCTGTGGAGCATAGTGGTGGACGAACTTCTACAGCTTCTGACGGACAATGGCATCCATAGTCAGGGGTACGCGGATGACATTGTGATCATCGCCAGAGGGAAGTTCGAGGACACGCTCTATGACATTATCCAAAGAGCGTTAAACCTGACAATGAGATGGTGTGCCGGGGCCGGTCTGAGCATCAACCCTGGCAAAACCGCCATAGTCCCATTCACACGGAGAAGATCCCTGCCGGGATTACGGACAATCACCCTAGGGGGAGAGCAAATAAAGCTAGCCTCCGAGGTGAAATATTTGGGAGTCACGTTCGACTCCAAACTCCTGTGGCGGACACATGTGGCAAACACGACAATGAAAGCAACAAAGGCGATAATGGTGTGCAGAAGACTCGCAGGCAAATCATGGGGATGTAACCCATCACTGCTGAGATGGATGTACATAATGATCGTCAGGCCAATAATAGTGTACGGGGCAGTAGCCTGGGGCTCCAGATCAGGTCTGGGAACGGTGCAAAAGGCATTAGCAAAGACCCAACGCCTTGCATGCATATGCATTACGGGAACAATGCGCACCTGCCCCACGGCGGCACTCGAGGTGCTACTGGACCTGAGTCCACTGCACGTTGTGGAAGAACAAGTTGCCAATCGAACTATGCTAAACATAGCAAAGGACGGATTTGGAAAAGGCAAGGTCATTTCGTCTGTGGGAGCGGAGAAGTTAAGAGAACAGCTTCCTATTTGCCAGCTTCCACGGGACGACATTGCCAAGGTAATAGTATTTGATAGGAAGTTCGAACTAGAACTAGGGGATAAAGCCACGTGGAATCCCACCAAGATTGAGGAATTCCACCAAAATAGAGCTATCGTATGGTACACGGATGGCTCGAAAACCCCTGAGGGAATCGGCGCGGGCATATTTGGCCCACGCACGGATCTCGCTGTACCACTAGGAGCACACCCCAGAATATTCCAGGCTGAGGTAGTAGCTATAAGCATATGCGTAGACATAAACCTGCAACGCGGATATACAAATGAGACCATCACTATACTTAGTGACAGCCAAGCTGCCCTGAAAGACCCATTGGCCCAAAGCCGTTTCTGGCGATAGGGTCCCACTCTATCAAAGAGGGGCTGAGGAATGAAGAGTGCAGAATGAGGGGAAGGTACTGGCAGCAGACGGTCGGGCTGCGCCAGGCAAAGGCCATGATGGGGGACTATAATTCCAAGCGTTATAAAGAATTAATAACCCTGTCCAAGAATAACCTAAAGATAATCACAGGAATACTGACAGGACACTGCAGGCTAAACGCCCACCTGCATAGACTGGGCATTAAGTCCTCTAGCCTATGTCGGTTCTGTGACACCGAGGATGAAACAGCGGAGCACATACTGTGTAGTTGCGATGCTGTGTCGAGGAGTAGACATAAGTACTTAGGCGCACCTACACTGGAGTGCAGGCACGAACCCGATTTAAAGCCGTCCTCCATTCTGGACTTTCTGAGGCGGATCGGGCTGGACAAGGTGCTATGAGTTTATGAGAGTACAATAGACCTTTAAGGTCGCAGTACACTTCCCCAATCACATTATTATTATTAAATTCCTACCGTCATGTACCGATCCCCCCGGTACTACCGTTAAGTATTCCGTCGGGAGGTGGTTTGAGCACAAGTCTCAACGTCAGTTGGTCAGCGTTACTGTACTATTTCAGCTCTTAGCTGGGGATCTTTTGTTAGATTTTTCATTCATCTAGTCTGGAGTATTGATCATATTGATCAAAGAGAGTCGTTCTTGTCCTTCTACCAAATATATGTATATAGATATACATAGCTATATAGGCATGTCCTTACACTACATCTACTCGCTTATTCTGTCTCACTAGCTCTTCTGCATCTAGCCGGTTGGAGTGGCCGTGTTTCCGGCCCGCATCTATAATAATTCAGTACGTTTAGGAGTAATCAATTATACTCACAACATATTCAGTTACAAGGTAATGCAGTGGGGAGGCCGCGTCCCCAATCTGCTCCTTCTGGTTTGTGTCACGTGGACCAGGCGGTTGAAAGGCTGCGATTACCTCGCACGCTGCCATCCATTTTTGTTTACTTCGTAGCATGTGACCAACCAGCGACTAGGGAGTGTAGTCCTCATCGGCTATGCTGCGTAGTTTCTAAAGCTGTACGATCTGGGGCATTCGAAGAACATGTGGTAGACATCTTCCACTGCCTCGCCTCCACAGTGATCGCATACGTTGTTGCTTTCGTGCTTAAACCGATAAAAGTATTCTTTAAAGCATCTGTGGCCGCTTAAGAACTGAGTCAGATAAAAATCTACCTCCCCGTGTGTTCTCCTTACCTATGTTTTAATATCTGGTATACAGCGGTATGTCCAGCGCCCCTTATTCGATAGGTTCCATCTGTTTTGCCAATTTTGAATACTAATCTCGCTTGCTTCGGACCGCGAGTTTCTATCCTCAAACGTTGTGGCTGCTTCCTTTGCCAATATTTCAATTGGCCATAAGCCAGAGATTACCAGTGCGGCATCGTCTGATACCGTTCTAAAAGCGCTACAAACTCGGAGATCACACAAGCGATAGGTCGCCTTCACCCCGCGGAGGTACGACTGATACTCCATGGCGTGCTGCCATACCGGTTCCCCGTAGAGTAGTTTTCTTTTCACTACGCCTGCCAGTAGCTGACGCCGCCCTTGCTTTGGACATCGTGCGTTTAGCATTATCCTCCATAACGATGATATAGTTTTCGCTGCTTTCTCGTTAGCGTATTCTAGACCAATTTGTAAGCCGTTCCCCATGGCTCTTGTTCAGCCTCATCGCAGAGGTTGAAAAAGCATTGTCGTTTGCTATTCGCTATTGCCGCCTTCAAAGCATGACGCGCAGCTTTATAGGCAGCTCTGTACTCTAAGAAGGTTGGCCTATCTCGTGATCTTTGGAAGCGCCGTCTCGCCCGAATACATTCTCTCCTTAGCGTTTGTATGTTTTCATTCCACCAATACGCCGAGCTTTGCTGTTTCCGCATGGTTTTTCTGGTCATCGACGTATCGCCTGCTCCTTTGATGTCAGCCATTACCTTAGTGGCTATAAAGTTCGCGCTGCCTGTATACTCGGATGCTGGCAGCATTGCCTTGAAAACATCGGAGTCGAAGGTGTTGACCTTCCAACCCCAACTCCTCACGGAAGTTCGGTTGGTAGGAGATCTTCCCCCGTCTACTTTGATGCCCACTATGATGGACGAGTGATCGCTTTGAGTATAACACTCACTAATCTTCCACTCGCACATCCTAAACATATTTGCACTTACGAGCGTAATGTCTATTATGGACCCGAAGCCATTCCTGGAAAATGTATGTTGCCCACCTGTATTAAGAACGCTACATCCAAGCAAGCGAACGCTTCGAGAAGAACTCTCCCTTTCGGAGAAGTTCGCTGTGAGCCCCAGTCGACAGCCCATGCGTTAAAGTCGCCAGCTATGTCGAACCGCTGCCTCGTAGTCGCGTCTGTGGCTATCTTACCAACAACTTCTTCAAAAGCTTCTAGCGAGGTGCTAGGTGGTATATAGCAGCTATATACGAAGATATCTCCTATCCTGCCGTACACAAAACCTCTTTCTTTAAGAACGGGCTCTATGTACAACGGGTTTTCTCCGCAGGACCAAATTGCTGCTTTGCCACATAAATCGGGTAGCCAACCCAAGGACTTGTTCCTGTATGGCTCGCTTAATATTGCAACGTCGACTTTTAGTTCCCTTATGGTTTGCGACAATAGGTCTTGTGCAGCTTCGCAGTGGTTGAGATTGAGTTGGATCAATCTCATGACGGTCTGAGTTTCCGGACCGCCTCTCTAAATACCGGGCAGTTGTTTCCCCCGGTACGATGATCAACGCTATTGACTCCTCTTTCAGTGCACAGAACGCACTTTGCCGAATTCGTGCACGTTTTGGCGACGTGTCCCTCGCTTCCGCAATTAAAGCATTTCCCTTTTGCATCCTTTTCGCTGGTGCAGTTCCTCGCGATATGTCCGAAGTCCATGCACCTGTAGCAGCGTTTTGGCTAAATTTTCGCGCGAATACGGCTGAGTTGTAGCCTATTCTAACTTTGCTACTGGCTAGTAGCTTTCTGGCCGCTTCTCCAGGAATCGAGATTGTCGCCGTTAGTGTTCCGCCGTAGGCTTTCCGAATGGATCGTATGTTGGACGGTTGCATTTCAAGAGCTGGGAACTGCGAGTTCAGTGCCTGGCAGACTTCCGTTTCCGTCGTCACCTCATCCATATCCCGGAACTCGCAAAGGGTCTCTTCCGTCAGGAACTTGACTTCGGCTTTGCCAGACAAGGCTTGCCCTACTGCCGCTTGCAGCTTAGCGGTGCTGCCCTCTGCCTGCTTGGTTAGCTGGAACAACAACTCACCTTTCGCGGTCTTACGGATCTTGCGAACCATGGTACTCATCTCTTTAAGAGTCTCCTCGGTTTTTACAGCCTTTAGAATGTCCGCATACGAGCACTCTCCCGTGGATTTAATGACGACGGCGTCGGGTCGGGCAGCTTTGGGCTTCGGGCGTTTTTTCTGGACCGTTTGCCATGCTGCTCCTTGCCCTGGTGGTCCCGCTGTTTTCGAGACCTTGGCTGCTACCACGTCAGAGTACTTAGATGTTGGTTTTTGCGCATCCTTTTGCTTCTTTGGCTCTTTCTGTGGCGAAGGTTAAGCGCGTTGTTGCTGTGGCTGCTGGCTCAGTGACGGTGACGTCTGGGACTGCTTGGAGTCCACTCCCCTTTTCTCTCCCATGAAGGTTTCTGCTGCCTCATCGTACGACACAGAGATCGCCTTTATTAAATCGTTAAGGTTTTGGTTAATGGAACGTTTTCCACTTCCAATAATTTCCTTAAGCTCTCCGATAAGCCTTCCTAGCGACTGAAACGCCTGGTCGTCTTCTTCTCTGCCCTCGAGCACCAGCCCAGACTCCGTCCGCGCGGACATGGGCCTGCCCGAGATTTGAGGAGCTGAACGAGGGGGTGAGTGCCCTAGTCTCGACCGCCTCACGAAGGGGTTACCTACGTCCCCTTCATTCTCCCCGACTAGCGGTACAGGCACCCCTTCCATTTCGGTGACCGCCGCGGTGTCCGCTAGTACCTTGGCGAGTCCCGCAACGATCCTCTTTGTGGTAGTAGACACTCTAAATTTTTATTTGTATTATCTTATTTTATATTGTTTTAATTATTATTAGTTAAATTTTATTTTATTTTTCTTTGAAAGTATTTATTTTATTATTATTTTTATACCCAGCGTACTAGTACTAGTACAAGGGTATTATAACTTTGTTGGGATAACGGTTGGTTGTACAGGTATAAAGGAATCGAGATAGATATAGACTTCCATATATCAAAATGATCAGGATCGAAAAAAAATTTGATTGAGCCATGTCCGTCCGTCTGTCCGTCCGTCTGTCCGTCTGTCCGTTAACACGATAACTTGAGCAAATAACGAGATATCTTCACCAAATTCGGCATGTGTACTTATTTGGGTTCAGAATAGATTGGTATTGAAAATGGGTAAAATCGGACCATAACCACGCCCCTTTTTCGATATCGAAAATTTCGAAAAACGTGTAAACGGGTTAATTCAATATTAGAAGCAGCTACAATGATAAAATTTGCAATATGTATTGATTTAGATGTTCTAAGGCCGATTTTATCAAATTTTTTGAAAAGGGGCGTGGCACCGCCCACATATATTTGAAGAAATTTTCAAATTTTGACTCTTAATAACTTCAGAACAGTTTATGCTAGTATAACGAAATTTTCTAGAGGGCATACTATTGTTGTGTTAAATTCAGATATAGAAAATAAACGAAATCGCTTGGCGACCACGCCTATTTTTTTATTAAAGTTATATTGAAAGGAGGTGGAAATATTGAAAAGTCCATATCTAATTAACTGATACCGCTATAATAATATAATTTGGTACATACATACATTTTCATATTCTTTACATTATTTTTGCAAAATTTTTGAAAGTGGGCGTGGCACCGCCCACTTATGAGTCAAGCAATTTTCAAATTCGACTTCTAATAACTTCAGAACGGTGTGAGATAGGTTTACGAAACAAGGTACAAGGCATGCTATGTTTATGTAGAGTACTACCACAGAAAATAAGAAAAATCGGTGAACGACCACGCCCCTTTTTGGACTAAAGTTCTCTAAACGAGAGTTAGGAAACCGGAATATGCAATATCTGTTTAACTGATAAAGATATAATGCTAAAATTTAGTACACTCATTCCCTTGATGATGTTATTAGTGTTGTTTAAAGGTTTTTTGCTAATATTTTGGAAAATGGGCGTGGCACCGCCCACAAGTGAATAAACAAAATATCAACATTTCACTATTAACAAGCCACTGTGAAAGTATCATAACTATCTGCAATGAAAACTGATCTTCAAATAGGGCAAACAACATAATAAAATCCGTGGGCGTGCCACCACCCACTTTTTTAAAATTATGTAAATATTGATTAATGGACACATATATCCGTATATAAAAAATTTCACAAAATACGTTAAAAGTTATGGGCATGGCACGCCCTCTTTTCCAAAGTTATATATAGGACATGCTATAACCCTTGAAAGGATCGATTGAGTACTTTTGGCTCATGTAAGCGGTTAAAGCTTTATAGGCAAGGGGCTTGGCCGCTCCCACCAACTTCGCTATTGTTTAGGCTCGGAATAGATTGGTTTTTAAAATGGGCGAAATCGGATGAAAACCATGCCCCCTTTCTCTAAAAACTAACGCTGGGTATTTAATGTTCGGTTCACCCGAACTTAGACTTCCTTACTTGTTAGTAGTAAGATTATATTGTTATTAATTGTATTATTATTTGGTTATATTAACTTTTTTGTTTATTTTACTTTAGCTTTGTTTATTTATTTTTCCTCAATTTATTCCCACCCCTAGTGGCCGAAAGACAAATGGGTTGTGTCTTAATTTATTCCCACCCCTAGTGGCCGAAACAAAGGGTTGTGTCTTTGCTACCTTGGCAGCACTGCCAAACGTCAGCTGCCTCGCTGATCTGACCCCATATTTGGGTGACAAGATCAGCTGTATTTGACACTTTGCAAATGTTTAGTTTATATATATACCGTCTCGCTTGTGCAATTCTTCCAATATGCGAAAGCGAAAACAATAGAAAAATTTTTATGAAAATTTGTATTTTATACAAATTTGCTAAAATATTCGCAACCACCGCTTTTCCACGATTGCAAAAACGCTACGGGAACAGAAAAACTTAAGTGGCAATAGTTTTTTGTTAGTGATTTGCGCTCTTTTGTGTTTCTTTTCTTATTTTTTCCAAGGAGCTTCGCTTTTAGCTTCCTTACACTTCACTTCACTCCTCCAACGTCCTATTCTTGTATATTTGTATATTTGTACATATATCCACTACTAGTTATTTCACGAACGACTTCACCGATTTTAATGAAATTTGGTACATACTAAGCTTTGTTTTAAGATATACTTTGGTGTTGCCACTTGGGGTGGTTCACAGGGCTGCCACCTATACCAATTTTTTTTAAATATTAAGCAATATGGGTATCAAATGAAAGGTATTCTAGGGCGTATAAGTAACCAAAATATTTTCGAATAGGATTGCCACCTAGGGTTGCCACCTGAACACATTTTAGTATGCTTCCTTCTAATATTTTCTACTTGGATGTTGGCGCTAAAGGAAGCTCAGAGGGTTGCCACCTTTCCGAATTTTTCTTAAATATTAAGCGATATATGGCAATGTGGATATCAAATGAAAGGGATTTTCGAGTAGTATTGCCACCTAGGGTTGCCACCTGAACGCATTTTATTTATTCCGCCAGATATCGACCACTATCTCGGGAACGGCTAAGCCGATTTCGATGAAATTTGATAGTGGCTGTGGGCCAACCAGAATATTTAATACACAACAGGTGTCGCCAAAGTATGTTAAGTGACTTTTTGTGGTTAGTGTTCGATATTTTGGAAATTTGTACTCTTGGTAAGTAAGACGTATATTGTTTTTATACTTTTGTGCGGTACTTAATATGGAAAAATGTCTATTATAAGTATGTAAATATGTTCTAATTTATGTAACTGGTGATCGGAACTTCGATAAAATAGGGAAGACTGTATATAGTATATAATTTTTGTGGCTTTTCTACCGACTACGGTTTACCCTGAAATATTCCGTTTCCGATATAGAAAAATGTCTCCTTTTTTAATTTTAACAAAAATATGTACCTTGTTAGCAAGTACAAAAGGAGGTTTTGCTTTTGGTTACTATTGTTTTTGTAACACCAAAATTTTGTGCTAAATATTTTGTATAATGTTGGAAGTTTTTCAACTCACCGCCCTTTTTTTAAGGGGAAAGGGGGGTTGTACTTATCCCCTTTCTTGTATTTTTGGTGTTTGTGCAGTTTTGTTAAATTAGCTTTGTAGTTGTTCGCGCACGAATTTGGAGAGTTAGTGGACTGTATTTTTTTTTGCTTGATATGTAATTGCCGTGTTGTTAACCGGCGCGCCCGAATTTTAATTTCTAGTTTTTCTATGTAAGTATATTTTTATGTTTAGTTGGTTTTTTTTTGTTTTTTTTTTCGTCACCCTAGTGTGTGTGCTTGTTTTTTGCACTTTTATGTTTAAGGGCATATACAATTCGGGACACTTCACTGCATTTAAATTTTTCTTTTTATATATTTTTATTTTTATTTTCCACTGTCCATAGGTGCCTGACTTTGAGGCGATGTAGGACCATATATAATTTAGGGCTCTGCGCTTCACTCACCTTCGCACTCACTACCGAACTTTCAATAAAAATGTAAAGATTTATGCGTTTTAAAAATTGGTAAATATATTTATTCGTTTGGCTCAGGCGATATGCGAACGTTTTGCACAGAAATTTACGAATTGTAATATTTGTTTACAATATGTGTGTGTTTGGTGTTGACAAATTATATGTGCGTGACTGTGTAAGTGTGTGTGTGTGGTGTGGTGAATGTCGGCGGCAGGGTTGTACCCGCCAGTGTTGTGGCTAATGTAGCCAACAAAAACAGATAACTCACCAAAAACAAATCCAACATGCACGACCTATGTGGGTTATATACACAGGATACTAAAACCTTGCTTGCACCATCAGATATTTCAGTTATTAGATACTCCGTTTCTGAGTTAACCGACCCCGCCAGCAGCTTTATTTTTTGGTTAGACCGGTAGTATATCGCAACTCCTCCACCTTTTTTTGGTTTTTCTGTCATTCCTTACCACATTATAATTGGCTATTTCATAGTAGAAGTCAGAAACATCAGGACAGAACCAAGTCTCAGTGACACATATCACATCAACAGCTGAATCAACAAAGATATTCCTTACATAGTCTAGTTTATCTGCATTCAAACTGCGCGCATTAAAATGCACAACGTTCATTCCCTTATTTTGCTTGCACAGAATATCAACAAGCAATTTATGATTTTTATTAACGCCGAGGTCATTTTCAATATTTTGGTTTAAACCAACCATGACGAGCCAAAACAGAGAGACTACGCAACATTAATTCATTGAAATTGAATTTCATAGATGTACTGCTGTAACACCAGTTTGTGATGGTTGAGTTAGAGGTATAAGAATAAAGAAAAGAAGAGCAGAATAAAGAGTAGTAATTGAATAAAAGAGTAGTAACTGTAGTAGATTAGGTTACGGTAAAAAATATTATACGTGAAATAAATTAGTCACAATTTGGCTGCGGCGCGATCAACATCATCCTTGCATTCTACTCTTATTGCATCACCCTGCAATTCAGCTCGAACATATAATACTCGCCTTACTGAAAACGCCTCCACAAGTTGTTTTTGTCTCTTCAGCTGCAAAGCATAGAAAAGAAGTTCCCGACGGCTCTTAGTAAGGCATTCATTAATATATATGCATTGATCGGATTCATAACCAATTTCATTAAGAGCAACTCACCTACTCTTCGTTTTATGAAATTTGCAGAGTGCTCGGAGTAGAAGAGAACGATCATTTGGCGAAGAGAGCTTAATGATAACAGGCGCATTGATATTACCATTATTCTTTTGCTATCATTACTTTTTCGCTTGACACGAAATGCAGTACTAATAGGAGATAGATTCACCTGTACCACCCGGCAAATATCACCAAATACTTCAACCAAATTCTCTTCTTTCTTGTAAGGTATGCGATTGATAACGACATCACCAGCCACCCTCGCATTCTCACATTCGTTGAGGCATTCTTTTAATATATATACCTCATTGCGCAGCTCACCAAAAATTGTGTTCTCTTGTTCTACCTTCTCCAGTCTGCCTTCAAACGCACAAATGCATTCCTTAATTTTTGTTATTTCACGAGCCACTGCATTAATTTTCTGCATAATTCGGCTCTCAGTTTCACTCACGACAACTCTTACAGCACTCTCAATTTGCGCTCCGAGTTGACTCCACACAGGTATAGACATTGTTGGTGTCTCCATCGGAGATTGGCGGGTCGATTTACCTACACGGCCTGTCATTTTCAATAATATTGTAGCAGGCAACAACAAACAAAATGCAAAAGGCAAAACGACGGCCGAAAACAGCACACTTAATATACAAGCTCGGTGGGAGCACAACAACAACAACAGCAAGAGCAATGACAGCACGGATCAAACAGTAACTTTGTTTCGTTGCTTTCAATATTTTTATTTGCTTGTTTATTTATATAAGTATGTATAAGCACTTATGTACTTACTTGTTTATAACACTTTAATTTTTTGTTCTATAATTTTTCTTGTGCGATTAGAATATTAAAACAAAATTTATGATCACAATCGATTTTCACTTTAGTTAATGTCAGTGTCTTATTAATTAAACTTCAATTTCTGATTTTATTTCAACGTTTAATAACTATAATAGCTAGGTGCTGTTCTAAACACGTCTGCACCGTTTGACTAATTTTCATATATTAATATAAATATGTGTGCCGAATTTCATTTTGCTATCTTGAGCGGTTTTTGATTTATGATTAATAATATTTCCAAATTTGACTTAATCAAAAGTAGGCGGTACCACGCCCCTTTTTAAAAATTTCTTCAAAAATGGATTTGTTGCCTTAACGCCTTATTTGTTTATGTGTTTAAGCCATTTAGACAATCAAATCTTACAGGCTAAGTAGAAATTATAAAGTTAGAGTAGGTACATTAAAAATAAGTCTGAATGACTTATAGTAGTTAAGAAGCGACATTAAAAATAAGTCTGAATGACTTATAGTAGTTAAGAAGCGACTTTTTGAACATGAAAAATCTATTTCCAAATACATAATTAGAAATTTTATTAAACTCAATCAATGATCTAGTTATTGGACCGTTTATAGCATAAAGTGCTTTGAAAAGAATATTTATGAAGATCCTCTCAAGGAGCACTGGGCAGTCAGTAGTGCCAGGCAAAACGTCAAAAATAAACGAAAGCGATAAAATTACCCTCCTATTCTGCAGTGACTTTAGGTTGATCAATAGGCATCTCGCTTCAGAAAACCGTAAGGTGCGCAAAGCGAAATATAAAAATACTCTCTGGATCCCCTCAATTCTTGCGATATGGCAGTGAGAATAAGGCGACCAAATGAGGCAAGCGTACTCGAGTTTGGAACGTAAAAATGCAGAAAATAAGAGTTTTAGCGAGTAGGGATCCGTAAACTCCGAGCTATGACGCCTAACAAATGCAAGCATGGCGTATGACTTCGAGATACACAGATTAATATGACTTGCGAAAGTAAATTTGGAGTCAAAAACTACACCCAGGTCTTTCAATTGACTAACACGCAACAGGGGCGAATTACATACAGGTGTATTATATACTGAATAATCACTCTTTTTGTATTTTCTAAAATATTATATGTATGGAAAGTGGGCGTGGCTTTTAACCGATTTTGCCTATTTTAAATAGCGCTCCGAGATAAGTGAAAAGGAACCTGCATACCAAATTTCATTGAGATATCTCAAGATTTACTCAAGCTATCGTGTTCACAGACGGACGGACAGACGGACGGACATGGCTCAATCAATTTCTCTTTTCCTCCTGAGCATTTTCATATATATAAGTCAATATCTATCTCGATTCGTTTATGCCGTTACATACTACCGTTAGGCGAATGAAGTTAATATACCTTGTGTGCGAAGCACTACTAGGTATAAAAAGGCAATAGGGTGTTAACTACTTGGCCGTAAATCTTGCGTGTTTGTTATTCGATTTGCGTAATTTTTTGCAGGAGTGTACTACATGCTATTGGGAAGCATCTTACTAACTTTCACTGAAATACCTAATTCCAATTGCAAGCAATCGCTTTTGAAAATAACAGACCTTTTTTGCTGAAAGGTGGGCGACGCCACGCCTACTTCAACAAAATCCACAAAATTTTTTTACAGCTTAGTTTTTCCTAAAAAGCCTATTAGTTGTGTAAAATCTTATTTATATAACTAATACAATTATGGAAATACCGCGATTTTAATTTCACAAAGAAATTTTTCAGAACTGTGTTCGAAAAGTGGGCGTGTCCGTTAACGAATTTGGTTTATTTTTACTGCAAAGAGTAAGCTTTATATGTTGAACTATTTCTCCAAATATCGTTTCAATAAATCAATTTTTACCGGAGTTATGGCATGAAAAGTTGTGTGGAATAATCCACCATTCGACCTTCTTTGACCGCGAACACTTAAGAGGTGAAATAGAAATGATTTACACGTAGTATAGGTAAAGTTATTACATATTATATATATCTATGATCCTTTTCAAAATCTTTCGTATAAAATTGGGAGTGAACCTTACCCGAGTTCGCTAATTTTTTTTCGGAATATTGCCGGTATAAATTAAATTTGTATGCTGAATTTCATTTTGCTATCTTGAGCGGTTTTTGATTTATGATTAATAATATTTCCGAATTTGGGCGGTACCACGCCCCTTTTTAAAAATTTATTTGTTGCCTTAACGCTAAAGTACACACCAAATTTTATCGCTATAGGTGTATTATGTACTGAATAATCACTCTTTTTGTAATTTCGAAAATATTATATATATGGAAAGTGAGCGTGGCTTGCAACCGATTTTGCCTATTTTCAATAGAGCTCCGAGATAAGTGAAATGGAACCTGCATACCAAATTCCATTGAGATAAAAAAATATACATATAAAAGTTATATACACATATAAGTGGTATACCGAAAAATACTTACCTGCGGAAAAATTAAAAACAAAGTGGTACTTATACAATTTAAAAAAAAAAAATTAAGTCTATAAAAAAGAAACATACTTACCCGGTATGCGCGCGCTAAAGAAACAGAAATTAGTGCAAATAAACTTTAAACAACTAAACAATAAGTGCAAATTAAAACATATAAAAAATTTGGTGGAATGCAAAACAATATACCTTGTTGAAAATCAAAGTGTTGCAAAAATTAGTTTCAAAGAAATTAAAATTAAAAACAAAATACCGGAAATTTGTTGAAAGGAAAAAAAGTGCTGAAAAGAGGAAAATATAAAGTTAGTTAAAAACAAGTAAGGAAAGGGCTGTCTTCGGCTGTGCCGAAGGCTTTATACCTTTCATGAATACGCACAACTTTTCTAAGTGTCCGATCCTTACTTACAATTACTTACAAACTCTCCAAAACTGTTAATTTAAAAATACATGGCCAAACCACACTTATCGGAGCAATCGGTAATATGGGAGCTATATGTTATGTAAGTCCGATCTGTATGATTTTCACTACACACATCACATATATACTAAGTACCAAACCTGCAAAATTTTACGTTTCTAGCTTTCTATTTGCAACATTTGTAGCCCAAACCCCATTTATCGAAACTATCGATTATATGGGAGCTACATGTTATGTTGATCCGATCTAGGTGATTTTCACTACACATATTACGCATATAATATGTACGAAACCTGCGAAATTTCGCTCTAATAGCTTTTTAATTGCAAGAGTTATAGGCCAAAACCCATTTATCGGAACAATCGATTGTATGGGAGCTATGCGTTGTATCGGTCCGATCTTGCTGGTTCCGACAAATGATTAATCCTATGCAAAATGGCGCCTGCTTGCAAAATTTCATCGAGATATCTCCAAAACTGAGGGACTAGTTTGCGTTCAAACAGACGGACGGACAGACGGACGGACGGACGGACGGACAGACGGACAGACGGACATGGCTAAATCAACTCAGATCGTCGCCCTGATCATTTCGGTATACTTAATGGTGGGTCTATCTCTTCTTCTTCTCACACTTACAAACATCGGACCAAAGTTATAATACCATTTCATGTTCATGAAAGGTATAATAAAGTCCCAAAAAAAAGTAGTGAGAATCTATATATTAATAGGCTAACATTTTTTCCATACAATCAATTGCCAGAGTGTATCTCATAAAACAATGCATAACTCCAATTATTATATATTTTGATATGTTTTCATGGGCCAGGAGCTTTGCATAGGCTCAAGAAATGCTTCATTAATTTGTAATAATTCATCAAAGTTTTCAACAAAACCCAAAGCTGTTAACTACAGTATCTGACTTTTTTGTTGTATATACAGCAGCGGCGCAGGTAGTGAGCGTGCCGGATATGATGCGTGCGTTCGTAGGTTCAAGGACGTGTTCAGGGCAGGTTAAGTTTTTTTTTTTTTACTAAATTGAATTTGCCTTAACAATACGAAAACTTTTTATTATATATTTTTTTTTAAATTTACTATATTTGTAATCCAATATTTTTCTGTTTATTATGTTTATGACATCTATCTTGGAGTGAAAATCCCAAATTTTTAGAAAAAATATAAAAAATTATTCCAATTTATCAATATTAATCAATTTATATTTTTTAAGGAATATATCATATTTAAAATGAAAAAGTAAAAACACAGTTTGTAGCTTCTTGAATTTTATATTTACGAAATAATTAGAAATCGCGTTAATTTTCCTAAAGACATCAACTTTTTTCTTCCTAAAAATTTTTATTTGTAAAAGAGTCGACATATAACCCAATATTTCAATATTTTTCTGTTTATGACATCCATCTTCGTGTGAAAAAACCAATTTTTTTGAAAAAAAAAGCTAAAAAATTATTTCAATTTATCAATATATATTTTTTAAGAAATATATCATATTTAATATACAAAAAGTAAAAACGCAGTTTGTAGTTCTTCAATTTTATATTCACGAAATAGTTTGAAATTGCGTTAATTTTCCTAAAGACATCAACTATTTTCTTCCTAAAAATTTTCATTTGTAAAAGAGTCGACATATAACCGGAATCCTTACATATTTAGGCTAAATAAGGCCAGTTAGGTTATGTGTTTTCAATATTTCCGAGTTGAATTTGGCGAAAAAAACCAGAAAACCATCATATGTCTAAGTTGTAATATTCTTCCGCTATACGGACTTCAAAAAATCTACAACTAAAAGAAAAATTGAGAAAACTGTCTGTATACCAAAAAAAAAAAACACAATTTGGAAACCGGCTAATGTTAAGAAGTTAACGGAATCTCAAAATGAACTTTCATTCGTTTCAATCCATATGGCCAATTTTGTTCGATATGGCATCATTCTATGTCACCATTATATATATTACTAGCAGGGAACCCGGCGTTGCTCGGGATGTAAGTAGTTCATAAAATTCTGATACCCTCACTTGAGAGGACAATTTACAGGCGGAGAAGGTTCAGAACAATATTTTTTTCCCACATTCTATCCCGTTTATGTCTACGGCAACCAACTAAAGTAAAGGCGTTTTTTAATAGTCTAACTTAGACATTTTGTCATCTCCTTTCCATTTGACTTTTTAGTTGTGCCTAAACATTTCCCAAGTCATCCCCAGTCATTTTGTCAAAGAAATTAACAAAATATACAGAGTTTTATTATAGTATAGATAAACCCCAATATCGAAAAGTGAAAGAAAAATAAAAGCTGTTGCCATGCCTTTCGTCAGCTAGTATGTATTTAACCCAGATAACCCTAATGTCCTAAATGTAGGACACCAATTTCATGTTGAGTCACGCACGCGCTCGATGGCCAGGAAATAACGGGAATGTATTTTTGCATGCAGTAGAAATTGCGCAACAGCGTTAGTAAGTGTTTACAGTCCGTCAGTGAGAGAAGTGCTCGTTGTCTCATTCAGAAAATTACTAATTTTGAAAAATGCAAAATTATACCATACGATTTCAAAAGTGAGTTAAACTTTATATGATAAAAGTTAACAAATATATTTTTTTTATTAAAAAATTATAAAGAAATAAATGAGGTTTCAAATGTGTAAAATTATAGTAAAATACATTGAAAATTAGTTAGTAGTAAAAGTGAACAAATGTTAGTGTCCTACATATAGGACATTAGGAAGATAGGTGTCTACAAGAATTTTTTTTTGCAGGGGTCTCTCGCTTCATGAGGTTCTTGTTTTGTTGGAAGATGGTGAAGAAAACACTGGCAACATCGATGAAGTGGTTTTGTTTCCTCCAGTTAATGCAAACGGCAATATTACTGACGAAGATTCTGGTCCTGAGGAAGATTTTGACGTAAATAATTTTCCATCTGCCCAACTGCAAGCGCCAACTACATCGCGAACGGGGCGGAAGTTTTGACCAACTGAGCTTTAGGCGTGCGGTGGTTACCATGCTGCTGACTACCCATCGAAAGCAACCAACCTACCAAAAAGGCCATGCAAGTTGCTCCAAAGAAGTCGAGATTCGCTATGACCGTATGGATCATCTTGTAGAGCCACAGGAAAAACAAACCCCTTGTGGATATTGCCATCAGAAAACCACTACAAGATGTGTAAAATGCAATATTGGAGTACATACAAAGTGTTTTGTAAAGTTCCATTCCAATAAATAAAAATATGTTTTTATCCCTTATATTCCTAATGTCCTATATATAGGACACCTCTAAAATAATAAAAAAAATATAAAATTTTTTTAAAAAAGTATCAGAGTCTTAATAATGATAGTTTTCATGTATGAGGACAGAATATTTATGTTTTTCAAAAACTCTTATTGAACTAAGAAAAATAAAAATAAAAACCTATTTCAAAGGTATTTTATTTCGGTACTCACAAAAAAAAAGTAAATGAGTAATAGGGCAACATATGCGAATCCATACAAAAAAAAAATGTAGTACAATTTGAACGAAAAAAGTACGATTTTTGAGTGGATTTAGTACAATTCATGAAATGTCATTTCCCAACCCTGCCTTCAACCATTTTTGGGTAAATGCGCGAAATACTCATACATAAATTTTGAGTTACTGGATGTATTGAGTGTTTTAATTGTAGCTTTTTATACTCTCACTGCTTGCAGCGAAGTTAAGCAATCGTAGCTACAATAAAAACGCTCAAATTGCGTGCATATAGTCGAATTGAGCAACAGCCCTGTAGGATTTCGGAGTAGACTAAGTCCACACCACAAACCACACTGTAGAGGTTTGTAAGTAGTCCAAAGCACATATAAAATTCTATTTACGTTTAACATTGTATGGCCTAGGCAAGGACCAATTGCCCCCTACTGCATTACATTGTAACCAAAATTAGGTCAAATGGCACTTTGTGCTTTACAATCGGAGTATACTTTATATACTTAAAACCATAAACACGAGAAAAAAATCACCTTCTGAGCATTACATTTGAGGTACTTTTGGTACAATTCATCTCCGTTGCATTACATTCGGATTACTTTTTGGTCAATCCACCTACTTTTAATTACATTGCATATATTTTTTGGACCATCCTTGGTATAGATACAAAGCTACTATACCTATGATAGTCGGTTTTGGGCGACTGGACCAATCTTTCCTTCAGGGAGTTGAGCGTCTGCTTGTTTGTGTGAATATGTTGTGTGCCACCCTACATTCACATGCATTGTTATCAGTATACGGTGGCGCTCATATTTTTGTTGCTGTGCTAGCTGAGTACAAAAATAGAGTAAATAGAGAGCAATATGTGGTCTGTTGATGCTCTCTAAGCAGAAACGACTGAATGGTAAAGCGTCCAAGCAAAGATGGGACAAAAGGACAGTAGGCTGTCCCAATTTCTTTTATTAAACTTTTATAATATTTTTCATCGATACCACGAGCTGTATACCTGCAAAAGTGGTCCATCAACAACAACAAATAACGCAACAACAGCAACATCAACTACAAAGCACTAAGCAACACCAACAACAACATCACAACAAGAGGAAAATACACTGAGCAATCACCAGCACGGAATATTCACAACAACACAAAGTGAGTACACTCCACATAAGATTACTCTACGTATATTGATAAATATACAAGTGCAGCAAGTCAACTCAACCCCCTTCGCGGGACAATGTTTCAAACCATTTTTTTACCCGCAATTCCTAATAAGGTACAGTCACAGCAAAATCAATTACTTCGTACACATGTACATTTTTATGTAGCTCAGAAACCAAGCGGTATTTTTTGCGGATAGCTTCCCATAGCGGGACTCTGAAAAAGCTGTACTTACATATATCCGTATATTAATATGTATATTTTCGCACACTTACATATAAATATACCTGAACTCTCTCACCCAATATTATTTGCTGCAAAATATATATTTACGTGCACACATTGATATTTAAAATACTCAAAAGTGTCCCTACATATATACACTAATTCATCGGCAGCAACACCACTGTAGAAGACAAAATTGATTCGCACGTTTATACATTGGTTTATTGAATACATTAATAAAGTTACATTAAGCTGATTAAAATACATTGTTACAAATTCGCCGTGATTTCGCGGGTTGATTTGCTTGCTTGTGCCACTTAGACCGCGTTAATAACGGAGGCAGATACTCGTGGATCCAGCGCTTCCACAGCCGATTTTTTAAGTTTTGAGCAATCTTCCACTGCTTTCTCAAACATATATTTTCATCAGTGTCACATGGCGTTTGCGTGGAGTTACAGCATCCCCATATAAAGTGGTTAGGCGTCAACGGTTCAGGACTTTGCGGTGATAGTAGTATGTCTGTTAGCGGCCGACCGTTTACTATGTTCTCTGCTTCGATAACCACGCGAAATGTTTCTAATCGCGGAGCTTCTTCCCTCAATACTCTATGCAAGATTCATTTTACACTGGATCCCAGCAACCACCTTCTGCTGGATTAGCCGGACAACTAAATCTCCATTCGATTTTGTCCTTTGACGCCTCGCTCATGACAGTTTCTTCCCTTTTCATTTCGTGCTGCGCTCCTATGAAATTTGTGCAATTATCACTTCTAATGCGGACTGGCACTCCTCGACGAATGGCAAAGTTACGCAGGCGTCGGTTGACAAATCAGTGGCCAAGTGGATGGCTCTGGTGAAATACACTTGTGAAAATGCGCAATATGATACCGAATGAATTAAAAATTACAGTGTTTGTTTACTCTTTCTTTATTTTCATCGTATATAATGTTTTACAAAATTAAATACATACTAAAAAGATACCCTTTTCACAAAAGTCAAAATAATTTTACAAAGAAAAATTTTTTCGAGAAAAATGGAAGAATTAAATTCAAATTTTGACTCTGCGATGTTTTAGTAAAGACCATTTTTGAACAACTTCACAAAGGTCAATTTCATCTACTTTATCTTTTGAAGAGAAGAGCAACATCAACGAATTTAAACGATCATCTCCCATTGTTGTGTGCAAATGGTCGAAAACTATTTTCAATTTACTGAAGGAACGTTCACACGATGCTGACGTGACAGGAGCAGTCAAAATATAACGAACCAGTTTATATGCTAAGGGAGTAACTCGTTTTAACTTGAATGCCACCGTGGAAATATCTTCGAATGATTTACAACCTTGACATGAGTCAAAAAGAATTTGTAACTCACAAAGCAAACATTCGACTTCTTCCTTGAAAAATTCGGGTTCCAATTGTACAATAGAGTTTATCAAATCAATCGTAACATTATTTCTGTCTAGTGGAATTCTAAACATTTCCTGAATTTGTTTGAACGTTGACAAACTTTCTTGTAACTTTTCTTGGATGCAACTTGTAAAAACTTGAAGAACAATTTTGAATTCTTTTCTATAAAATGTTTCAAAATCGAAATTCATTTCGTGCTGCGCTCCTATGAAATGTGTGCAATTATCACTTCTAATGCGGACTGGCACTCCTCGACGAATGGCAAAGTTACGCAGGCGTCGGTTGACAAATCAGTGGCCAAGTGGATGGCTCTGGTGAAATACACTTGTGAAAATGCGCAATATGATACCGAATGAATTAAAAATTACAGTGTTTGTTTACTCTTTCTTTATTTTCGTCGTATATAATGTTTTACAAAATTAAATACATACTAAAAAGATACCCTTTTCACAAAAGTCAAAATAATTTTACAAAGAAAAATTTTTTCGAGAAAAATGGAAGAATTAAATTCAAATTTTGACTCTGCGATGTTTTAGTAAAGACCATTTTTGAACAACTTCACAAAGGTCAATTTCATCTACTTTATCTTTTGAAGAGAAGAGCAACATCAACGAATTTAAACGATCATCTCCCATTGTTGTGTGCAAATGGTCGAAAACTATTTTCAATTTACTGAAGGAACGTTCACACGATGCTGACGTGACAGGAGCAGTCAAAATATAACGAACCAGTTTATATGCTAAGGGAGTAACTCGTTTTAACTTGAATGCCACCGTGGAAATATCTTCGAATGATTTACAACCTTGACATGAGTCAAAAAGAATTTGTAACTCACAAAGCAAACATTCGACTTCTTCCTTGAAAAATTCGGGTTCCAATTGTACAATAGAGTTTATCAAATCAATCGTAACATTATTTCTGTCTAGTGGAATTCTAAACATTTCCTGGATTTGTTTGAACGTTGACAAACTTTCTTGTAACTTTTCTTGGATGCAACTTGTAAAACCTTGAAGAACAATTTTGAATTCTTTTCTATAAAATGTTTCAAAATCGAAAATTGTAGCAGATTCCGGATTTTCGTCAATTTTTTTTGGCACTCGTCGCGTTCTGTGATGCTTTGAAAAGTCGTTTTCGGGGCTTATCTCCCACTTCCGAGCAAAGGAAACCGAGCTCGCAATCAAATCGTTTATTTGAATATCATCGTTCATTTGTTGAAATGACTCTGATGTGCTTTGAATCAACAATAAAGCATCCATGATGTTTAGTTCTTCAGCTTCCAAATTTTCTGTCAAATTTTTAACTTTGAACATTATATTTTTGCAAAAAAATAAAGAGCTTATAAAATCGAAATCCAAAATTTTTTTAACAAGCCTGAAGCTTGTGTACGTGAATTGCTGTCAAAATTTTCGGAATCTTTCTTTATAGTTTCAAGAGCATGAATGATGCCTTCGAAAGAAATCCATACAGCTTTGACTGTTTCTGCCCGAGCAGTCCATCGTGTTTTTGACAAATTCTTCAACTGCAATGAATTTTCAATATTACGTAACTCTTCACGCAAACTCAAGAAACGTTTCGTACTTCCAGAAAAAAAAAACACACAAAGCTTCTAAAACATTAAAAAATTCTTTAATCAAACAGCTTGCATTGCATGAAGCTTCAACAAAAATGTTGATTCTATGAGCATGACATGGAATATAGGGAATACGTTTTTCACATTTTTCCGCTAATTTTTGCTGCGTGCCTTTAAACTTTCCAGACATGTTTTTTGCAAAATCATTAGATTGGAAAACAATGTTTTTTATGGAAATTCCCATCGACTAAAGAGCTGTTACAATTTTTCCAGCTAGCTCTTCTCCTGATTTTTTAGTCAGGACGATATCCATCTTCAAAAGCCGTTCAACAGGTACAATTCCTTCATTTGTTTGATGCGCATACCGAATATTTACAGCTAATCGATCTTGATGTGACAGGTCTGGAGTAGTATCAGCCATGACAGAAAATATCCCCGCTTGGTTAACTTCGCTGACGATGGCCTTTTCAGTTTCATTCCCTAATAAATCGATGAATTCATTTTGAGTCACGGGACTGAGGTAAGTAACATGATGTGGTCTTTCGGAGGTTTCGTCATTGTTTACTGGTGAATCTTTGTGACCACGTAAAGCGAGACCTTGCCTTCCCAGAGTCCTCGCAACATCGAATAAAACCCGTAAAACCCTTGAATGATACTCTTTTTCTTGTACTTCTTTAATCTTGTTGTCCCTGATGGATCTATCTATTAATATATCAACATGGGCCCCTTCGTTGATAAAATTGGAGTAATCATATAGAGCTGCCTTGTGAGATTCGGAAGTGAAGTGCTGAAGTAGTTTGCCTTTTTTCTCTCGACCACGGCTCTTAATTTTATGCCACTCGCGGACTCCTACTGATACCCATTCTGAACTAGCGAAACATCTTCCTGGCCCTTCAGGAAATAAAATGCAAGCAAAACAAAAAGCTGCATCTTTATGGGGACTATATTCCAAACAAGAAAATTCTCCATACCAAGCTGGATTAAATCGACGATGTTTGTTCGTGGGAATATTTGTATTGATCGGATAAATGTCAAGTTTAGGTTGATACGGACCGAGGGAACACAAATATTTACGTTCATTACTGGATGATATTTTATTTCGTCGACCGGGGTCATGATCGATTAGAACGTCATTCCCAATAGCCATATTAAAATTGGTAGACTACAGTTTTTCACATTCTTTTTTAGCAAATAACAATAGCTCACCACTTTCTTGGTGAATGTTTGTTAAACAGTCGATCACATCGACGAACAATGCTTTTAAATTCGGCACTGCCTCGTTTTTTACTCTATTTAAAACGTCATTCGCTCGTTCGAAATTCTTCAGGAATTCAGCAACCTTGCCGGAAATTTCTACCCAATTGCAATAGATCTCATCTTGTTCTGATGGTAATGTTGATGACAGTTCTAGTGTTACTTTTGGCGACATTGCTGATTGTAAATGATACAAGTTGATTGATATTCGTCTGCAGCGAAGGAACTTGATTTATGACGGTGGAGCGTTCAGTGGTTTGAAGTGTACCTTTAGAATGGGATTCTGAGGTATTTTCTTGTGTGCAAAAATGAATGGGAGCAACATTCTTCGCTTTCGGCGATGGAGTTGAAGTATGTCCAAACGACGATACCTGACGTTCTCGTTTGGAAGCCTCAAATGGATTTAGTGGAGCTCCGACACATTTGACTCTGACGTTTTGACCATTATGTTGTTTTTTTTCGTGTCGAATTGACTACCGCATTCTTCGCATTCTACTTTCATTCTCTTCCGCGCCGTTTGCTTGAACATTTTAATAAAATCTGCAAAAATATATATATACCGGGTAGAAAATCTACTAAAGTTAGCCTAGGGCCGTGTCGAATATTTTTGGACAAAGAATCTCAAAAAAATGTTTCGAGTCCTAACCGCAATTTTGATGTAACCAACATAATTATGAAAATCCCTTTTTTGACAGATATTGGTAATTCTGTTTGATTTAAACTATCTCACAAAATTTCACAACCGTAATAAGTTCCTTTACAAAGCCAAACCACAAGCAATTTTGATGTGAGTGTCATTTTGTATCAAATAAAAAAAAATTTAATCTATAGTACATTTACACTGCACCAAATTTGGCGCTTTTTTCCATACAAGTCTCATTTTCCAAATTTGGAGTTCAATCACATTTGACCTCATTTCACCAAATTTGCCGAACAATACAATCCACAGTTCATCCAAATAGCAATTGGTGCAGTGTTAATGTATTATTAAAAACGTTCGCTTGTAAAATTAAATTTTTTTTTTTGGTTACACTGTTGCTGTTAGTGCTCGATTTAATTGAAATCTATTTTTCAAGTGTAAAATCGGCAAGGAATGACAGTAGGTATATGGGGTGAAATTCGTGAATCGTGCCACTGTATTTTCGTCTTTTTTTGGGCAAGCTTGTTTTCATTCAATTATAACTCACGTAATACGCATAAAAAGATATGCAATTAACTCTTTCCGTTCTTTCTGAAAATAAATACTTTCACTCTCACCAAATTTCATTCAATTCGATGTGATGAAGTTTTCAGGTGGCACGGTTGACGTACTTTGCCCCATATAAATGTGGATATTTTTACCTTATCACCACTTTACCACTGAATTCCAAACAACTTTTGACTTTTAAAGTACAAATAGAAAGAGGCTAATCTTAAGTTATTTAGTTCACTTGTTAAAATTAGAATTTAAGCTAATTAATACTGCCGACGCGGTATGGGAAACTAAAACTATTTGAATTTGACGGTTAGCTTCGTAGCGACGCGAAAGGGTTGCGCAATCGATCAATCAGCGATGTAATTCTTCGGACGTTAATTAAAAGCGTAGCTGGTTGTTAAATGTAAAGTGCGACAAACAGGTGTCGCCGCGTTACCATCTACAGTCGACTCGCTAATATTGTCCTACATAAATGTTATACGTCGAGAATTCAAATGGCTTGGAGTTTATATTTCAATGATTTACTTATGATATCTGATTTGGTGTATACCAATTTTTTTCCGGCATCGCACTCTCAAAAATGCCGACTACATATAAGAAATTTAGTCAAAAATGCCGACTATTCAAAAATGCCGACTACAAGTAAGAAATTTAGTCAAAAATGCCGACTACATGTAAGAAATATAGTCAAAAATGCCGACTACATATAAGAAATTTAGTCAAATATGCCGACTAGTCAAAAAAGCCGACTACAAGTAAGAAATTTAGTCAAAAATGCCGACTACATGTAAGAAATATAGTCAAAAATGCCGACTACATATAAGAAATTTAGTCAAAAATGCCGACTAGTCAAAAAAGACGACTACATGTAAGAAATTTAGTCAAAAATGCCGACTACATGTAAGAAATATAGTCAAAAATGCCGACTACATATAAGAAATTTAGTCAAAAATGCCGACTACATGTAAGAAATATAGTCAAAAATGCCGACTACATATAAGAAATTTAGTCAAAAATGCCGACTACTCAAAAATGCCGACTGCATGTAAGAAATTTAGTCAAAAATGCCGACTACATATAAGAACTTACCGACTTCAAAAAACCTGGGGGGTGGGCCCCCCCCCCCCGCTGTCGACGCCCCTGCTCTGGTGGTTAAACACGTAAATATGGCTATCAAAAGTTTTTCACGGCGGCGACCCACGGCGACATGAAGTGGACCGCAATAGTCAATTCCGGCATACGAAAATGGGCGTAAGTATGGTGTTACACGGTCAGGTGGAAGCTGACCCCTTGTTCGAACACAAACTGGACATTGTTTCTCTACACACCTAAGTAAGGCATGCCCGTGCGGAACCCAAAATCGCTGACGTATTTCATTGATGGTTAATTTACTATTTTGGTGGTGATTCCTTTGATGGAAGTAGTCCACCACGATAAATGATAGATGAACAAAAGAAAAACAATGAAACAATAATAAGTGTGAATTCCGAAGGCGACAAGGATAAGCTAAGAGATACGTTAGCTGAGAAGTTAGATAAAAATATTTATAATATAGCCGAGCCGAAAGTTTACTTGCCAAGAATGAAACAATAATAAGTGCGAATTCCGAAGGCGACAAGGATAATCTAAGAGATACGTTAGCTGAGAAGTTAGATAAAAATATTCATAATATAGCCGAGCCGAAAGTTTACTTGCCAAGGATTATGGTGACGAATATTAGTGCAGAACATACTGAAGAGGAAATCGTTAGTAGATTAGTCGCACAAAATGAGATACTAAAAGATGCTAAGGTAAAATGCGTTAGACTTATTAAGTCGAAAAAAGAAAATAGGGCTTCTTATGTTAATGCAGTCTTAGAAATTGAGCATAAATTGTACGAAGATGTCTTAAAAAGTAACAAACTTAATGTAGGATGGGATCGCTGTCCAGTTTTCGAGGGTCAGTCTGTTAGAAGGTGCTTTAAATGTCTAGGGTTTAATCATATTGCGATTAATTGCACTCTAAAACAAAGATGTAGTAAATGCATGGGGGAACATAAATTTCAACACTGTACAGAAAGTATAACCCTAGATAAATGTGGAAATTGCATAGATGCAAACAAGCAGTTAGGCTTAAAGTTCGATACTGACCACAACATCATGAGTCGCGACTGTCCAGTTTACAAAAGGAAACTAAAACTGGAGAAGCAAATGGTTGGTTTCTAGCAACCAACACTTTTTAGCCAGCGGAGAAATGCTTATAATTTGAACTGTGTCTAAATATTTAAATATTTGTAGTTTCTTATCCAACAAAGCGGAACTTGAGCGACTCATAGAAGAAATAGATCCAGATATCGTACTGTGTTCTGAAACATGCATTACACCAGATATCAGTGATAGTGAAATAAATATTTCATACTACACAACAGTTCGTTGCGATTCGCACAACAGGCACACAGGTGGGGTAGTAATTTTACTTCAAAGTTAGATTCAAGAGTTGCAATCCTGTGAAAATCTTGTTAACAATAAAATTTACGACCATGAAACCATTTCATTTGCCATTAAAGTTAATAATTCAAACCCTTTGCGAAAGGTGATCACCACCACGTCTTGGGAAAATTATACTGCTGTTAACCTCAGTAACTTATTAAGTAAATGCAATTTCAGTTCATTGCAGAATATGGATGTAAGCGAGATGGTGCATTACTATTACTATGAGCTTACTAACGTTCGAGAAAAACAGAATAGTAAAACTAAGAAATAAATGGTGTGACCAAGAGTTGACTGAGATGAATAAACTAAAATACTACGTACAGCTAGAAGCTAGCTCAACGGGTGATTTCACAGAATACAACAATACAAACACCTTATTAAAATAAAGAAAGCTAGGTACATGGAGAATAAAATTTATTCAAATAGCTATGACAGCAAACAAATGTGGAAACATCTTAAACAAGCAGTGAATTTAACCGAAGAGCGAGACAGTATCTTGACGATGAGTGTAAAAGGGGTGACGTATGAGGCGCCCCGGGATATTGCTGAAGCATTAAAATCCTTTTTTATTGATAGTTATTGTTGAAATAAATAGGGACATAGAAGTTCTAGACAGTAGCGACAATACTCACGATACAGTTACTGCACGTATGAAACTCGAAGAAATCACAGTAGATGATGTTTTTCGAATAGTCCAAAGATTTCAAAGTAAAATGGGAGGCATAAATGTTCTTTCGGAGGGAGTTATAAAAGATTCAGTGTCTTACATGGGGTATTTCTACGCCGATATTGTAAATAAATCCATTAAAAATGGAATAGTGCCTGACTCCTGGAAAACATCAAATATAGTGCCAATAAGGAAGGTAAAAAACACAATCTTAGTGGAAGAATTAAGACCGATTAACACCTTGCCAAATATCGAAAAAATTCTTGAAATAGCAGTGAAAGATTAGCTTGTTAGTTACTTAGAAACGCATAAGATACTTCTGCAAGAGCAATCCGGTTTTAGAGAATGGCACTCATGTGAAACAGCGTTAAATTTTGTTATATCGAAAGATGAACTTAGCTTAAAGAAAAGTACAGTTGTAGTGTTCATAGATTTAAAAAGATCATTTGAAACAATCCGCAAACAAAAAACAGCCATAGAGTCGGAGGTCTCAGATGAAGCCGTGGTGGAAATAGGACTGCCTCAGGGGTCGCTGTTGGCCCCAGTCCTATTGAACATTTAAATATATACTTAAATGGTATTTCTTCGGCTTTGAAACATAGCAGAATTAGGTTGTTTGCGGATGATGCTTTAATAGAAATAAGTGAAGCAGACATTAGGGTAGCTCAGTGGAAAATGCAAGAAGACTTAAATTCACTGTATAGGTTTCTTTGTAATCTTATAAATAAAAATGAATGTGTGTCTGTGTGTCCTTTATAGGCGTCCAAAGTACTCAACCGATTTTTATGAAATTTTCACAGTATATTCTTGGGATCATGGGTTACAGCATAGGCTATATTAATTTCTGGAAAAGTGGGCGGTGCCACGCCCCCAGGCTATATAAAACTACAATTCTTCATAACTCTGAACATATTAATGATGAAATTAATGATTTTTGGATATGTGCCACGCCCCCAGGCTATATAAAACTACAATTCTTCATAACTCTGAACATATTAATGATGAAATTAATGATTTTTGGATATGTGTGTCCTTTGGTCAAGATTTATGTAATTTTGGAAAAGTGGGCGGTACCACGCCCACATTTTTTGTGTTTTGTTTGTACTACAATAATGTCCAAAGTTTTTGGTGGATCTCTTTTAAACTTTCCAGATTGGTTCAGAAAATTGTTGTGTACGATTCAGGCTATATCAATTTTTGGAAAAGTACCCGGTGCCACGCCCCCAGGCTATAAAAAATTTTAATTCTTCATAACTCTGAACGTATTTGGTCTAAATTAATGATTTTTGGATATGTGTGCCCTTTGGCCAAGATTTATGTAATTTTGGAAAAGTGGGCGGTGCTACGCCCACATATTTTGTGCTTTGTTTGTACTTCAATAATGTCCAAAGTTTATGGTTGATCTGTTTTAAACTTTTCCAATACGTTAAAATCTTCGTTGGCTACGACATACATAGGCTACATTTGTAAATTTTTTGGAAAAGTGGCAGTTTCAAGACCACAAGCTAAGTAGTATTTCAATTCGCTATATCCCTGAAAGTATTTGCTTTAGTGACATTTTAACGTTCTTAAATCTTAATCAAAGCACTTAATTTTTTTTGTTTGTTATTGCCGTTTATACATATCCAGAGTATTATAGGACTTCCATAAAATCATAATAGTGGCGTTAAGTGGCAGGTATAGGATATAATTAAGTAAATACTACCTATACATCTGCTCAGTAGCGCATAATGGTTTTTTTCATACCCATTGAGTTCAAAAGATACGTTTTTTGAGTTGGACATCCAAAAAATTTATTTGTTTATACCAAAGACGTTAAAACCGGAAACATTGTATATCCTAAAGCACTGCAATAAATGGAATGTTAAAAATTAATAGAAAAATATTTGAAAATGTATTTCTAGGGAAGTCACTGGTCAGGCAGAACAACGTCTGCCGGGTCTGCTAGTAACAAACTAAAATTAAATGTCAATAAAACTAATTTTATGATAATATCTAGAACTATAAATATTGATTCTCATCAACTTGATCTGAAAATTATGAACACAGGCTTTGCGGAAGTGATAACATTCAAGTACTTAGGGGTTCAGATTGGACTTCCATAAAATCATAATAGTGGCGTTAAGTGGCAGGTATAGGATATAATTAAGTAAATACTACCTATACATCTGCTCAGTAGAGCATAATGGTTTTTTTTCATACCCATTGAGTTCAAAAGATACGTTTTTTGAGTTGGACATCCAAAAAATTTATTTGTTTATACCAAAGACGTTAAAACCGGAAACATTGTATATCCTAAAGCACTGCAATAAATGGAATGTTAAAAATTAATAGAAAAATATTTGAAAATGTATTTCTAGGGAAGTCACTGGTCAGGCAGAACAACGTCTGCCGGGTCTGCTAGTAAGAAACTAAAATTAAATGTCAATAAAACTAATTTTATGATAATATCTAGAACTATAAATATTGATTCTCATCAACTTGATCTGAAAATTATGAACACAGGCTTTGCGGAAGTGATAACATTCAAGTACTTAGGGGTTCAGATTGATAATAAGTTAAAATTTAGTGATCATATTATTTATGTTGTTTCAAAACTTGGCAAAAAAATCGGCTTTTGGAAGAGATCATGCAAGTATATAAGCAAGAAATATAAGTTGAGAGTCTACAAATCAACAATAGAGCCAAATTTCATATATTGTCCAACTATATTTTTTATCGCTAGTGATGCGCAAGTAGATACGCTACAAGTTATGCAAAATAAAGCCGTGGGATTTATACTTAACCGACGATACGATACACCAATTAAAGATATGATCAAATCATTAAAGGCCTCGAAAGTATGGAAGGATTGGAAACACGTCCTTTCCAACCTCCTGAAAAGAGCTTAAATAAAACTAATTAAAAGTAAGCCTCGAAGTATGGGAGGATTGGAGTGCCAGTAATTGGGCTGTTCGGAGTCTCGCGCTTTCTGTCGAATTCAATTGAGCCAGGCGCGTAGCCAGAAAAAAATTTCGGGGGGGTTTGGCCAAAGTGTCAGTAAATAAAAATTACCTGTATATTACTCGCATCTATGACAACCGGCGTAAATGTGATTCTAAAGTTTAGAATCTAAACCAAATTTGGTTTGGTCATACACCTAGACCAGTATATCTGCGTTCAGTAAAATTAACTTCTTTAGACTTTGTGGATTATTCAAGAAAACTCGAAAAATCTTCGTCAAAATTTCTAACTTTTTAGCAAAATTTTTTAGATTTTTTTCGAGAGTGCAGTTTTGAAGCTCGTTCAATTGTAGTGAACAAAGATACAAATCTTAAGCTGCTAAAATAATTACTGGATTTTTGGAAATTTTTTTTTCTAGCCGACCAAGAGCATTTTCTTCAATATAAAAATATTACGCTTATAAATTCTTAACTTTTAGTTGCAATACTTTTATTGTTTTTACACATACTTTCATACAAAATAATGAAATTAGTCAAAGGAAGTTAATCTTATTGGAAATTCCAAGCAACACTTTGAACGCAGACATACTGGTCTAGGTGTATATGTAGCCCCAAAAAGTTTTAAATCTAGACTAAAATATTTAGCCGTACACAAAACAATATTTATTTTTCTTGTTTGTTTTGAAGTTTTGTTTAGGATTTCTTCAGGAGTTACTTCAAAAGTCGAGTGAATGTTGAGTAGAGCCAGCCTCTCCTGCCCCATCGTACTTCTTATATAAGTTTTTAACCTTCGAAAAGAAGAAAAAGACCGTTCGCTAGGAGCAATTATTTAATGCATCAATGAAAGTGCTTGGTCGCTCCTCTTTCGGTTTGGAAAATATTTTTCTTTTTTAGGCCTTTGCGCTGTTCAAAATAAATCCAAAAACTCTATATAAATGACACTTATGAAACGCTTAAGAAAAATTGCTTGTGTCAGAATCTCTTCCACTTTTCTACTGCTAATTTCTGGAAAATGTTTACAAAAAAGTGACCTGCGCAACTCTGGCTTTGGAAAGAAGGAAATAGTTGTCGCTTTATTTCTTGAAGAAAAACTGAAGCTTCGGAAAACTAAAAACAAAAAATATAATAAAATAACGTTGAATACAAAACGTATCGTCAAAAATTCTTGTCTATTCATGACAATTTCATGAATTGAAAATATTTCTTGAGCATTTTCTTTTCAACAGCATACCGCGCTTTTACTTTTAAACTTTTCCAATCCTTTTTTGCAAATTAGCGTCACTTTTTATTAGCACCTGACAAGTATAAGTACAATCTAATTGTTACTTTCTCTGATTATTCAATACTACTGCGTTGTGTACTGCTTGGTAATTTTTTTTTACTTCTTGGTCATTGTTTTGGTTAAGCTTATGGCAACCGTGACTACAATAACGAGAGGCACTCATTTTTACGATTTTTGCCCGTTGTATTTATAACTCGAAAAGCAGTTAATTTGAATTTCAACTGATTTGAGTTCGAACACACTTTTGTTGTTAACATGCTATGTAGTTGAGATGCTAAGTTGATGCAGAGCAAGTCTGATAGATTTGCGAGAATTTCTTGAAGCGCCAATGAGTGAACCGTTGCAGGAATGTAGTTGTGACCTCTCAGACTTGCTCTGACTATTGATTAGCGACTACCAATAACTTCTCTCAGTGTGAAATATTATTTAATTTTATTCTTTCGTATTTTCATTATTTTATTTCTTAACAGGGGTTTTAAAAGTGAATCGAGTAATTATTCAAGTACAGACGTATATTTTTTAATTTTCGGAAATTTCGGGGGGCGGTTTGAACCCCCAAAACCCACCCCTGAATACGCGCCTAAATAGAGCAATGGACGACTGGAAACACGTTCTTTCTTTTTTTGTTTGTTATTGCCGTTTATACATATCCAGAGTATTATAGGACTTCCATAAAATCATAATAGTGGCGTTAAGTGGCAGGTATAGGATATAATTAAGTAAATACTACCTATACATCTGCTCAGTAGCGCATAATGGTTTTTTTCATACCCATTGAGTTCAAAAGATACGTTTTTTGAGTTGGACATCCAAAAAATTTATTTGTTTATACCAAAGACGTTAAAACCGGAAACATTGTATATCCTAAAGCACTGCAATAAATGGAATGTTAAAAATTAATAGAAAAATATTTGAAAATGTATTTATAGGGAAGTCACTGGTCAGGCAGAACAACGTCTGCCGGGTCTGCTAGTAACAAACTAAAATTAAATGTCAATAAAACTAATTTTATGATAATATCTAGAACTATAAATATTGATTCTCATCAACTTGCTCTGAAAATTATGAACACAGGCTTTGCGGAAGTGATAACATTCAAGTACTTAGGGGTTCAGATTGATAATAAGCTAAAATTTAGTGATCATATTATTTATGTTGTTTCAAAACTTGGCAAAAAAATCGGCTTTTGGAAGAGATCATGCAAGTATATAAGCAAGAAATATAAGTTGAGAGTCTACAAATCAACAATAGAGCCAAATTTCATATATAGTCCAACTATATTTTTTATCGCTAGTGATGCGCAAGTAGATAAGCTACAAGTTATGCAAAATAAAGCCGTGATATTTATACTTAACCGACGATACGATACACCAATTAAAGATATGATCAAATCATTAAAGGCCTCGAAAGTATGGAAGGATTGGAAACACGTCCTTTCCAACCTCCTGAAAAGAGCTTAAATAAAACTAATTAAAAGTAAGCCTCGAAGTATGGGAGGATTGGAATCACGTCCATTCCAACCTCCTGAAAAGAGTGGCCTTTGGAGTGCCAGTAATTGGGCTGTTCGGAGTCTCGCGCTTTCTGTCGAATTCAATAGAGCCAGGCGCGTAGCCAGAAAAAAATTTCGGGGGGCTTTGGCCAAAGTGTCAGTAAATAAAAATTACCTGTATATTACTCGCATCTATGACAACCGGCGTAAATGTGATTCTAAAGTTTAGAATCTAAACCAAATTTGGTTTGGTCATACACCTAGACCAGTATATCTGCGTTCAGTAAAATTAACTTCTTTAGACTAATTTCATAATTTTTGAATGAAAGTACATATGTGTAAATACACAACAAAAATACTCAAAGTTAACAACTTTGTGGATTATTCAAGAAAACTCGAAAAATCTTCGTCAAAATTTCTAACTTTTTAGCAAAATTTTTTAGATTTTTTTCGAGAGTGCAGTTTTGCAGCTCGTTCAATTGTAGTGAACAAAGATACGAATCTTAAGCTGCTAAAATAATTACTGGATTTTTGGAAACTTTTTTTTCTAGCCGACCAAGAGCATTTTCTTCAATATAAAAATATTACGCTTATAAATTCTTAACTTTTAGTTGCAATACTTTTATTGTTTTTACACATACTTTCATACAAAATAATGAAATTAGTCAAAGGAAGTTAATCTTATTGGAAATTCCAAGCGACTGGAAACACGTTCTTTCCAGCCTCGCCCGTAAAATTGATCTCAATAGAATATACATTAGAGTGGCCCTTATTTTTCAAAATCGGAAATTTGTGGGTGCTACCCTGAAATGGTTTCAGGTGATAAAAAAAAATTGCCTAAAAATTTCAAACCGATTGAACAACTCTAGCCCGTGCCACAAAAGAGCCGAAGTGTACACATTGACAACATCACTTTTAGTAGGTGCTACTCTGGCTAGTCGCGCTAACGTTTCGCTGCTCTGCATGCAAATCAAACGCAGACATGTTTGCAAACTAAAAAAAAGTATTTAGAACCGTTACAATCGCCTCAGTAGCAGAAGGGAATGCAACTTTCAGTCGTTCCTCAGTTATTTTTATTGAGTGACTTAAAGTGCGCGGTAAAGGATGGCTTCTGCTAACACTTCTCAAAGAATTTTGCGCAAAGATTCTGAGATATTGCTGCTAGGAACATATTCTTCACAAATTATTGTTAGAAAATTACCATCCAAAAGACAAGTTCTGAAAGTTTTATTCTTTAACTTAAGAGTTGTAAAATCTACGTTGCAAGAAAGTGAGGGTTTAGCGATTCCAGAAACTTTGGTGTTTTGGGAAAAAGCAAGAATACCGACTCAAAGTGAAAAGAACTGTATACCAAAATTAAAATTATTGTATGAGGAATGGAGGAATATACAAAAATTTTCTTTTAAGCCGGAAGAAAAAAAGTCCGTGAAGCAAAAAGAGACAGAATCTAAATTTGTAAGTGAACTTGACGATCTTTTTGACATCGGTTCGCAAAATGTTTTGAGTATAATGAAAAATAAAGAGGATATTGAGTTTTTAAAATAACAGAGAGAAAAGGGCCGCCCAGGTTATATGCACGGAATTGAGAATGAACTTACCAGGCACGAAAAATAGGAAATTACTTAAGTTAATGAGAGGTGGAATCAAGAATTGGGGGAGTCGGTTAAGCTGTATCGGCTTTTAATGCATACTGCTTTGAAATTATAGTTAGAACTAAATAATTAAAATTATAGCTGAAGAAATACCACTTTCTGATAGGGATGGCCAAAGTTGAAAAAAAACCGGTTTGTGATAAATCGCGGTTTTTTATTCCGGTTTTAAACCGCTTTTAAAACCGGAAACGAAAAAACCGGTTTTTCGAAAAACCGGCACAATTTTAAACTTCGAAAAGAAACTTTATAGAAATACAACAATGTAGATACTTACTATAGGGTTCTTCTCTCTAAATTTTTAAAAGAACTCAAGAAGTTTTGGTAATCGTTGCGGTGGACTACCGAGCGCTAATATTTACACAAGAATGTCGGGAGGGGTCTCAAAAGAGGCGTCTCGGTTCCAGGATCACGAATATAACTCCGCTCAACCAATATTTTTAGTAGTTTGAGAGATATTTGCAGTTAAAGTTTATAATTTTCTGTCATTTTCATGTGGTTGTTGTAATCACATTACCCTGTGAGAAAAAGAGTGGCACGCGGAAGGACATCACCGTGGCGGTAGCCACGGCTATGGCAACCACCCGGACTTGGAATGGCGTAGAGGTTTTCTGCACATAAAAAACATGGATCGGGTCCCTAAACCCGGGTCATTTTTCGGTTTTTCGCAAATATTTTCCAAAATAATTAAAATATTGGTTGAGCGGAGTTATATTCATGCTCCTGGGACCGAGACGCGTCTTTTGAGACCCCTCCCGACATTCTTGTGTAAATATTAGCGCTCGGTAGTCCACCGCAACGATTACCGAAGTTTTAATTTAACAAATATTTATTTTTCAGTTCAAGTTAATACAGTTAAATCAAATTTGTAAAAGTGAAAAATTCTGAAAAAGGCAATACTTTTTTGTAGTAATATATATATATATGTAAATGTGGGTGCTTGAATTCAAAAAAGGCCCAGTACACCTGTTTTCAAAAACTTGTCTGGAATTGATGGCTGCCTATCAACAGTTCTGACTTCTTCATTCGAATTAGAATCATCGCAACACAACACATCATCGGAGCTCTTGTTGGTGTTACAAGGTAAATAATTTCTATCCCAACCGGCATGATTGTGCTGGAGGTGTCCTTTTAAGTTGGACGTGTCACCTCCCAGTTCCACACAGCTTGCATAGAACTTCTTTATTTCCTTTTTCATCAAAATATTGCCAAAGTGGTCTCTTTTAGATGCGGGGCCTTCACTTATAGTGAAAAATAATTCAATATTTACAATTCAATGGAATGGAAGTCGATAGTTCGGTTTTCGGTTTTTTTGAGAAAAGATCGATTAAAGACAGTTGCGATAAAAAGATCGAAAAAACCGAAACCGCGAATAGAAAAAACCGGTTTTCTTAAACACCGATCTTTTTTGGCCATCCCTACTTTCTGATACGAGCGAAAGTGAGTCGACCTTTTCTATGAATGATAATGAGCCTATAAAACAACTTAATAGTAAAATTAGCAATAAAGCTGTTCCACAAATAAGACGAGGCAGACAGCAGGTGATTAATGAATGCGTGATTTCTGCTCTGGACAAGTGTAAGATAAGTGATCGAGAAGCAATGCACTTAATTTCCGCTGTTGCTGATGCGTTGGGCATAATTTAAATACTTTGATGCTTAATAGAACATCCCTTCCAAGATCTCGCAGGGCAAAAGCTGAAAAAATAAAAAATATGTTCAATAACATTGAACTGAATGCGGCAGTAGTAATCATCTATGGTATTTAAGTCCTGAACCAATGGCATTTTCCTTATTTGATGATGAAATTGACTTTGAAATAGGGTTGCCAGGTTAGCGGGCTGGACTGTCCAGACATTTCACTTCATGTCCAGAGTCCAGGAATTCAATAGTTTGTCCAGATAAAAAATTGCAAAATGAACGCGATCGCAAAAACGAAAGAAAGTTTTAATGGTAGGCGTTGAAATAAAAAAAATTGTTAGTGGCAGGCGTTGAAAAATGCTTCAACGGCGCAGGACTGTAAAACGCAACACTAAGAATCAGCTGACTATGTTTACATTGCCACTTGCAAGACAAGCCGAATTTGTACAGGTAGACGTACAGCGGTGTACATGCATCCATACATACATTTTGTATGTATTTTGCTTTTGTAATTGGAAAGTGTTATGTCAAAAATACACTAAGAATTGGGTGTGCTGTCAAAATTCGTAAAAAGAAGTGTTTGTCAGTTGGCTGATGTATCCACCTTGTATAGTATGGAATAACCTTTATACGAAAGAAAGAAATCGTATGCTGATAGATCTCATTAAATCAGAACTTATCATAAGACTTAATTTTGATAATAATTGTAGTTCATTTATTAATTTATTGAAGACCCCTAGTGGTCAAAATATGCTCCAAGCAGTTAATACTGATAACAAATATATGTGGAACTGAAGTTTTAACTTAATTAAATCTTCGTAGGCTCATTTACTGAATAAAAGTTTATATTTTTAATTCAAAATTAACGTCAAATGAGGGGCTAGTCTCATACATTTTTGACAAATTTTCAAATTACTTAACTCCGAGCTAAAACTTTAAATTGCCGTTCAGCAAGTGGGCCTATGAGTAACAGTTTAATGCCTGCAGTGCCTACAATATTTGAATATAAAAATTTATCTTATTCATCAAATTTTATTATAATTGTAACAAAAAAGTGCTACGACAGGATGAATAAGGGCGCGCACTTATGTATGTATGTACCTATATTTTTTATTTTTTTGTTTGTTTTTTATGTATTTTTATTATCTATTGTTTTTTTGTTAATGATCAAATATACTAAAATGCAAGAAAAATTTGTATGTATGTACACATGTATATGTATTTTTAATTCGTCCAGAAAAATCCAGCGATTTTAGTCGTCTATATCCAGATATTTTTTCCAAATGTCCAGGTCGATGCCAATTTGGATCTGGCAACCCTACTTTGAAATGAAAGAGAAGATGCGAACGAATATAAATAATGTAGTTGACCCCGAAGAAGAAATGCGTCCACCTAAAAGAGTCATCTTTACACGTTTGGAAGTAAAAGAAGTTATAAGCAAAGAACTGCATCAATTTACTTGTCCAGCAACAAAACTATTTTTTAATCGAAAGAGGGGCAACAAATTGCGGAAAAAATTAAAGTTGTAAATGACACAGCGGAGAGAGCGGTACGGTTATTAGAGGAGTATAATTGCAAGCTAAGCACAGATGAAGATCAGAAACAGTTCATTATACAAGTTGTATCGCATTATAGAAAAAAATATCCAAATTGCCAAAAACTAACTCTTTCAATGGGGCTTCCGGAGAATCTGAATTAATTATTTCTTACTGTTGTATACCTATTTATGTATTATTAGTCGATAAATAAATAAAGGAAAATATATGATTTGATTTTTCTAATATATATATAAATAAATATTTGCCTTTAAAAATTCCACACAAGTGGGGTAGTCAATATTTATTGAGGATTATTTTTTCCTTATATGTAACCATTTCAAGAGGTAGCACTTTAAAAAACTAAAAAAAAATTTTTTCTATGGAACTAAGGGCCGCTCTAATATACATATTGAATTTATACATAATGTTATTAATTCATTAGTTAAAGTTTTAGGTTTAAAAAGCCGTATTAATTAATAAATAAATAAATAAAACATTTGTCTTTAGACGCAACGAAGACGATATGAGTATGGCTGCCTGACAAAATACGTAGGTATGCGACTGCTGCGTAGGCGGCATCGCTTGCATCGACGAACAAGTGAAGCTGAAGATCTTTGGCTGACGAGTACAGTGGCGAATAACAGCGAGGAATGGCAAAGTCTCGTACCCTCTGAAATGATCTCCACCAAGCTTCCCATTGTGTCGATAGCGGTGGTAACAATTGGTCGTCCCAGTCTAGATGTCTCCAGTAGCGCGATTCTGTAACTTTTTTAACGCCAAGTGTTAGCGTTAACTTCGCTTAGCACCATTTTTAACACTTTTTGCGATTCTGTAACTTTTTAACGCCAAGTGTTAGCGTTAACTTTCCTTAACACCGAAAAGTGTTAGCTAACACCTTAGTTACCGCGAAAAAATTTTGTGGTGTTAAAAGTTATAGAAAATAAGTTCTCCGAACATGAAACCGAACTCGCGACGCGCACGTTGTAGTCCGAACGCTTATCACCTGCGCTACTGCGACATGAACGTCGGCGCTGTCAAATGCTGTACTTAAGATGAGTGCAGTTTTCCCCTCAATTTTAACAGATATACATACATAAAACAGCTAACACTAATCGCGCTACAGGTCTCTTGCAATATTAACTTCACACCGATTGTTACATTTGATATGAAGCCGAAAGGATCGTAAATGGCCATGGCGAAACCCAGTAGCCCTCTCTTTGTAGGCTACCGTTCGCAATTGATGACCTCTCTCGGTACCTTTTGAAACCTAAAATGAAACTCCAAAGTGTCGTTAGTGGAGTCCCAATACATACCTAAGATTTTGTCTGTCCTGGGTTGATGTTCCATGTTAACGACATCGGACTGAACTGGTGCATTTTTGTTCAACAGCTGTTGCAGTGATTTGCAGTTTGTAACGAAATTGCGAAGATTGAAACCAGCGGATCTATTTATAACGATTGCTTCACCAACTACTTCTTTGGCTTCCTCGGGACTGTCAAAGCTAACGACGACCTTGGCATCGTGTCGTGAAATCGAGCAGCATTTGTGTTTTTGACATACTCCGCACAGCATGGCGAGCAGGCGGCGCCAAAAAACATAGATGTCATGACATAAACTTGAATTAGATCGTCGGGACCACCGTCCCTCCATAAGAATCTCTGTGCGTTTATATCGGCTGATCGAATATTAATCTGCGAGAACATTTCTTCGATGTCCCCTGCCACGGCGATTGTGCGTTGGCGAAATTTGTATATTATCGACATTAACGGCCTTGCTTGCTCTGGCCCCTTTAGTAGATATGAGTTTAATGACACGTTGTTGACTGTAGCTGCTGCATCGAATACAACCCTCAACTTGTTCGGCTTATGGGGGTTAACAACTCCAAAATGAGGCAAGTACCACGTCGTTGGACCTTCTATACTGGCTTCGGTAATTGACATCAACCGAGCGTAATTCTTGTCGATATACTTTCGCATAGCTGCCTTGTATGCTTCGGCATACTGCTGATCCTTTTGCATTTTAGCTTCTAGGTTAAGTAATCTGTGTTTCGCCATCTCATAACTATGAGGCAAAACAAACAATATTTCGAATTGTTGATTGTAGAATATTTCTTGCTCTAGTGACCTCCGTTGATTCCAATGGACAATCCGGAATCTTAATGCCAAAACTTTCCAAACTGAGATACTCATCGACTAGTTGATGAAGATGCTTTGTTGTTGGTGCTTTGCGGACGTGAAGGCATGGTGTACCTGCTTCACGAGACGAAACTGGACCATAAGCTACCCAACCTAACTTAGTGGCGCCTGCGATAGGTTCATAAGGACCACCAACTAAAGTTTTCTCAACGACGCTTAAATGGCTGTTGTCCAGGCCAATGAGCAAGGACGGTTTAGCGTGGCAATAACTTGCTATCGGTAGGCCTTGTAAGTGAGCATACTGATTGGCGACGAATGTCTGCAGCGGCAAATCCAAATTGTTAACTGTACGAACACTCTTTAGTTGGTATGACGACTGGGATTGCATCCCCTTCACATCCAAGTTGATCACACGAGAATCTTCTAACCTCTGATTTTGATTGTACCATTGCAATGAAAGAGGTTCTGATCGACCTTTGGCACCGAGCTCATTTCTTCAAGTAGTGTGACTGATGATCCCTCATCAAATATAGCATAGACTTTCTTCTGACACTGCGGACCCATAAGCATCACTGGCAAAATTTTAAATAGACAAATACTTTGCTTATATTGGTGGCATGTTAACAGGTGGTCGTTAACATTATCGGACGTAGATATTTGTTGTGTTGTTGGTGCGACTTCGCCAGACTGATGATGTAGTAGCTGGTTATGCATACTACGACATATATCGATACCACACTCTCGCTAGCGCTGACATTTAGCAAGCCCATGACCAAGCTGAATACAATAGAAGCACACATTTTTGGATTTCACCAATTCCCATCTCCGACGAATATTTAGTGCCTTAAATTGTTGACACTCACTCAGAGTGTGATGCTGATTGCACTTAACACATGACGATTCTTGTTGGGTTATATTACGCTGGTTTGTGCCTAGTAATACACGTCGATGTACATTGGGGTTACGATTTGACACATTACCTATCTGACGACTTGTGGATGTTTGATGATTACGGCTGGCTGACAGCGTTGTTGGCATGACACTGATTACCCTCGCTAATTCACTCAACCATTCGGCAAACATCTGTACTGTCGGGTATGGCGACACTGTGGCAGCGTGTCGACTCATTCAAACTGTTTCGATGCGGGCAGCTTCAAAACCAAATTATCCAATAGCATAGGGTTCAGTAAATGGCGATCACAATTGGCGGACTTAAAACAGGCGACCATGTTTCGAACCCGGTTGCACAAATCTAGCACTTGCTCCAAACGCCCTTCGTAAATTGTAGGAAAATTTTTACCTTTTGCATCTGCACCTTTATAAGCAGCTCTGGTCGACTAAAGGTAAATTGTAGCTCTTCCATCACCAAAGGCACGTTTTCAGGGAAGATCAACAAAAATGAAACGACATTCTTTGCACTCCCCTGCAAAGCCTTCTGTAGGCGTATCAAGTTTTGCCTGTTGCTATATCTGAGCTCCATGGTACTGTCGATGTAGCTCGCACGAAATAATGGCCAATCCTCTGGATTGCCGTCAAATGTTGGCAATGGATATAATTTTCCAAACCCTTCAATATACATGGCCGAAGGAGCTGGTGACAGATTTTGTAGCAAATTAGTTGAAGACGGATGAAACATTGTGCCAGCTGGCTGCTGCAAATTGTTCGATGACGACGATGACGTTGGCGTAATTGTTGACGACGGCAGCGGCTGACCCTGCTGTATATGGCTTAGCTGTTGCGCTGACGCCTGAAGTTGCGACGTACTTGTTGATGACGACTGCAGCGACTGACCCTGCAGTATATGACTTGACGGTTGCGCTGATGAACGAAGTTGCGGCACATTTGCTGATGACGACTGCAGCGACCTGCTGTGTATTGTTTGATAATGCATACGTTGACAGCGGCTGCGATGGTGGCAGAATTTGTGACTGCGACGCAATCATTCTATATAATGAGGTTGACTGACTTTGTGCATGTAACGGACCTGCTGCCGTTATAAGTGACGATGATTGTTGGTGTATTGGCGGTATCTGTTTCTATACGTTTACGAAGGTCTACAATGTCCTTTTGGCTTTGACATGTAGCCTCGTGCAATTCGACCACACTTTGCTTTATACCGGCCAATGCAGACATTATTGTTGTTAACTGTTGCTGAGACAATGTATTGGAACCTGGTTCAGCTCCTTCCATGACTGTGACGTTGTTGTTGTTGTTGCCTTCTTCATCAGATGAATTCTGATCCGCTCGTGGTTGGTCTGTGTCGCTCATTTGGCTACGAGTTCGCATAACTAACGACTTTAATTTCGGTTCTTTTTTTTTCAAGCACCCAAATGGTACTTATTCCAACAACAATTTGTTCAGAGCGGTAATTCGGTTGTTCAATCAAATCGGTAATTTACAGCAAATTTACCAAATACAACAATTGAAACCACGAAAAAAAAAAAATATAAACTCCCAAATGATGGATTTACGGTATTTCACAAGCCAAAGTAATTTTATTGCAAATTAAAATTTTGTGCGCCAAATCCAAAAACGAAGCGATGTTGAATTGCCCAAATGACAAAAAGGCACACAGAATGGCGCCAACACGTTGTAATTCGACGGCGTTGAATTTAAAGGTGAGGAGAAGCTGATAAAACTTTCTTGTGGACCACAAAATTGATTCGCACGTTTATACATTGGTTTATTGAATAAATTAATAAAGTTACATTAAGTTGATTAAAATACATTGTTACAAATTCGCCGTGATTTCGCGGGCTATGACTTAACCGCGATTGCGCGGGTTTTATCAGGTATTTTCTCCTCGGCCTTTACTTTGCGAATGATTTTATAATATTGGACATGACAGGTTGAAGGTATAATAAACGAATATGGCTTTTATCTGGAGTTGCCATCTCCATCTTCGTGTTGAGACATAGGTGTCGCTGACAACCACGATGTCGGGAAAGTCACGAAAAAGAGGCAACGACGACAGGCATCGAAACGCGAAAAACAATCCACTCAGCGGCGAGTAGTCATCACCAAAAATGTGCAACTGAAATCATTCGTTGATGAGCTGTATAAAATTCAGAGAACTGTCGACCCAAGAGCGAATCAAATTTGTGAAGGACAATAATTATTGCAAAAACTGTCTAGCTTTCTCACATTTGGCAAGGGATTGTGGTAGCAATTTCACTTGCGTTTGTTGTCAAAACCGACACCACTCTCTTCTCCATTTTCAACCAAAATCCAGTACTCAAAACCTCGCACAGAGGAATAGAGCGTATAACAAAACAAACGTTGCGCCACCTCCAGTTGAAGACCCAGATAGACCATCAACGTCAAAAGATGTAAGTCGAACCCAACCAATTCAAAACACCTTTAAGAAAAACACTACATCGACTCACTTTGGGAGTAGTTGTGAAACTACTCTCTTACCCACCGCTTTAGTCACAGTGTCAGCTAATGGCGAATATCACAAAATTCGTGCACTGATAGACCAAGGCTCCGAAAAAACCTTCGTAGCGTCGAGAATACAAGCACTCTTACAACTACCGACCAAAGAAACCCATTATAAAATATCCGGAATGGGAGGTTCGGTAGTTCAAAACTCAAAAAGGATCTGCGAGATAACACTCTGCTCGTCTGATCTAAAGACCCAAATAAATACCCAGGCAATTTTACTGCCAAAATTTACTCACTTCCTGCCTAGAGTTAAAGTGTCAACAGTAAATTTGAAGGAATTTGCGACATTGCCACTCGCTGACCCTCAATGTTTCACCCCATCAAAAATTGGCATGGTTATAGGTAGCGATCTCACCCTACAAATACTACTCCATGGACTAAATGCAAATGTAAGTGGTTCCCTACTACCCCAAAATACTATATTTGGGTGGATACCCAGTGGTCCAATTAAATAGACTGTAAATACATTCTCTACACAAGTATTTGAAAACCCCAATGAGACCCTTAGTATATTACTTTAGAAGTTTTGGCAACAAGAAGAAGTACCTATGACTCCAAATCTTTTGGAAGAGGACAAATTTTGCCAGGAACTCTATCGCAAAACCACGCACAGACAGGAAGATGGCCGATATGTTGTAAAACTCCCCTTCAAAAAGGAATTTCCTAGCACTCTAGCCCTAGGACACTCACGAATTGCAGCACAACAACAATACATTAGCGTCGAGAGATCCCACAACATGCTGTCTTAAAACCCGACAGCAAAACAACAAAGGTTCGTGTTGTTTTTAACGCAACTCACTCAGGAAACTCATTGAACGACGTATTACATACAGGTCCCATACTCCAAAATGATTTAATGCTCGTTCTGCTGAAATGGCGATTTTACAAATATGTTTACAATGGCGATATTGAAAAAATGTATAGCCAAATACTGGTGTACCAGGAAGATCAGCAGTTTCAGCGAATTCTCTTCCGGAGGGATCCACATGTGCTAATGGAAGATTATAAATTGAAGACGGTAACGTTTGGCGTCAACTGTGCTCCATATCTCGCCATCCGAACACTTCACCAACTCGCAGAAGATATGAAACCCACCCACCCTCTTGCCCATGACATATTGCTACGAGAAACTTACGTAGACGATATACTCTCGGGCGAACACAATCTACACTCTAACCTTTTTGTTGAATTTTACAGCGATGATATCAGTAAATTTTTGTTGACTCTCTCACTGTTGCTTGAAATTGCAATAATTTCTGTTTATTTTCTGCTTTAAGTCGCAAAAGGAATAAATTTAAACACAAATTACAGCAAACTTTCATTTCACAGCTGAAAATGAACATAAAATTGCGCAAACTTTTTTTTGTGAAGCTGAAGCGCACAGTCAAATATGCGTAATTCCTCTCAGCTTGTTGATTAGCGCTCTCTTTTCTCATTTCAGTTGAAATAAGAATTTCAGTTGAAAGTGTTGCGGTAGCAGAAAGTATTATAAGTAGAAAGAAAGTATTATAATAAATAAATATAGTAAAATAAATAATTATAAATAAAATATTGTTAGTGATAAGAAAAATGTTTAAGTGCAATACATGTAAAAGTGAATTTGCTAGCCTTACAAATTACCATCGACATTTATACGCCCATAAAGACGCTCGCGATTGTATTTTTGTTTGTTTGTGTGGAGAATGTAACAAAACATTTTCCAACTACAATAGCTATTCTGTGCATTATTCGCGAAACCATCATTTAAATAAAGTGTGCTACAAAAAACGCGAAGGAAAATACGAATGTAGTGTAACCGGTTGCAAATATATTGGATGCGGTGTTAAGGAAATGTGTGTGCATGTGTTAAGACATTTTCATTTTAACAAAGATGATAGTTGTCCAATGCCAATGTGCTCAAAAAAATTTTTGAAAAAATCCACGTTTCGGTCTCATTTCCATCGAAAACATCGGAATGAAAACGATACAACATCTGCCGAAGTAGCAGACCTTCCTTCCTTACTTCCTTTTTCATCGAAAGAAAATGACGCCACAACTTCCCAAGCAGTCGAAGCCACAAATCAAATTTCATATGTATGTGACTTGAATAAAGTAGCAGACGTTCCCCGCAGCAATTCCACCAATTGCTTTGCAAATATTTTGATAGATTTGAAATGCAAATATAATGTTTCTGAAGCTTGTTTGCAATTTTTGTTTTCAGAGCTTTCTTCTTTAATTACAACAAATACGTCCGATAACATGGCGCAAATAAAGCAAATATTCGCTAACCACACTACCAGTATATCGGAAATAGAACATGAAGTTATAAAAATCTTCACTCAATCGAAGTTGTTGCAAGATGTACAGAACTTAGCTTCAAGGTGTAAGCAAAAAAATTTCTTTTCAGGAAACATTGAACCTAAAGAAATTTTTCTTGGCCTTGATAATTATCATAATGCATGTTCCTTTCATTATATTCCACTTTTGGAAACATTGAAATCTGTTCTGAACAACGAAAAATATTTTGAGGCCTTTTCCGATGTAAAGGAGTCGAGAACCAATGTATTTTCTGATTATAATAATGGATATGTTTATCAAAATCAATCTTTCTTTTCACGTGAAAAACGCATTGAGCTGCTTATTTTTCAAGATGCTTTCGAAGTGTGTAATCCCTTAGGCTCAGCAAAACAGAAGCACAAGCTGATAGGTTCTTATTTTATTATCGGAAATATACATTCCAGATATAGATCAGTAATAAACAATATTCAGTTGATTTTATTGTGCAAGGAAAAGTATGTGAAAATGTTTGGATTTCAAACTGTTTTGAAGCCTCTATTGGATGACCTCAAAATATTAGAATCAGAAGGAGTAACTATTTTAAATAGCAAACATGGAACTGAAAAAAAGTTTCTTGGTACTGTATTTTCTGTAATTGGAGATAACCTGGGTTCGCATCAAATTGGAGGATTTACGGAAAACTTTAGCTTTGCAAAGTACGTTTGCCGCTATTGTTTCTTTGAGCGAAAATGTTTAGAAACCAAAGATCTTGAAATTCGTACACTTAGAACTATTAGCAATTATAATGAGTTGATTTCGACAGAAACTTTCGACAGAGGAGTAGTTCGCAACTCATGTTTAAACATCCTTGATTTCTTCCATGTTTGTAATCCATGTTTAAAAAAGTTAAGCAATAAATACTGTTTTTCCTTTGACCACATAAATATTTTGTTAACAGCTTTAAGAAAGAAACTCCGTTTCCGAAGATAAATGCTAAAATGAAGAAACTTCCAGGCAATGCGGATGAAGTTCGTCACATATTATTTCTAATGCCACTAGTCTTGATGAGGGTTATTACTTCTTACGAAGATCCACTATATTTGCTTTTTACAACCATGGTTAGTATGTGTCGTTTAATCTGTGCACATGAAATTACCTTATCACAAATAGAATTGTTAAACTACTACATACGTGTTTTTTTTGAATACAGAGTTGAGTGCTTTCCTGATCTTAATTTAAGACCAAAACATCACTATTTAAAGCATTATCCAGATTTAATTAAGCAATTTGGTCCTTTAAAAAACTTGTTTACATTACATTTTGAACAAAAACACCAATATTTCAAGAATATAGCTAAAAGATGTAGAAACTTCAAAAACATTACCTATACTTTAGCACAAAGGCATCAATACCTTCAGTCGAGTCTTTATGGGCATAGATTAATGGAAAAAGTAATATTTAAAATGGCATATGCAATGGAAGAGAACATGTTTAATATTAGCTTGCCAAATGATTTCATATTTGTAACAAAAAAGTTATCTTTTCTGGGAACCTTTTATAAAGAAAATAATGCTATATTATATTCAATTGACGAACATAGTAATGTGAATGTTCTCATTATTAACTCGTTATTTATAAATGAGAATTATGAAAATTTCATTTTTTACGGTGAAGTAGTAAAAATGTGGTTCAATAGCACAATAAGCTTATACGAATCCTTTGATATTATAACGAAGAGTTTTTCCACTGTGAACAAAAATGAACTTTTAACTCCAAAACCTATAAAACTAATTGTGTTTAATTCTAAACAATATTTTGCACCATTTTCTTCAATTTTGAATCACATATAAAATAAGGATCTATTTTCTTAAATTATCGAATAGTTATTATTTCTAATGTAATTTTTATTTTCATGTTAACTTAAATTAAGTCAAGTAGCCTATAAGAAAGGATTGAAATGTCGAAATACTTATGCAAGCTGTGGAGCGCCGACAGAAAGAAGAAAAAAGCGTTCAAATCTCAAGCTTCTATCACTCATATAATTGCAAAAGGTATGAGTATCAAAAACCTTTCACCTATCACCTGCGTAATAAATAAAATTTTGTTATTTCATTTAGCTAAAGACTATACGCTTACGGGAAATAAGCTAGTTTTGGAATGTGATGGAACAGAGATAGATGATGACGAAACGTTACAACTTTTTTTAGAAGAAAAGAGTACTTTAATAATATTAAATTCTTGGGAGACGTGGACTCCACCCAATATGATAACAGCTTCCACTAATTCTAACAACACGCCGCCACAGGAAAATTTTCAATCGAGCCAAGCAACTTTTTTGACCGAAGCTTCATCTTGCTTTACTATATCTAGTGATGATGTTGGTGCTACAAATTTATTGCTAGTACCACAGTCCTCGCCCCAAGAAGAACCCCTAAATAATTGCCAGGAATTTCAGGAAGAAGAAGTTGTTCTATATTATACAGATGATGTAAATACAAATATGTCTTCTGAGCACCAAACCAACATGCCGACATCAAGTAAGAGAGCCCCACAGGCGATGTGTGACTCATTGAACGCGTTCGAAATACCTTGGAATAAAATGTCAACAGAAATCAATAAAGCACTGGAAGATAAAAAGCATTTGGGAAAATTGCTGAACCAATTTTGCAACACCATTTTAGATGAATTACGTCAAAAATCTGTCTACATTCCCATGAGAGTTTACCGAAGCATTGCGCAAATGGCCGTTAACAAATACCGCGAATCTTTTCTTGAAAGAGATGGTCAACAAAATGTCATGTCACACACTCCTGTGTCGATAATTACAACTATGAGAAACCGTAACAACTTTTTAAATTCATCAGCTAAAAAGGGGCTTTCAATCTCAAATGCGCCACTCAAAATTATAAAAAAAAGTAAATACAATGTCTCGTAGTTGCGTTAATTGGCAGCCAAACGAAGCCGAAAGTGAAGAAGATTACACATCAAAAAAACAGTTTCTAATATCGATGTACCAAAAAAAATCACTACAGCAATCGGAAGAGGAAACTGTTTCGCAATACATGGCTGATGGCTTTGCTCCGCAAAGAAAGTTTTTTAACAATTCACAAAATATTCCAACAGTTAAAGATATTCTTCAAAATTGGCCAATGATATTTTACAAAAAATGCCTATTTCAACATTTTGAAAAATTAATGGAGCTTGATGTCTCAGCATTCGGGTTGAACTTTACATTATCAAAACCGAAACTCAAAGCGTTTTTCAAAATTTCTGAAACAGGGAATGATGAAGAGATTATAATAGCAATTTCCAAACATTTCACAGAAAATCACGAATTGTTATTTTCAAAGTTTGAGGTACAACTAAATGCAAAAACTTTAACATTTATTTTTATTAACTAATAAGTAAATTTCAGTTGGGAACAACAATTGAGGAAATAAAAAGCGGAAGAAATATATTAACTCCTTGGATATCAACAATTTGTAAGTATATTTTAATAATCAGGCCAATTATGAACAGTTCTCACAAATTCTTTTACCGATTTTACCCGGCTTTTGGATAAATATTTGGATATTTACCCATTATTACCTTATTTTACCAGGTGTTTACCATTTGGGTATTTTAAAAATGGGAAATTCTCAGACAACTTTTCAGAATCAGCCTGAATATTTTAAAGATTTTGGTTTTGTCCGTATCACATTTTTTGTATTTTTTAGATACATCTCTTTCACATCAAACAGACCCGGTTTCGTACATATGGCTAGAAGGCGAAATTACGGCTATAGATTTAAATATGATATCGTTAATTTAATTTTATGTCTTCTTTGCTATTATTATATTTTTAATATAGAATACCCTAAGGATATCTCGCAAACTAGCGAGTTTTTGATGAGATTTCTATTTAAATTTTACCCATCACAAGTAAGAGGCAAAAAAAAAACATATAAATAATTTAAAAAAAATTATGGCACTGATTTCGAAAATTTAAAAGGTTCCTGAAATTTAACATAATAATACATAAATATGTAAAATTTAATAATACATAAATATGTAACATTTCAATTAATTTTATTTGTCCTATTTTGGTGCTATTGATATGCACATCACTATATTTTAAATCTATGTATGTATAGTCCTTTATTTCAATGTATGAATACATGTATTTTCTTATTTTTAACATGAAATTAAATACTTTTGTTAATTTACTATATTTTCTGTTGTTTTAATAAAAAAAATAAAATAATTTTCATCCTTTATAACCTTCAAATTCCAGCAATAATTTAATTCTTTTCACAAATTTCGCTATTTTTTTTGAAGTATGTGTACATATAAGTAAAAGAAGTTATTCTTGCTGGAATTTGCAATTTTAATGGTGGCCCATTTTGACTGTGAGCTACTGTATATTTTCAAATTAAACATTTTTGGCTTTAAACATAAAAATAAGTGAGAGCGAGCGCGTAGAAAGCGCTGCAAATTTAAGCAGCTGTGTGTGTATGGAATTACACATTTTTCGCTTTAATCAATCAACAAAAAAATGCGTATATTAACATGCGTGAATTTAGACATAAACAGTCGGTAAAGTGTTGCCTACCATTATCGCTGTAAAATTCAACAAAAAAGTTTAGAGTGTACAGTCCGCTATGAACTCTCTGCATCAGGCTATCAATGCTTTAAAATCTGCCAGTTTTCCCAATTTAGTCCCAAAGTCTGATCTGCTAGATGAAGACTTCCTAAAATTTCACGACGCCAGTTCAACAAAGACACTCGGCATAAAATAGAACGCTATAACTGACCCGTTCTCCTACTCGTATGACCTTATTACAGCTGAAAACTCAAATACAAATCGTCAAATTTTATCGGCGGTTGCTAAACTGTTCGACCCGGCAGGATGCCTATCGCCAATAATGATATTAGCCAAAACTCTATTGCAGCAACTCTGGAAAGCGCGTTTTCCACTCATCTATTAGTGGCAAAGAGCAAAGTCGCTCCTCTGCAAACAGTTAGTCTCCCCCGTCTGGAACTTAGCGGAGCGGTGCTCCTTACAAAACTAATTAAACACATACACTCTCACTTAAATCTGACCCCTCACGAACTTTACCTCTGGTCAGACTCTGCAATCGTGCTAGCATGGCTGGAAAAACTACCTCACACATGGAAGACCTATGTAGCAAATAGGACTTCGCAAATTTTGGACAATGTTGGTAACGACACTTGGCGACATGTGCCTGGGGCAGAAAATCCCTCAGATCTTGGCACCCGTGGATGTACACCAAAGGATCTAGCCGATTGCCCCTTATGGTGGAACGGCCCGGAATGGTTGGCGCAACCTTCGACGTCCTGGCTCAAACCTGTGACCCAACCCATAACTCCGCCCGAACAAAAGCGTGCCCAAGTATTCCATGCCAGATTTGCTCGATAGGTTTTCGTCGTACCCAAAAGCAGTTCGAGTAGTAGCGAATATTCACCGGTTTATAGATAGACTGAAAAAACGCAATGTCCCAAAACCGGTAGCCCTTATCCAAGAGGAAGTGCATCAGGCAAAGATGCGTCTGATCCTGTTCACCCAGCTCAGATTTTACCCAGCTGAAATTAAGGACCTTCAATCTGGCAAACCCGTTAGTAGGAAAAGACCCCTCTTGTCTATGAACCCTATGCTCGACAAAACCGGTATAATGGGCGTCAATGGAAGGCTCGCCTATGTAACTCTCACATATAATGAGCGCCACCCTATTATTATTCCCGATAGCTCTCGAGTATGCTCCTTACTCCTTGATTTTATCCATTCTGAATTTTTGCATGCGGAAACGCAACTAATGACCCGGATGATACAACAAGAGTATTATATCCCTAGACTCAAGCAAAAGGTGAAAAAGTGCATCCTCCATTGCAAACCTGCACTATCTATAAGCAACAGGCGAAAACTCAAATAATGGCCGCACTACCCCTGACAGGTCCACCTTCTCCCTACCCTTTCATACTACCGGTGTGGACTTTGCTGGCCCGTTTTTAGTAAAAACATTCATGCTCCGGAAAGCCTCGAATGCAAAGGCCTATGTCTGTGTATTTGTATGTTTTTCGACAAAATCAGTACACCTCGAACTCTGCTCAGATGTGACGACAGCTGTGTTCAAAGCAGCATTCTATCGTTTTGCCAGTCGTCGTGGACTACCACATAAAGTAATGTCAGATAATGGCAAGACCTTCCTCGGCGCCAGCCTCACAATTCAGAAGGAGCTCACTGCTTTTCTCAAAGAAGCCGCACCCGATATAGCTGAGAAATACTCTACCCACGGACGTCCTGGCAATTCATCTCCCTATGCTCCGCACATGGGTGCATTGTGGGAGGCAGCTTTGAAGAGTTTTAAAACTCATTTTCTCAAGGTTGCGGGAAGTCGTAAATTCACATTCGAAAATCACGACTCTACTCGAGCGGATCGAAGCAGCTCTCAGCTCGCGACCACTTTCTCCAATGTCAGACGATCCAAACGATATACTCGCTCTTACCCCTGGTCATTTTCTCCGCTCCGCTCCACTACTCTCATTGCCAGAAGCCAACTTTGAAAATCTGCCAATCATCCACAAATGGCAGAAAATGCAAGTGCTACACCATCAGTTTAGTATGCGCTGGAAAAACGAATACCTCAAAAAACTTCATAAGCGTATTAAGTGAAAAACACAGCAGACAAACATCAGGGAGGGAGATCTGGTCGTCGTAAAAGCTGACCTTCTACCTCCGAATGACTGGCGACTCGGACGCGTCATTCGCCTCCATCCTGGCTCGGACGAAAATGTTCGAGTTGTAGATGTCCGAACTCAAGGCGGAGTTTATACACGACCCATCTCAAAATTATGTGCATTCACAAATATTTCCCTTCTTTTCTTATCGTTACTGACGCTACGGAGACTACAGCACCTGTCGGTTGTGCTGCGAACGGCACTCTCTGTCACGAAAAAGAGGCAACGATGACAGGCATCGAAATCCGAAAAACAATCCACTCAGCGGCGAGTAGTCATCACCAAACCAAAGGAGAGACGGCAAAAACCCGAAAACAACCAGGGGCGCTTACGGAACCTCTTTTCCAAGGCGGTGAACACCTTGGCAGAGATGCAGAAGTTACTGCTACCGCCATCGGAGCAGGCCAATCTTATTGAATTTTAAAAAGAAAACCTAAACCAAATACATACATATACACATACAGAATGAATTTACAAAATGAATGATATATATATACATTTTAAAATACTTACCTTACTATCTTAGTACACTTACCTTCGTTTTAAATACTCACCTGATATTAGAGTTTTTAGATATTAAGTTTTTAGTTCGCTTACAACTTTCCGCCTCGCTACTTACCCTTCATGGTATACTGAGTGAATTAAAGTGTTAATTATCGAAGAAAATAGTGTTTTTATTTAGTTGACCCTAGTGACCCACGACAGCCGGTTCTACGTACCGGAATGACTCGGGGTTTCCCCGACCAAGGGCTGTTATTTCACTACCCCCCTGCCTAAACCCTACACCCTATCTTAACCCGATTTTATACAATTTCGTATATCTCCATAGTGATTTCTGTGTCACTACCTTAAATCCTTTTATAGATATTGTATGGGAGGTGCTAAGCCCCCTTTTCGTATAACTCAAAATTTTTCGATTACTATAGAATTTATTACGTTTATCTCCAGGCCAATTTCCAGGTAAAGCCCTTTTAGAGACATTCCGCATGAAAAATTAAGATTGTATTGGAGGGGTCACTTCCTCTTTTCTGATAATCCCCACTTTTCTCCGTCAGAACAGTTTTGATATTTCCGGTAACACTCACATTTTTGCATGAGAATGATTTTGATGTAATAGTATATTATCTCTCTCTAGAGATATGCAGCTTAAAAATGAAGTTTGTATGGGAGGTGCCAAGCCCCCTTTTTCGATAACCCTCACTTTTTTGCATTAGACCGGTTTTGATGTAATATAGCCCTGTATCAATTTTCAGGTGCCTGCCATTAATCCTTTTAGAGATATGTAGATTGAAAAAATTATTGTATGGGAGAAAATTAATTTTTAAATTCTCCGACTTTTCCGAAGAGGCTTCCCAAAATTTTCGTCCGTTAGGGCCGTCTCCTGGTAAATATGAGTAACTGGAAAAAAATTCACCGAAATCGGGCCAGCCGTTCTGGTGTTTATTTATTTATTTAGTTCAGTCAGAATCTATTTCTTACATTGTAATTAATCGAATAAAAATAAATCAATTAAAAATTTTAAACAAATGTATTTAAAACGTATTTAAACTAACGTTAAAATCAATAACGCTTGTATAAGTATTACACAATCTAACGGCTCATTCATTGCATAATTAGTAGAGTGGATTGTGTCTACCAGTTAGGCTTGCCACATCCCAAAAGCCAGCCAGCTTGACACTCACCTAAAATGAGCTTGATTTCAAAAAAATATCTTGACAATCAAAATAACGCATACGTATAAATGAGCAGAAAAACTGCTAAATTTTATTTAAAAAAAAACAATAAGAACATAACAAATTATACAAAAACTTAAAAAAAAAACAAAAGCGTATTACAATTCAATATACGTCAAATAATATAAAAATTCTATATTTAATTCACATTTAACTATATTAATTTTTCCACATATACTTTGTACTTTTAGTAACAGACTTAACTAGTTCTGTTCCTTTAGGCGTTAGCAAAAAGTTTTGAAAATTTTTACAATTTTCATGTAAGTTTTGTCT